>JBBMOI010000004.1:39200000-39342500 GCA_038088405.1 Porites divaricata
AACCCATAGAAAGTGTGGTCTATTGCACAGGCAACCCGAACGCTGTATTAGCTAATAGAACAATTAAATGTATTTACACTGTATTATTAGCTAATAAAGTATAAAGATGTATTTACCTGTGTTCCTGTGTCTTCATGAGTCATTTTAGAAGGGATTTGAATCCGATCAAATACGTTTGCTTGTCCGGCGTGTCTAAATAAGACGCTCAAATTTCGTCTCACGTCGTTTCTTAAATATTGTTAACTACTTTAATAGTTAAAACTAACAAGATCATCTCCCGAGGAGATCGAGAGTTAGAAACGTGAGACGAAATTTGAGCGCCTGTTTTTCTTATTTGCGACACGTCAGACGAGCAAACACATTTTGATAACTAGCATGTTAACCGTCCATGATCGGATTCAAATCCCTTCTGAAACGACTCATAAAGAATGGGTGATGAATGGTCTTTGCGAGCATTCGCGAGTATGCCGAGCACTGCGATTTTTTTGCGAGCACGAGCAGAAATAAAAAAATTGCTTTGCGAGCTTGCGAGCAACGCAAAGACTTGGGGAGCACAAGCAACCGAGCACTCGTTTAAATTTTGCGAGCAAATCGAGCAAAGGTAAAATTTTGCGAGCAGTTAAAAATTTTAATGGACCATTCATCACCCCTTAAAGACACAGGAACACAGGTAAATACATCTTATTATTTTATTAGTTAATTATACAGAGTCGTTTCTATGAGTTTACCGGGACAATAAATCATAGGTTTTTAAACAATCAGAACGGGCGTACTATCTTAGTTATTTTATTTTTAAAGTGTGAGCATAGCCTAAGAAAGCTTGAATTAATTAAATATTCAATAATTCGGCATTCAAGTTACGTTAATTGATGATATAAAAATTATATACCACCAATTCCTAGTGAATGGTTTTCGATTTCTCCAAACAGTATTGATATTAAGAGCCACATGGGTTAAGTGATGAGAAATAATCAACTAGACGATATAACTGACGATATTAGCTCCAAGTTTTAGCGAATGAAATCTAACTTACGTTTCTATTGGCGACGAGAACCACGAAAATCGTCAACCAACCACAATCTTTCACACTAATTAACGGATCTGGTCGGCGACAAACACTTTCAAAAATCAGTGCAAAGTTTATTGATAATATCTAAACATAGGATATTTTCTAAAGTCTATTATAACGCGGTTATTGAAAAAGACAAACAAACAAACATACAAACAAACGAACAAAAACAACAGTAACAACAACGGACCCCTGAGGAAACAGCTTCTAAAAAAATTAGCAATGCTATTGTTCAAACGATGCCAATCATCCGCAACACGGATTAATAGCCCTACCGACACTATCACCTGATAAGGACTCGCGGCAAGCCATCGATAAGAGCTTTTAAATTAGGAGAGTGCGTTCGATATGTTTGTTAGGCTTACAGGTAGCAGTTGAGGGGGAGAGGTGGTTGCGATATAGATCAAATATGAATATGGCATAGGGTTACGTACAGCGAAACTTCTATTTAAACTGTGTATCATTATAAGAAGGTTTGAAAAGATATTGTATGGTTCGGTGTCAAGTGCTTGTAATCGGAGGAGACATTGGCCAGAGTGCGTCGGGAGTGCAAATAGAACATTTTTACAGGGCGCGGTAGATTTACTTTCTGACAAAACGGCCGCCGAACTATACAAGTCGGTAAATTTACCTTATGGCGCAACGGCCGCCGAACTAAACCCGGTTTGATGCATGCACCAAGAGTCGCAGACATTTTCCAAAGACAGTGACGAACCATGCTGAAAAATATGAAGGCTTAATCCAAGTAAAATTTAACAGCAAACTTCTGAATGATGAACGCTTTGCACGATTCAGCAAACACAGATCGATGTACGCTTTACGAAGACAGAATATCAGCTCAGACCTCAGCAAACCTTTGAAAGATGAACAGAGAATCACCAGGTGAGTTAGCGCGTCAAAGTGAGGCAAATGTGTGTCGACATCCTTTATTAATTGCACAGGATACCCAATAATGCACAAAACACCCAACACAAATTTGGGGTAGCGTTCTCGTACCTCGAACGTAACTACTCTGCAAACGATTAAAATAAACGAACCCTAAACTCAGCCCGTTAATAAGATTTCCCAAGAATTCTCCGGATTTCTTGAGAATTCCTATGAAATCTTTCGACAACATGAAAATCGCGGAAATTTCCGAGAATCCCCGGGAATCTGCAAGAGGTTCCCTACTAGAATTGCACTTGTCAGAGAATCCGGCTCGGAAACATACGTGTTTAGCTGACGCTAGAATTGAACATCCACTTTCTAAAAAGCTTATTCTTCGTCACTCTGCTAGTCTGCTACACAGCCGTTTTTAGCGGGCGTCACGCAACGCTCCTCTTGCGTGTCGACACTAAAAACAGCTGTGTAGCAGACTATCACTCTGCTTAACTATCAGTGGCTTTAAGCACTTAACATATTATATTTATACGGTAATTCAAGCCTCTATTGTTGGTTTTCACATGACGTCACTAAAATTCAAACTAAAAAACTATCCATCCTACCGAGATTTTACTTTCACGATGCATTAGAGCAGCTGAAAACTAATTGTCAAACAAATTTTCGCTTCAAAAGGGTTCTTGGTTTTGTGATAGAGTACGCTTGAATTTCTAAGCTTTTGCGTGACGCGGTATTTACATGACGGCCAAGAGAGCTGTCATGTAGGTAAAAAAAAAATGACTTATTTCAGGAAATTTTGCCATCTAAACAGTTCATGTACTGGAAAAAGTATTATTTTAATGTTTATGAGTTTCTCGAAGAATAAATTCACGCTTTTGTAGCAAAACTCGGTAACAGATGTTTCTGTTGGTTTCCGTCCGCCATGTTGGAGCTCATCCAGGTGAGCACCAGCATGGCGTCTCCATACATATCTCTATACATTTGGGTAACACGTTTCTACGGATATCTCGTATACGAAATATTCATCTGACCTGAATTTCCTTTCATTTCCCAGATTCTGGACTTCATCTAGAGAATGGTTTTGATTTTTATTTTCATCTATTTTGAATGGCGTGACACTAAAAACCAGCAATTAACTTTTCTTTTAAAAATTAACCTTGGCTTTATTGTGTCGAACTAAAAAAAAAAAACATTAAGTTTGCCTTTTAATACATTAATCTTTACGAACATTAAAGTCGGAATAATTTATACAAAATAAGCTGCCATGTATTTGTAGATCGGATCTGATATTTTTATCACCTAAATTCCAAGCGAACAATCTCTCAACCGCATGCATAATGAGTCTATTATCGAGTGGTTTACTTCGCACCCTGGCAGTGTGATTATAAAGATCAATCTTCGAAAACATTCGACGGTGCCAAGATGATCATTATCGAGCTCTTTTGCGCATTGCTCCGCACATATATTAAAATGACAATCATTAAACAATTCCTAAGTTTTGTAACTTCAAAATAGGTGCGAGATAAGATCTAACCTCTTGATATTTGTAGCATGAAGAACCAACGCTCAAGAACCTCCACCATGCCATTATCCTCCTTTCATTTAGTGTGTACGACAAAGATACTAATAGTACATGTATCTTTTGATAATTCTGCCTCTGCATTATGACCGACTTTCTTCGACGCATGTGACTGGATCCCGCGACTCGGGCACTGCGATCACGTGGTAGGAAAGAAGCTTTCTGTTGTTGTTTCAAAATATGACGGCCTTGCTTGAGCTGTGAGCGGGTTAAGTAGCTTTTTGATGCTTTAAATTAAGCTTTTTCAAGTATTGATCGTCAAATCTAGAGAGTGTCTGGAAATGTAAAGTTGTTTAAATCACGAATCATAAATGCCTATGGATTGTCAGTGTCTGGGAATTTCGCAGTTCCAAGGTACGGATGCTGAACTTCAATTCTGGTGAGGCGGGTGGTTAGGAATTCCACAGTGTTTTCATAGCCGCTATTAGATGTGAGTATGACATTGATTGTTCCTTCTTTACATATAAAAACTAAATTATTTGAGTATATGCCCATGAAAGAGAACTGATGTGTTATGCATTGTTCAATTTGACCTGTTACCAAGCCGTCCCCCGGCATACCCCTAGCCTGCGGAGCATGGCGGTTCTGTTGGGAGCACGACTGAGTGGCGAAGCCGCAAAAACGTGCGCAAGGTGCGCGCGAACGAGCGGTCATGCTACGCAGCCTACATACCCCCGGGGATTTGCAATTTGTTTTCTTTCCGATTGGACTATTCCCCACCCCCAGGCGCACAGAAAGAGACAATTCCCCACTTCTGAGATCCTGATCGATCTCATATACGTTTTTGGGGGGTGTACATGTTTATGAGAACATAGTGATTTCCGTACAATAGAAAAACAAGACGTTTTCTGAACTTTTATAAACGTCTTCTAGCGTTTAGACAAGAATAATACATGAACAATACATTTGATAGAACGCTTCATAAAACACTTGGCCGAACCTCTGTTTATCTATATATACCTCGATATTTAAAAACCAGGTTAGCAAAAAAATCAGCTCTTTTATTCACGGCCATAAAGCATAATAAATCCTTCTGGAATGAATCGATTCGGAGTGTAGACGCATCAGATTCAAATCGTCGTATTTTTTAAGAAACCATAATCCGTATTTTAATTTCAAAAAAAAAAAAAAACGGCGACAGTTATGTCAACCAACGACATAAATCGCCCCCATATATTTTGTGCGGATTTAAGTGATCAAAACTTCAACTAAAAAAATATATTTTCAAAACAAAATTCCTAAAGGCCATCAGGCCGAGATTGCTCTAAAACTTTCTCTTTGATCGACGTCCTCTAAACATTTATTTTACCGCGGAAACTTTTAACCGCCACCGTGATGATGCTTGCTGCAATCTTAGAAAATCGGTTTCCACTGAAATTCCTCTTATCGTAAATAACTTAAGTTGTAGTCTAGCTTAATACTTAGATTGTATTTATTTTCTTGGCACGAACATGAATGGCGCTTATAGGCAAAACAACCATTCGAATATCAGAAGTTACATCCTGTCCAAGTCGGCACTAACATGTTTTTGGAACTACGTACTAGGGTTTTCGGCGGTATTATGTATTATATATTTTTTGTTTCTTTCAACAAGTAACACAACATGTAAACCGTCAGTTGACAAAATATAGACGAATAAACGTACTGAGGGAGAGCTAACTCTTACCTTGAAGATGTTTTCCGTTTTTTTTGGATGATGCAGATGGAATTTTTTCTGGGCATTCACTACTTCAGAGAAACTGTATAGTACACTCCTTGCACTTAATTCCTTTTTCTTTCAGGAGGTCAGTCCCGCGATTGAATGATGCGTCTTGCCATTATAACTTTCGTATTTTTGAGAAAAGCTTTTTAACGCCATGATTTTTATATCATCTGGGTTTTGTGGTTATTACTGGTGCAAAGGTTAAGTAAAAATGGTATTTCTCTTGAGAGTGGTTCATTAGATTTTATCGTTTCTTGAAGCACTTATAAGATAAAGAAAAGTATATTTTAATGTAATTTTTGTTGAGTAGGCGAACCTTCCCTAAGCTTGCATTGAATGCCGCTGTTTTATTTTAATTTTTTTTCATATTCCATTTTATTTGTTGTTTTTTTTTTTTTTGTTCAGTTTACTTTGACGACTTTTAGATCCGACATCGAAAACACGATACTCGGCAAAAACAAGTATTGGTCACGACTTTGGAATATTCGCAGCTAACTGTACCATTCGAAACTAGCCTATAACTTGTTCTTGTTGTTGCAGGAATAGCGCATAAATAAACCTTACGGTTAGATTAGTGCGATAAGCGATTTAAATTGATAGATAAAAAACAACTTGTACTCTAGTGACTCAATGCAAGTTTTATAGTGTGCCTTCTTGTCTAATCTAAAAGTCCCAGAGCATGGCAAAATATTCTTTCGAAGAATCAAAGGGATGAGCTATTTTTTTCTTTTGGCTTAAATGCAGAACCAGTTGATATTCATCACTTCTTAAGTTTTGAAATTGTTAAATTAACTTTGAATTATTTAAATATCATGACATTATAATGGTTTCGCAAAGCCCAACCTCACCTTTGAAGCTCTGTAGGGCGAGTCCAGCAACTAAATGTGGGTAGCATATGATAAAATGTGATGGTAAAACGAAGTTAAACGATTAAAAAGCTGCACATTTACACTTTTACTTATTGAAATAATCAGTTTGTTCGGTATAGCTTGTCGGATCGGGTGCATGAGAAGTTTAATTTTGCGCGGGATTCACTGAGATACTTCAAAGCCCGTCGTCAGAAAGGGAATTCAACTTAGCTATTATGATAATCTGGAAGACTCTTACTGACAATTTTTTGAGTGAAATCAAATACGAAAATAATTAAAAAGCCGTTATGTTTAAGTAAGAGTAGCTTTTTTACATGAAAGTTATCTCTACTGAACCAATATTTCTCAACGAATGCCTGGCGCACCGATATCAGTTCCACATGTGCACTTATAAATTGAATTAGCTCATCTTATTATTTTGTAAAAGTAGATAGCTCATTGAGCAGAGGTTTTAGCGTAAATGTTATAAATGAATTATTTTTCCATTAAGCTACAAAACAGACTGTCTATATATTTAATTGTTGCTGGCAATGATCGAAAAATGTTTTCGAACTTTTGTATAGTATGGTATTACTGGTACGTTCTAGCCTGACAAATTCGTTCATCTTCTGAATCAGTAAATATCAAATGAAATTAAAAATCGGACATTTGGAGAATGTGCTTAGGGGAGGTACGGGATTCTTTTCATTTAGCTGCTGGTCTAATTATTTCTTATTTGGAAATATAATCGAAGTTTTTTTTATGTTATTACTGACAAGTACGCACGTACAAGCCTGAAATTCGTTCATCGACAGTAACGTGTTAGTACAATGTCAAATGAACTAAAAATTGACATTTGAAGTTCAGCACGTGGTCTTAATTTAACTTTCAGCGTCTATTACAGTGCAAACATTAGAGCGCGAAAATCAACAAGAATTCTGATGACACACAGAGAAAACGAGATACGTCTTAAGATTAAATCACAGAAAGATTAATAAGCTACCTTTAGTTTAGCCTGGAGTTGAAACACTTCTCTTTCAACGTTCAACCCGTTTGTCCTTGTACTACACTGGCTACAGCAGACTGACTGACTGACTGACGATTGCCCTTACCTTCATCTATAATCTGATTTTTCTACAACGCATTGTCTATTATTAGACTTTAAGGAAAAAAATAAATTAGAATGTCTCTACCATTGCAGACCAAAGGTCGCTAAAAGAAGGTGATAGTAAAAAGGACAAATTGGAAAAGAGAACAATATAAGTTCTGTCCAAGCCACTTTTGAAGTCTTCGTTTCATTAATGAAAGTGTAAATTCATGAAGCTCTGATACGATAAAAACTTTAATGGAATGGGCGTAACTCAGCGTTTAACACATTTAAATGAGAAATCAAGTATTTCTTTAACTAAGATCGATTTTTTCAGTCTTTGCCGCTAGATGAGTTGTACAGTGTAAAGAATAGAGATCTAAATGAATAAACAGAACTTTGGTTACAAGGTAATAAGCTGAAGTCGGTATAGTAAACATATTAGTACCTTAAACCATAACTTAAAAAAGGGCGACTATAATTTACAATATTTATTTCTTTTTATCCGAATGTCTTTGAATTTTTCTTCGTCATTGATTGGTCCTTGTTCACTTCTACTGAAGTAAATGCGAGAGGAAAATAAATAAAAAAAAAAAGAAGAAAAGAAAAAAAACCTTTCGGATCACATTCAAAAGAGAGCAATATTGCGACCTGTGATATAAATAAATCGACATGCTTACCAGTTACAGAGACAATTTTTGTAGTTTATGTTCCAGTCTGAAATCTGCACGTTTAGTCTCAATACATGCGGTTACTTTATTATTTTTGTATTCCTTTTCATCTTAAATGTAAATACCCAAAAGGCTGAGACATAATTTCGTGCAGCTAACTATTAACAAGAAACTTGAAACGTGCTTTTTATATATTTTTAAGTAAATAATTGTAGTTGAATATTGAAAAAGTGAAAGTGAAATCATATACGGAGTAATGATACTAAGCAATATCGCGGGAAAACTATTAAATCTGATTTGCTAAGTCCACCTAATATATGAACCCTAGGCTTTTTTTTTTAGCCACGTGGTTCGAATGCCAAGAAATCATTAATGTTTCTTACTACGTAAGACACAAACTTTCTTTTGCGGTTCCCTCTGATCAGGGTTGCTTAAATAAACGTGCCTGAGGCAAGACGCTTTAAATGAAGTTTTGTTACGGAGGGAAGCCCAATTAAATTGGGTCCACTCTTTGTACACATTCGTGAATTCAAAAAACATTTGCCGTTTGAGAAAAATTTCATGTAATAATTTTCCCTTGGGAAGGTTGCTCCCGCTCTCACGGGCTCGTAAGTCTATCGAAGTTTAAAACCCTGCTGAGCCAGACAATGACCTAATTCGAATTTCATTCCGGGTTTTACACAATGACACGGAATAATATGTTAAAGCTGCAGTTTCGCAAACGCACACGTCATATCAATCCATTTTCGGCGGGGTGCAAATCAAACAATAAAGAAACAATAAAAGTTTTCCTTTGATGTTTGTTAGCTCTCTTTTCCAAATATCACGGAAACTGAAATTCAGACAAGTCAGTAAATTTAGCAAGCTTTTATCAAAATGTACTATGTACTCTAGTGAGCTGAAATTAAAATGACAAATGAATTAAAAAATGAAACTTGATAAAGCTGCTACTTCCACAATATTAGAAAGTATCATGACCTATTGACAAAAATGTATCTACGGTATCTCTGATTTAGACTCATAATCTGAATTAATATTCGGGAGGCTATTCAGAACGACATTTTTTTTTTTTTTTTTTTGCAAAATGATAACTGCGAATTTTGAATTTATGATTGTAATGTCTTAGTGCAATGCACAAGGTTCCTATGGTTTGATATTTGAGACTGTCAGGAAATTCAAAGAGGTACTATTCAAACGAATTTATAGATACCAACTAGTACTTGGTTCTAGCTTTGAGTCTTTGTGTAAAGTACTTGAGTGTGACCATTCACAAATGAAAGTAACTGATGAGAACTACTTTCCCGCGTACTAACCTTTTATTATGCTGCACAAGTTGTCTCTCCAAGTTTTGTTAACGTGAATAAACTCCTAGAGAACAACTAATTTTGATATTATTTTACTTTCGAAATTTTTCCATAAAAAAATACTCGACTCATTCATACAAAGTAAATTCACCACCAGTTAACTAATTTTTTTAAATCTTAAATTGCATGACTTATCACATGATCAAATTTATATGTTAAGGCGCTCGAAAGTCCTGGCAAATTTCAGGGCCCGAAATGAAATACTCAAATCAAAATCTCAGATGAATAAACACGGGTCCAAGCTAACAAACTAGTCCATTTTGTTTAGACAACTGATAGTATTTTTTTTTGTTATCTGAATTAAGAAATGATAAACGTGCAGCGTGCAACCATCGCGTTGTAGATGCACGCGGGAGGTTGCTAAGCACAAAAGAAGCGCAAGAGTTGCTCGAGGCGTAGCCGAGAGCAACTCTTGCTTACAAGTCAAGAAGTCACGTGATCAGGGCCTTGCCGTCAGGTTTGCGGTTTGAGGTTCACGTTTGTACGGTTAGACCACGCTCCGGCGGTAAGTGATTTACCGCAAGGCTTTTTGTACCCTAAAACATCACAAACCCACGTTTGAGAAGAAATAGAATTTTTTAGAACTCTTTTGGTTATTGATTATCGAATTCTATTTTAAAAAACGTAATTTTGAGGACAATTTCTCAGCTAAAATAGAAGTAAGTGGATGAATGAAAACTGCAGTTTGTCGTTTGCAGGAAAATGACCAGACCTCGATCTTAAGGTCTCTACTGCTATGAATGAACCCGAACAAAATAATAGACAGAGAAAAAAATTATTGGAAAACCCAAATGTTTCTTTACTCAAATAAAATTCGCACTACAATTCCTGCGTCATCCACTCAACTGAAACTACACAACAAAATGCTAATTGATGCATCCCCATGTCAAAGGGCGTAATTTTCTCTACTATAACAGACAAAATTTACCTTAAATACAGGGCTTAAATCGTTTTAAAACTTCGCTCGCTCGGTTGTTCCACCGCGAAGTAAACGATGATGAAGTCCTCCAAGGCAAATTTGTCGCTTGATCTTTTCAGTTTGCTTCAAAGCGACCAATGAGTATTTTTTTAACTGCTTCTTTTCATTTGTATATTAAACCAGGGCATTTTTCACCTCACAAGAGAGAAGAGTTTTTCTTAATTTGCCTCAATTTTACTGCGCTAGCTTTTCGATGGCGTGCACCAACGGGCAAATGGTAGATCGCTAACTGACCGATGAGAGCGCGCGCTTTACATTTGTTATGTTATATAACAACAGCATTAATTATCGGGTCATTTCGAGGCTAAAAACGGGTACACTTTTGAACACTTTTTCGTTGTGGAAAAATTTTTTTATGTCGGCTATCAGTAAGCTAGAGGGAGATATTGTGTCCGTATTTTTGAAAGTTTATTTTGACCCATAACTTAAAATTCTTGAGATTTTTAGTGGCTCATTACCGGAGATTATGTGGTTATAAGTGGAATTTTTTTCTTGACGTCGAGCAATAAAAAATTATGTTAATTGGTAGAATAATCAAACACAAAAAGTTTCCCAGAGTTTCAGTCAATTTTTATAATAGCCAACTCCATAGTGAGCTTGAATATTTTATTAAAGGGTTCATATGGGATGAGCTGGTCTCACTTAGCATGAAGAATTTCACTTGCTTACCCGACCGCTGTCGCTGCCAGTAGTTGTGAATATTATGAATATTTTTATTTGTTGTCGCTGCCTGAATCAGTTAGTTCCCGAAGAATCTGAAGCCATACGAGCCAATTCTCTTTCAGTTTTAACTTTTCAAGGTGTACTCCTTCGCTCGAAAAATTCGATTTGAGAAAGAAAAGGCGTTTAAAATTCACAAGAAAACTCTTATTTTCGATCAAAACTTTAAAGTAACGTCATCTCTCCGTCAACATCCCCTGTTTTTATGTAAACGAAACCTCAATTATTATCTTTGACCATAGTTTCGACCAAAAATCAAAAGCTGCACAAAATTGTCGATTTGAATCTGAAGTCATGCGGTGAACTTAAATGACAGTATCTTCTGACACAAGAAAAACCAGTTCTTCTTTTAGGCTCAAAAGGTCAGTGATATTGCAAGGAACACGAAGACTTATAAAACCTAACCTTGTGCAGATGGCAATGTTTTAAACACCTTCGTTAGATAAGAGAAACTAAAAAAAAAATTTCTTTGACGATGCGGAAATGGAGATCATGAACGTGGGAGGCTCTGACGTTCTAGTTCATTGGGGAAATGCTATGGATATTTTGTTCATTTGCAAATGAATTAAGAACTTCATAGGTTAAAATGAGATCAATTTAAGTGTTGAAGAAAATGTTGGATCAGGTAAACCATGTAATTTTGAATCCTTCCCACGTTAAGGTTTCTTTTAATTTGAAACTAGTGAAACAGCTTAAAAGAGGTGGGATATAAATGTTCTCAGAGATAAAATATTTATATATATATATACGTGACTGTATGAATGGATTTACATGTCTAGTATGTATTTTTTCTTTTTTTTTTTTTTTGTCATTGTCTAACTTGGCGGGTAACTTTATCAATTATTGTATTTTCGTTTCTTCATATATGAAAGTCTATAAAGGTTGTAGAACAAACCAACTGGCAGTTAATTCATATCATATATATTTCATGATCAATTGCACAGCGTTCACGATAACTACTCTTTAAAGTGTCTCGAGGGTAAAAAAATCGTTTTAAGCAGGGATAAAAATCGACTGACGCAAATTAAATAATTTGATTAAAGGATACATTTTTAGATCCACCAACTACTCGAATAGCTGTCTCTAAATTTTCTATTATATAGTAAGCAAATCATGCCTTCTGGGACCCAGAGACGAATTAAAGTAGCTAGTAAATTAAAGAGATTAATTGACAGGCTATTTTGAGTAAGCTTGAACTGTATATAATCGCCAGCATGACTATTCAAATATCGAAGCAACTTCTCTACACCCACCTTTAGCTAATGAACAGGAGGTTGCTATTTTTTATTTAAACAGCTGTTTTAGTTGACAAAACAATTTGAGCCAAGGCATTGTGATTCCATTTGCCTCCCCTGAAAACTTTTCTCTCCGTCAATGAAGAAAACAATTATTATAACAATAGATTTCTATCTTCAATTTAGGTTATCTTCCACAAATTATCGCCTTTATAGGTTAATAAAATATGGGCGGAAATAGAGGAAAATGTAAAAAATTCTACATCTACCAGATTGGTCTTTAGTGTGAAAACGTGGGTCTATAACGTGGCTATATAAATAATAAAATGGAGTTTTTTGCTTTATTTATAATCAATATTGGGGCTGTTGTCACTGAACAAGATAAAAGGTAAACTCAGTTAAAGAGGAAAGGTTAGTTGCTGGTTTGATCTTTTCACCCGAAAAATCCCTGGAGTGTTTCGACCGTTCAACTATTATTTATCACAAAGAAGCCTCCTTAAGGAGTTACGCTATAAATTAGCCTTTTAATTTCGGTTGGCAGCTACAAGTAGCTACTTGAGACATATTTTGTTTTTTCTTTAAATTATTGAAATTTTCCCTTTTAAATCGAGTTCATAAATGATCGATAGCAATATAATAACGTCAATCAGCTTAATAAGTAGCACAGGACAAACTTTCGGAACTTTACTTACAAAATGCCTTACAATTATCTTTTATCTTAGCAGTTCACGTGTAAGATCAGCTCCACAACTTACTGTACAGATTCAAAGGCTCTTGCTTAGTCCATTCGCCTCGGTTTGCGCCCTTTGTAAATCGGTTCAGTAGCAAACTGTACTGAGTACCCTTTGTTATCTGATCTACCGTACCAAAACGAGCTTCAGCCAGCCATTTAATTTTAAAATGATCGATGGCCATAGCCTTTGAAACCGTTTGTAGCAACTGGTTCCTAGCAATTAAATCGGCTAATGAACTTAACTTGGTTAAATTTTATCGATTTTCTTTCATTTGAAATTTCAGTTTTCTATGTCTAAGTGTTCTTTATTACATACACAGCCGTAAAAAGCAATGTATTTTTTAAAACGGCTGTTTTCAAATAAAAAGAAGCTGTTGTATTTAACACGTCAGTCGCCGAAACTTCGCTTAATGGATGACAATTCTGCCCTAGCTAAGGTGAAACGCCAATAAGAGGGTTCCACTCTCGTTGATTAATTCAGTTTAATTAAGTGGCGGGACTTCAGTTGACTGAAAAGTTTATCATATGTATTGCACAAAGAAAATGGTCGACTTTTGTCTTAAAGCTTTATTTGCATTTGAAACAACAAAAATCGGAACGCTCTTATAGCTTGTATTAAGCTTACATTCTGAAACAGGGTGTAAACTGAAAATTGAACTGCTTTCCAAATTCACTGGATTTGTTCTTTTGCGACTGTTAGAGACGCATAAACAATTTATCTATTTTTTTCTTTCATTAGCCGTGTTGAACTTCGTTTTTCTCTCTTTAACCGGTTCCTACATTAGCTTATTTTAACGGTAGGAGTATTTAGCTTTTCAGGTCAGTATGGCCAGTTTAATGGACCCAAGCGGAACTTGATTTATTCAGTTTCCTAAACCTAAACTTCAGAGCCATTCAGTGCTTTCGGCAGCCATTCGGCGTTCTGCAACTGAATTACCCATGCTGTTGTTTTAATGTGAGAGCCTGACATCAACGAAATCAGAAACAGAATCTCTTGGTCTTATGTACAATTATGCAATGTGATTAGATAATTAATATTGCGATGGATCAACAATGTTTGATTCAATTTTCTGGTAGGATTGCATAAATCGGGATTCAGGACTTACGGCAAATCGGCAATTTCATGTTTTATGGAGCAGGAAACTGTGGCAGAATGCTTCAAATCAGTCAATCAAAAACCCAAAGCCTGTCTTCCGAAAAAGTAGTGAAAAATTAGTACATTAACAAAATATGAGTGTTTTGGGTTATTACATACAAAGACCGACGTAAGCTTTTAATGATTGTAGTTGGGGATCTATCCCTGCATGAAGGTAACTAGCCTGAAAGGCGTTCCTCCAAATTTATGCTAAGCTCTCTTCAGTATTTAAGCTCAATTTTTTACTTCCCTTGTTGGTCATGTGATTGGGTTAAAACTACTCGAAAACTGATTTCAGGCATTCTTGCCAAATCCCCCTCCCCCATGGGTCAACATCAAGCTTTTGGTACTATTGAACTTTCAATAAAGTGTAATGTATGTATATATGACGGCTTGGGAAATCGCTATTTTTCGTCTTTCCTAGTTGAACGCGAACTCTAAAAACGGACTTCGCTCATGGATCCAAATTATCATTAAATCTGCTCACAGGATCAGGAGGATTTTTGTTTTTTCTTTAGTTGGATTTTCCCTTCGATTGGGCAACTTCCCAATCTATTAACCATGTCCACACGAGTCCACATGAGTTTTTAAACGCGTGCAAACTTGAAACTTACCTATTCAAGGTGGTTCTCAAGATGTAAATTCTAAACGTGTGGGCTTGCAACCGTAAGGTGTCCAGCAACCCAAATACTGTGACCGTCTTTTTATAACATTATTAGGTCGTGTTTCCTAGCTCATCACCTTATCCCTTAAAATCTGCAACAGTCCTTTCCGCGTTTCTGTAAACAAAGACACCACCGCAAGGCTTGAGGTGACAGGATACAGCGATTTGTATGGAATTGTCTACCCGAGACTCGACCTCGTTACTTTATGTGTGTTTACTGGAGCAGAATGCGCGATTTTTAGGCTGTGTTCAGGTTATACCGGATAGCTTTTGCGACGGCACGAAAACCATAACGGATAGGGCTACTGTTCACATATAAGAACAGCGATTTCGGTGCGATTTCTGTGACAGAGCCAAGCTCTGCCGCGCTGATCTCGAAAGTGAAGAGTCAGATATCGTCGGATGGGTGTTCATACTATAGCGGACAGCCTTTTAGTGTCGGCAAGGAAAGTTATGCGGTATAGTGTGAACTTAGCCTAAATGTCATTTTTATTTGCAATAAAAATTTTACATTGATAACATCCTTTGATCTGAAATCAGTAAAATGATCATTAAACAATATACCGTACGAGGAGAGGCTACATTTTCGCTGTGTGAGCTGGCGTGCGAAAAGTAGCCTCTGCCGACAACCGTTCAATTTTCTATCGTGCATGCGCGAAATTCGTCACGCGATTCGCAAGCAAAAATAATCGTCAGGTCTGTCGTCAAATGGAGCGAGTTTCACGGGAATAGAAAGATTGCGACAACTCTGATCTGCTACGCAAGACTCACGCAATGCTCTAAACCGGTCAAGAACAGGAAAAAACCCGTTTTCTTAATTTATTCGTCCAGATTTCTGAACGGATTTGAACGCTTGTCGGCAGAGGCTACTTTTCGCACTCCAGCTCACACAGCGAAAATGTAGCCTCTGCTCGCAGGGTATAAACAATACAGACTCGGGAGCCCATAACTCGGAGCGAGCAACTCAGTTGTGCCTATGCAACCAGCAACGGTGTTTTCACAGACCGGTTTATTTTTAGATCGGTTTTCCCTCGCATTAAATAAGCCTTACTAGTCAGGCTGCAAAAACTGGAGACGGCTACAAAATGGTATTTTGTCACTTATTATGTACTATGGATGCGCCCACAAACGTGACGGGGCCTCCATTTTCGCCGGAAAAAGTACTGCAAAATGATACTACTGGTGTGAAAACGCCAACAGGCTAAGTTTGGGGGCTTTGTCCGCTGTGGATTAAGGGCTCCAGTTTTCGCAATGCAAGCTAACCCGGCCACCAAGCCGTACGAGCAAGAAAGCAAGCTCTAATCCATTTTTGCTTACTTTCTTCAGTGTAGCCTTGAATTGCAATATAATGAAGACCTCTTTGCTGCTTTGCTTAACGATGTCGGCCCTTTTGCTCTCTTCTCTCATAATCAACTCACACGCATTACCTCAGAGATGGTACACAAGACGACTCCTACGAAGGACTGTGAGACCTCCGAAGAACCACAGGGCCTCTAAGACTCCCACCCGTCCAAGTACGTCAAGCTCTTACCCTGCAAGCTATATCTTGACCTAACCTAAACTTGAATTAGTCTATTTAATCTTAATTTATCTTTATTTAAAGAGGCTTTACCACGGTGATTTCCACATTATTCGATATTAAAACTTTATTTAGCTCAAATTTCAATTAGTGTGTATTCTCTGCTTTTTCTTGGTCATCTTTTCTTATACTTGGAACTCTAACAAGCAGATATAAAAGACTTTAAATGATCCCATTACAAGAAATCAAAGTATGAGCGGCTTTATCATTATTTGCCATCACAGGGGTTCATTTTTAACGTAAAAAATCTGGCCCACTTTTTCAGGTTTCATTTTAGATTTCAACAGGTAAAGATTCCTGGTCATCATCATAGTTGGTCGCATGCGGTATAAGCCCGTTTTACAGTACGGGTATAATTGTAAGCTGCATTTACGGCTACTTTGTATATATAAAGCTTTAAAAGGATTTGAAGAACACCAGACGCCTCGACCAGAAGGCCGCGGACAAGCCAACTCAGTTCCAATCCTTGCTCGGCTTTGTCGTGGTGACAATTTTAAATTAATCTAAAGTGGGGTAGTTTCTTGGTGATGCGTGAGGGCGGTAAAACGAAACAACCAAATTATAGAGCCAGCTCATTGACCCGACGGCTATACCATGCTGATGAGCCCCTATAAGGGCGAAACAGCTGTCCATCAGATGGCAAGCACTGCCGGGGTGATATGGTTGTGCGCATGCTTAACGTACTGGCTATACCGCGGAGTTGGTATACGTGTGCTTCAGTGCATAATTTGGTTGACGCAAAAGACACTGCGCATTTGATCATATTCACATGTATTTTGCGCAATATAAATGTTAAATTATTATTATTATTATTATTATTATACCCACACCACAACGAAAACGTACCAACAATGGTTTCACTTGCTTCAATTCGTTTACATGAGTGAAGATAAACCGAGAATTGAGTACTAAATAAATAAAACAGCTATAAAAAGTGTGGAAATGTCACTTTCAAGTTAAGCTGCAGTGGACAAAAGAAGACTTTTTTTTGGCACTGATTTTTCGTATATATTTATTTTCATACAGGCAACCCTCTCGGAGCAAACATTGTGCAAGAAACAGAACCTCAAACTGAGCTCGAACGGTGACACATACATGACCCGTCGGTAATTTTTAAATTCAGCTGCAGGGAGCAAAGATTTTGAGTAATGATGAAAAAAGAAGACATTTATACATTAGAATTTGCATTGTATTTATTTACAATTTTTATGCGCACTCCACACAATTAAAAGCAAATGCTAGCTCTAATCGTTGTTTGTTTACTATCAGCAATGGAAAAACAATTCTACTGGAAAAATGCGAAATCTTATTGGTGAGCATATGGAGCGATCAAGTTCATGTTAATAAAAAAATAATTAGAAAAAACGAGAATAATTGTTCTACTTTTCTCTAATACTGGCTACTAATCTACACTAACCAAAGGTGCTTGTGATCTAATCATCTGCCCCTGCTCCTACTTCCCCATCAGAGGTATAAAAGTATTCATTACTGCTTTGCTGTAACAATTTGCCATGAAGCCTTTGATGGCCTCTTGTGTTATATGATGCTTTTTTTTAGATCACTGGGAGTGTTTTTAACAAAATCAAGAACGCCGGCTCATTCCCTGTTATTATGAACGTTTTCGGCTGCCGTGGTCGACGTGGTTTCGTGAGTTCCCTGGAGCTCACGGAGGACGACTCTCGGCTCCGTCGGCTATCTTTCCCGAAAACTGCCCCTTACCCCTTCCTTTCGCCAGCCGCTGTACATGTAGCTTTACTCAGCACTATATGATATTTAAAGCTGTAGTGGTTGTTCTCTTTGCAGACGCTCCATCTTGGCAACATTTTTTAAATCTGAAAGCACGTAGAGAATGAAGGGAAGATTGAAATGACCGACGTCCCTCTTCTCTTTCCTGTCAGTCATCGCCCTCCCGGCATCGTTTTCCCTCTCCTTAGCCCTGCCTTAGCGTCCGCGCATTTTAGAATCAACGAATGCACAAATCTAATTGCCTTCGTAACAAGGAGAGAGATTTGGCGTGCTTGTGTTTGGCTGATCAACAACAGCTCATGGGGCTTTCAGTTCTTACAACTAACAAAGCCATAACCGCGGTAACTTTAAAAGTTAAAATCGTCATGCCTAGGCTATATAAATGGCTTCAGATATGACAGCATTAATACCACGATTATCGGTTGGAAATAACTTGTTTTTCTAAGGCAATGAAAATACTTACGTACTGAAAAAAAAAATAACTGAATCACAAGACATTTAAAGACTATGATTGCAAGGCCATTATAACGTTTAATCGGAATAAAAAATAATTCTTATGAGCAAGGTGTTTTATTCTCAATCCTGGCAACATGACAGCGAGGTTTGCGCGTTGCCCAGCTGGAGATTGACCATTGTCATGCCACTAATTGTTATCAATAGTTCGAACTTTCTAGAATCAGGGGAATACGGGGGGGGGGGGGGGGGGGTACTCGACCGATATTTGGGTATAGGTGAGCCGCTGAGGATTTGAAACAAGACCCCTGTATAGGACAACACCCTGCGGGAACAAATTCACGTTATAGCCATTCCTTTTGTTTACTTGGAGTACAAACAAAATTCACAAAAAAATAATCAAACAATCGTGCAGGCAATACCCAGTTGACAGACTCACCTATAAATAACTTGCCCTGCATTGATTTGATTAAACTTGCCATGTGTATTTTCAAAATGGAATAATAGTGACCTGTATAGGGGCTAATTCAAAAAACATCTTGCATTCTTGCAACAAATTTTTTTTGGCAAGTAAACAACAAATGAGAACCTTTTGACCAAGGCGAGAGACAAGGAAGTTAATCTGCATGTTTTATTTTTTCTTTGTTTATGTGTTTGTTTGTTTGTTTTAACATAATCAACTTATAACATTTAATTTTGTTTAAAGTATTTAGCGTGTTAAGCTAGGACCCGCTAACAATGAAATTTTAAGCATTTCAGACATTTTCATAATATTCAGGACAGGTGCAAATATGCCGCCGGAAAAACTTGCACTAATGGTGGTCCCTATTGTTTTCTTCGTATTGTTCAGGGCCCAGTTGTTCGAACGCCGGTTAGCGCTAACCTGGGGTTAAATTTTAACCTGGGTTTCTTTTTCTTGTTATCAAAAGCAGTTTCTCGGATAATTTTCTCTATTCTTTTTAGAGTATCCAATCATCAATTTGTAGGCAAAGAGAATTAAACTGAATTTGCTTTTTAATCTCTCATATTTGAGTTCAAATTTCGCACTAACCCTGGGTTATCTTAACCCAGCTTCGAACAACCCGGCCCAGTATATTACCGCCCCTTCCCCCTCGGCAAAGCATTAAATGTTTTCTTGTTTACAGGGGAGGTAGGGGGTGGAGGGTGTACTCCAGGGGTAAGGATGTAGGTACACTCACTCTATTTCACACGACGAAAATACGGATTTTTCCTACCCTATTTCTAAGGGCCTGAACCACTGTTTTCAAAAAGCGAAATGATATAACACTTACTCAACTCCAGACCCCCGTACCAGAGAAAGAAAAAAAAAAAACATACAGTATTTCTGACCTATTAACGATTAAATTCTATCCCGAGTCAAAAACCATACCACTTGGGTGGTAGTTTGTTAACATCAAAAATAGGCGAAATCATAGGGAGTCTATGTGGGAGAGAACCAATTATGCTCGGAGGAATCTATGATAATTTGTTTGTCACGTATCATGAGCATCAATTCCATGGATGCAGGTTGGTATTTTTTGCAGTTTTTGCTTTTCTCTTTGCTGTCTGCTGTTCATCATTTTCTCGTCTTGTTCCCTTTTAGTCCATTTGTTTGTTTGTTTGTTTGTTTTTCTTAATCAGTATTTTTTTTTTTCGTTTTCTTTATTCGACTCGTTCGCTTAGGTTGTTACCAGTTATCGTTTGGTATTAATTTGTTTGCGTGTTCGTTTTTTCTTTAATTTTTTTTTTTTTTTTGATTATTAACAATAACACGAGTGCTGATGACAGATAAACGAATGAAAGCATAGTATTTACACACTCTCTCTCTCTCTTTGGTTAAATATGTTTTCTAAGCGGTCGCAACATTTATTTTGTCATATAAACAATACATCATTCATTATATACATGTATATGTTGCTTAACTGCCAGCTGGCGTAAGAGAATCCTTATAACTCTTAACTAGATGTTCGGTACGAGAATGGGACCTGACTGATTTGGATGTGTGGTCCGACTATGCTTTCAAAAACGTCAACGGTCAAGCTAACATAATGGATGAAAATCCCTAAAAAACTCTAGTGTAATAAACCCGAGGTTTTGTAGCATTACGTAACCATTTAATTTATCTTCTCAATTTACTCACTAATAAGACGATGACTTTTAAATTAAGATTTTTTTTTTTTTTTGATAAACCATCTGTCAAAGCCGTTTGCCTACGAATAACATGTTTACTTTGTTCTTACCACAGACTTTGATTTCTTCTCTCCCTGGCTTTGGAGAAAAGCCAGCTAGCCAGCTATATAGCTCGGGTAAGTGGAAGGAAGTTGAACATTGCATGAAATTAAAGTATTAAGTGAAACAGCAAAAGTTGGTTGGCTGGATCTGACAATGAACTCTCTAGAAAAGGGGTTTCCATTACTGATGTCATGGGCTCCTGCAACAAACCGATATTTTATTGGTAGTTTGTTGGTGTTGCGGACAAGGGTGATTACCGACTCATTACCAAATGGCTTAATTCAAGCAATTTTAAAAAAGACACAGAGCGATAACTCGCACCTCAACACAAAAGCGAACCAACAATGGTTTCCCCAACAATAAGAAACACCCTTTTTATTGGAGTAATCAATGTTGTTCCCAGATCCTAAATGATGAACACCCGTGGCAACCTCGAAAGCCTGGGGAGAGTAAAGCTGCATTCTCCCCAGTCCTCTGGAGGGGAGTCGCAGAACTCAGAAATGCCCTTCGCTGTTTACAAGGTCAAATTTTCAAGCAGTGAGGCGTGCCTACCAGAGTTGCGCAAGGCTGCCGGTGCGAAAAGCTTCTTCCAGGACAATCCGCGGTTCAAAAGCAATATGGTTCCATGGTACTCAAGACGAATCCGAATTCTGGCGGTGTTTTTATTGTTATTTATAATACTGTCTCTTGTAATGACTGGTTTGTTTATCTGGAGAGCTCTTTTTCACGGTTCCAAGAACAGTGAAGGTAGTACGATAAATCCATCTATCAGTATCTCACAGGTAAGCTGCTTAGCTTATTCAAAAAAGCGCATATATTTAAGCATCAAGGTCCTTTTCATAATAGACTCAAAATCTGATACGCATGATCTCTTTTCAACGAATAGGTGAACCATTGTCTTATCTTTAAGAAAAATATGAATTTCAAGCAAACAAACCTAGTGAGATTTATTGTATGCAACCTGCTCACCCTCGCTACAATCATATGCACTTTGCACCCTAGTACAACGTGTACCATAAGATTTTTATGCGCCATAAAAACTATTCTTTCGATCCACATTTTTCGCTGATCGGTGAAATTTACGCTGTTCTATGGATCTAAAAGCATTATCATTACAACTGTCCACGTATAACTGGTAATTTACCAAAAATTGAAACATGTTGAGTGGGTGGATTTTGCTGTTCAAGTTATTTTTTCGTCATTGAAATGGGGACGACAGGTGCGCATTGGATCGATAGAATGCTCGAGAGGATTAAAAGAATCGTAATCATTTCCAGTATTAAGGGAAGGAGTGTGACTCTCTATCTGATGACAAGACCTACGGTTTGAAAAATTTCAGTACTGTTTTGGTTGCCGCTTCTCTTAAATCTTTCCTTTTCAAGAATTTCTATAAGCATATCTAAGCACAAAATACAATATATTTTACTATAACTGTATTATAAAAAATGCTATTTACGTATTAGGACGTAGAGAGCACAGATACAGAAACTCCACTTTCAACTGAAAGGGGTTTTATCTTGCCACATGACAATAACATAGATGAAGCTTTGAATGGTCCAAGCTTTACTGCTAGAAAGAGGAAAGATGTTTTGTTCGCCTTGAATTCGTATTTGCGTACCAATAGTTTTAATGCGTTTAAAGAGAATCGTAGCGTGTGTTTTGCAATTAAATCTAATTTAAAAACTAATCTCCCGTTATTAAAGATCGAAACCTTTTTCTCAGGGTAAAAATGAATCTAGAATAATGCTTGGCTAAAATAAAAAGTGTTTTTTCTTGGCGTGCTTGTATTTAAAAAATTATAACATGCCCGCTAAACTAATTTTGAAGTGAGGTAGGGTGGCAAACTAAAAGAAAAAATAGAGATCATTATTTACACTTGGAAGGCTCGGATCCTCTTTTTAAAAAGCAAATTTGCTCGTGAAGACGGAAGCGACGATTTTAAATAAGAGTTAATGGACTCATCCAACTTAATAGAAAACTCATTTTAAGGGCAAAAGATAAATAACGTCATTTTTCAATTTTGACAAATTTTAATTCAATGATCCTTTACATGTATTTCACACAATTTTAAGATTTAAGATTATCATATGTAAGATCATGTACAATTTCGTTATTTTTCAAAACCTCATTATACATTTAATTCTTGTTTGTTCTGAAATCAACGCTGTCAAAATGATTGAATTCAATTGACGTAAACGTATTCTCTAAGCGGGTGATATACAAACATAACTTATGATATTGCCCATTATTACAATATTTCCCGGAAAATAGAGGGACATTTGACAATGGCCTGCGAAATTAAAGTGTATAATTCTTTTGTAAGGCGCTGCTGGAACCCAATAAAGTGCAATAAATTGCTCGCGAAGCAGGCGGAACCAAAACGTTTCATAGACCGACACCTTTTCACAGAACTCTAATACACAGATGTTAAGCCCTAGACTCTGTTCTCGATGAAATCTAGAAATCATTACAAATTGCAAGAGTCAACTAAAATAAAAGGCTATTAGTTTTTATCTTTGACTGAAGCCAAAATAATACAAAAAGGTGCTGATAAATTTGTTGTTGGCTGGTTGCAGTAGACTAAATATGAATTGAAATTGTTACCTTTATTTGAAACATTCGTTTTGTGAAAATTGCAGAAAAATTGTCTTTACAAGTAAACGTTACTGATCTCTGCCCTCAGGAGGCTTCTGGAAACATCCATAACTCATAAAGGCATACACTGTGTTAGTATAGTGTAAATAACCTTTTTAGGAAATTTTTGTCGCCGGCGGTACCCTTATAAATCGATGATTAGTAGTAAGTAGGTTTGTTTTGGGTTCCGCAGCGAACTATTGTATAAAATGCAAAACAAACCTTACAAAGGTGACAAAATGAATAAGTGAATTTTGATTGGCCTAATAATTGCTTCAATAAAAAGTTTTGCCGCGTGGAAAATTAAATATTAACCTCGCGCATTTTCTTATAGCAGGCGTTGGCCAGCAAATGTGGTATTGTCCCAAATTAATTAAAACATTTTCACATCACGGTTCTTCCGGCGGCTGAGCGCCCATGTTAGAAACTAATGACCTCCGTGGGGGTATTGGAACGGGGAAGGTAATGCATGCAGCTATCATTGTTCTTTAGCTTCGTCTATTTATTTCGTTTTTTTTTTTTTGACGACAACTTTAAAGATATAGTTGGACTAGGTTACGATATTTAATTAGGAGACTTTTGTTTCATCGGTGTACTCTATTCATGATTTTTGAGCGCTTTTGTAAGATCTTTTACGTACCCTATGAACGTCTGTTTGTAGCTAGCAGTTACAGGAGCACCTCAAGTTCCAGACTGTCCCGTGCGAGCAAAAGCAGTACCGCTGACCAACCTTCCAGAGAGGATCAAAAATACACTGGCTCAAATGGACAGAGAAATGGAAACTAAGATAAATGACGATACGGTGAGAGGAAAATTAAGGAGAAAATAAAGAAAAAATATTACAACTTTTTTTTTTTTTGATAAAGGGGCTAGTTTAGTTTTCGTACTGTATCGGCGGGGTGAGAAAAAAGAAAATTTGGTGTTATCAACTGAAGGTAACCCTTTCCCCCAATATCCATCTACAAATTCTTTATTTCCCTAAAGAATTAGCCGTGAGTAAAGAGAATTTGATAAAAGTTCCAAGCATTTTCAGTTTTCGGTGATCATTTTATTGCATGTCATCCTATCCAGGTGATCTGTGACGTCATTGCGGGGGCCTGGGGAAAGAAATTTTAATGCCGTATCCCATAAACCAACGCGCGCACCAATTCAATTCAATTCAATCTGTTCCCGTCAGCTTTGGTTTATGGGATACGGCATTAAAATTTCTTTCCCCAGGCCCCCGCAGTGACGTCACAGATCACCTGGATTTCTTCTTGATGATGTATTGAAAATGAGTAAGGAGAAGTGGTACACTCTTTAAACCAAGAGAGAATGATTCTCTCTTGTTTAAACTTAAAGCGTCAACTGCTAGTCACCGACGTGTTGAATTGAGATTCCCACTCTGCTGCTCTTGTGTTAGCCCGCCTTTCTCAAATTAATTGAGGGATTGCGAACTGTGTATATTGAATGATGGGGCTAGGCTAAATGGTGGGTAACATGGTAAGGGACAAAAAAAGTAACTAAAGTAGTTGCCGTGGTTACAAGGGGTGTTATTTTAATAAGGTATAACTTTGGTTCTAGATTTCTGCAGCTTCCGTGTTTGGTAGAATGTAAGCAGAAACCGAAAGTGCCACGTTTTGGCTGTAATAACTGGCGGAAATGTTACGATGTGAAACGAATAGTCCAATATGTCTTTAGTTATGTTTTAAACTCCTTTAGTCTTAAGCGTACACCCCGAAAGACTTTTAATATTCAATTTAATTATACATTACATTGACTTATTATATACATGACTAGATATTTAATGACAAGTGAGGAAATTGTAAAAAAACTGAGTGCATACACATGTTGAACATCGTAAGTTTTCTGATTCTGCTTCCTTGGAGGGCAGCCATGCCAAAGCCAGATCACTGCTCAGGGACGAAAAGAAATAAAGAAAATAAATTTACTCATTCACGATGCAAAGTTCGGGATTTGAGTCAACTTCATGATCATCTTCTCTCACCAACACTTTGTTTGTTTAAAAAAAAAAAGTTTCCTCCAAGAGGGGGGCGTAAGGGTTTGCGGTATTGCGGTATTGGGTTATTTTTGGTGCGGTGTTGCGGTAATTTTTATTTCAAAGTACGGTATTGCGGTTTTCAGAGTCCAAGCGGTGTGCGGTGAGTTTAAATTTTATGTCGCGGTAGTCGGTGAAAAAAACGTTGTGTCGCGGTGATCTGCTTCTTTTTCATGACAAGAGGATACAAATCCTAAAAGGTCTCCCTAGCCCGGGGGGGGGGGGGGGGAGGGGGAGGTATTTGGGTTAATGTTTGCTGGGTATGTGCCGCTCGCCTCTAGAGCCCCCACCCCATTTTAGTCTATTTTTCGGCTAATTATAGACCCCATCTTAGTCACTTTTTGGAAAATGTAATTTTTGCGATCCCAACTTAGTCACTTTCTATTTATGCATCTACCTTGTCAATCCTTTAAAAAGCCGGGTCATGCAAGCTTATTGTTAAGAAACGGTCCAGATAAGAACGATAGCAACAACGGCAACGAACATGTTGGAATGCAAAAAAGGTGCTAACTTTTCTATTGTCTGTACTTACTTCTGATTGGCTTAAACAGCAAAAGTTAACAAAACTTCATAAAGCAGCACATATATTCATCCTTACTTTCCAACCATCTTCCATATAACAAAATCTGGTCTCAGTTTGAATAACAAAGAAATCCTATTTGGGGGACATGTAAAATTGTAAACTTTTCTTGGCTATTGTTTTCAACTCTTGTGATTGGTCAAAATCTTTTAACACAAAAAAAAAAACCTTTCAAAGTGGAGTGTAAAATTTAATGCATTTTATTGCGTAAACGGCCTTCATGTAGGTTTATGCATTCTCTGTGTAAAAATGAGAACATTCCTATGTGGGGAAAGCACCGTTGCCGCATAACAAAAGAAATTGCTATCCACCTTACCCGGATCATTACTTAAATTAAATGCCCCCAAAATTCGAAAATTTGCGACCCCATTCTAGTAACTCTATTAAAAATGCGACCCCATAATAGTCACTCCAGTTGTGAAAATGCGACCCCATCCAGCAGCACATCCACATTAGGCTCTTGTAAGGGAGTACCCCCCCGGGCTCCCTAGCTAGCCTGCGTGACCTGCGTGTCTTCCTATAGTTGCACAGTCGGAGATCGTGTATTGCGGAAACAGTCCAGGCAAATCGTATGGCTTGTAATTTCAGTTAATACTTGATATGATTAACGACATTAACTTTCTTATCCAATGATACGTAAACATGTCGCATTATTTATGACCTCATGGACCTTGTGGGAATAGTCAGCTTGGTTAGGGTGACTTGGGTGACTAGGGTGACTTGGGTGCTAAGTTTGCTCCTTATCTCAGGGTCTGGATAACTTCCTTACCAATCTTACCGCCACACTTTCGTGCCAGTCGCAAAACAATGGCGAGCGATCCAGAGGGTCAACTAAGTGATCAGTCAGATATTCCAGCAAATAGTGAGGTCAGTGAGGTCGTTATAAATTGCGTATTGTCGAAAGATAATCTATGAAGATGGTGTGGTCTAAAAATTATTACTTGTCCTTCTCGCTGTGCATGCAGGAAAAAACGCTCTTGATTGCGTCTTAACTAACTCCAATTTCTGCACGCTTCATCTGAAGTTTTTCAGTTTTTACAGTCGTTTAGATTGTTCTTTTAATAAGACCTAAATGCGTGCAGTTTTCAGACTGTCGCTAAATTATGATGTATCCTTGTATATAGGTATCCATATTGGCGAACGTTGTATACATGGACAAGATAATTTGGCAGCGCTCGTTTGGGAAAATGAACCGATCGAATCCCCAAGCACCACCCCTTTCTGGCAGAACAGCGTTTCCCATAGCGAGTGTTACAAAAGTATTGACGGTAAGAAAAATGAACCTTATTTTTTATGTCGCTCTTGGTAAAAGAGTAAAACATGAACAGCATTTTAATGAAGTCGATTTTGAAAAAAAGGATTAATTGACATTTAAATAGTTTGTCATTGAAGCTTAATTAACAGACTTTTTGACCCACCTTTATTATGTTTATCTGTTCATAAACTAAAAATGGCAAATTTCTCTCCAGTCTTGCTTCTCTTCTCTGGAAAGAAGAAAAATCATTGTCTGCCGGGGACAGCAGAAAAGGACAACCGCTCACTCCCCTCTCTAACCAACATGGATATTTCAAAAAATGAGATTTTTAATTCCTTCATCTCTGAGTCAACGATCTTTTTGTTTTTCATCCACATTCAGGCACTGATGCTTTACAAACTTTACCATGAAAAGAAAGTCAAAACTCTGGATGATCCTTTTAAGAAGTACTTGCCAAGCTTTTCCATCAAGGACCCATTCAAATCACATGATATTACCCTAAGGTAAATACTTATGTTCGGCCCTACAAGTCTAATTGACCTAATTGTGACAAAGGGAAGTCGACAATGATAAAGATCGTTATTATGCACACCTTCTGCTCATGCTTCAAATGATCACGAGTCTGACTTCCAAACTCGTTTATTTCAGATGATGATATCCTTTTATTAACCAGCACTAAAAATCACTAAATAATGTACTGGAAAAGGCTGCTGAGGAGACGCAGTAAGGAAACACAGATTCTTCCACCTGCAATAGTGTGAATTCAAAATAGTGTGAAAAATTTATGTAACTGTCAAACGTATACCATTATGCGCTACGATAAATACCGAAGCGCATGCTTCTAAGGGCATCAGGAGGCATGTTACCCCTGGAAATATTTTTGATTTCAACTCCCTGAAGTCCCCTTTGATGATGTCATTTAGACAGGATATTGGCCAGATTTCAACTTGGAAAGTTTTTTTCTTTTAATTAAAAAATATGTTTGTTTATAAAAAAAAAAAAGCATGTCTTGGCCGGGGGAAACGGGTGGGGATCCCCGCTTGCTTCCAGTTAATAAATTACAATGAAAAAGTCTCCTTTTCGTTTCTTCTCAAATGTTTAACCTTTTCTTCAGGGAGATGGTTTCTCATATGTCAGGATTACCTCGAGAAGCGCCTTGTTTTCCTGAGGCAGATGGGCAGACAGTTTGCAAATGGAACAACAGCGTTATGCTAAAGAGAATACAGAATCTTTCTCTTATTATAGAACCAGGAAATAAAGTCAGTTACAGGTAAATGAGATTTCCTTGATTGAAATGAAATGTTGTGGATGAGAGTACAGCATATGTGTCCTATATACACTACATATTGGCACGTTTATTTAACAGTTCTGCATGATTCTAACTCACCTTGCAGTGCGAAAAAAAAAATAGAATCATTCAAACCAATATTCATACGATAAGTACAAGACAATGTAACACATTTCAAGGGACAGAAGCATCAAAGGATGTGTTCCATTAGGATGATCCAAATCAGGATCAATTATTTGAGATCACCTGGTTCATCAGTAGAATATCAAAGGAACCGACGAATCCACCCTGGGAAAGGTATCATCTCTTCATTTCATATACTCATGTGATCTGTGACGTCATTGCGGGGGCCTGGGGAAAGAAATTTTAGTGCCGTATCCCATAAACCAACGCGCGCACCAATTCAATTCAATTCAATCTGTTCCCGTCAGCTTTGGTTTATGGGATACGGCATTAAAATTTCTTTCCCCAGGCCCCCGCAGTGACGTCACAGATCACCTGGATGATCCGGGTGATCTTGGATCACTGATCCTGGTGCGGATCATCCCAAATAAACACAGTCAAACCAAAGGGACACACCCGAGCCCATACATATCCCTGCGCACAGCCCTGGGTAATTGCAGCAATGGACAGCTGTTTTTTTCTTGCCCGTCCGGTAGTATAACTGACGAACATATATTCAGGCCCAAAAGTTCGGTCCCTAACAGCGGATCATGCGAAACAGAAAGAGTCTTAAATTTCGACGGTGTCTAAAAACTAAAGCTTTTCATCTTCATGTGCTTGTTCTTTACATTCCGAGGTCTATTGTACCTCTCTTCTTCCGTTAGCATTTATAAACTTTAAGGTAGTTCATCAGCAAATGTACATGTGGTATAAAATTGTAGCAAACTTTCATAAAGAAATGATGATACTGAACTGTTTTGTTCCACATGCAAAAGTAATTTAGGTTTTGGGCTGCTTGGTCAAGGGCTCGCTTTGTCGCAAAACTCATCCTACGAGGACTGGATACAGGAAAACATTTTTGAACCTCTAGGAATGCGAGATTCAGGATTCAGGTTAACTCCAGAGTAAGTGGCCCTATATTATTTTGGTCAGGTTTGGTTTCATCTCGTTTAACCTTAATTTAAGCGAAGTTACTGTAACCATTGATCTGGAAACATTTATTTCGCCTCACGTAAGGTTATCCAAGACAGTTTTTGAAGCTATGGTTTCCGGATTCCAGATACTTTCTGTCGGTACTGGGCTCAGGATACCTCAGTAGTGGAACTCACTGGATTCCGGATTCCCATAGTTAGCAGGATTTTGAATGATTAAACTGAATTGCGGATTCCAAACGAAGAAAACTGATGGATTCCGGATTCCGGAAGCAAATATTTTCCGGATTCTAGAAACCGGCGGATGACAAGACATGGGGGGATTTATCGTTTGTTTTAGGCCTTCCTGACATAACTTATCTTACTGATCAACTCCGTCAAAATCTGAAAATAAAAAAATCTAAGACTGAGCGATATTTCATAAGATACACTGTTGAAAGTCAAGTTTGTTCCAGCTTTTCCCTTGCAATTTGCTAGGGAGAGTGAAATCATGTGAACGAGGTGTAAAAGTTGAAGGCCAAATGGGCTAATCGGCCAATCGGTTAGGTTCCAACAGGCCTAGCCTATTCTGCAGACGTTCTGCTGCATGTGCAGACTTTACATCTAAAAACCCATTACGGGAAAAACATTTAACTTTACGTTTGCCTGCAGGATGAGGCAGAAGATTCCCGTGGGATATCTCAAGAAGGTTCCGCAGGAACCGGTTGAATGGGGCTGGGCGAGCCCTGCTGGGGGTATGTTTACCTCCATAGCGGATATAGCGAAGGTAAAGTTACTTCTGCTTGTTCCCAGTTTCTTGTTAGTAATGAACATGCGCAGTTCGTACCGTCAATAAGACGAGGCCTCTAGACTCTAAGACGAAGATGACTACGAGAATGAGAATTTTTCAATACTAATTAGTATAATTACATTGATGATTATCGAAAATAGAGTGCTGTGATTGGCTAGGGGCTTCGCTCTATCTCGCTATAATCACCGCGCGGTGATTATAGCATTGAAGGCTAGCAGTTTACAAAATGGCAGCAAGATTTCTTGATGTTTCGGGGTCGGAAATTGATCAATAATTTTATTTTCTCGAATAACCATCAATGTAATTATACTAAAACAGTTAGTCGCCGAAGGCGACGTGAATATTGGCGAATAGTCACCTCGACTTCGTCTCGGTGACTATTCGCCGATATTCACGTCGCCTTCGGCGACTAATTGTTAAATAGTGTGCTCGAGAAAACAAGCGTCATCCTGGCGGGAAAACAACATTCTGCTGCGAGTTTTAGCGAAAATGTCGATGTGGTGACGAAACCAAGCCGTTTCAAACGATTGAAGTTTTATCATTTTGCAATTGGAAGACGGCTTAACCTCCTTCAATAAAAAAAAAAAGTAAAATGAAGCTTTCCGGGGTGAAATTTCCTCCTCACAGTCGTTATTAGCTTGTTCCCCGGGCCTTATTCCCCGGTCCTTGTCCTCCAATACAAAGGGTCTCTAATATTATGGCTGATTGAAAACGATCAGTAGTCCGAGACTCGTGAAAATAGATATGTTGCATTCCTAAGTTTACAATTCAGGTGGTGTTCTTTGCTGGCGTTCATAAATGGAAAGGTCGCGAGAATTGGAATTCTAGTTTGCATGCTATTTTTAAAATTTGTTGATGCTGGCTTTTTCGTTTCCACAGAAAAATCCTTACCATAAAATAGATGTTCATCTAGATACAGTAGAAGCTATTTTGTATCATTATGCTACCAACGAAGTTCTATTTTCAATGATCAATCATCTTTTCCGTTTTCCTATCCAGCTGGAGATAAAGCTTTTCAATTCAACAGACGAAGATGATTTCCTCTCTCCTGTAATCACCCAGGAATTTTTCTCACCAGGTAACATATTTCCTTTAGTCTATTTGGGCAGTTTATGTCAAACCAAATGGACCAATCAGAACTCGAAATAAACATCTAAGGCTTGCGTATTAAGCGTGTCAGTGTTTGTTGTGGTTTTAGATTACTCGCGTGCGCGTTATGCAGTCTCTTTCCGTGTTTTGTAAAATCCTATTTTATCTAAAAGTCAATGTATTTGGCACGAGAGTACTAGCGCACTGTTTTTAAATCTCTACTGGAAACTCCACTACCATTTTACTTCCTGGACAAAGGCGGCACCTCCATATGTATTGGTCCCGCCCTCAGGGATTGAGCCCGAAACATCTCGCAGTATTGACGTTACGATCCCCTAACTGAACATGAGCCTTAAACCATGCATGTCGCGGTCATGGTTTTAATATATTTATTTATATTGTTGATAGTCTCAATGATTTTTATAAATTCAACTTCATAACATTTCACGCGTTTTCTCCTTGTAGCTTACATCTTGGATGGTGAGCAGTTTATGGGATCTCCTTGGGAAATGTACCTCCTGAATGATTATCTTGCAAGAATAAAAAGCGGCTACGTATACGGATACACATCCAAAGTTTTTCTTTTTCCTGATCTTAAGCTTGGTAGGTTGACTCACACTTTGAGTTTTATACAAGAGCAGACCTCGCTGTTAACATTCCGAGTGGGCTTTTCGCAGTTTCAGGGGCGGATCGAGGATTTTTCTTAGGAGGGGGTGCACCACTATCAAAAGGAACGAACATTTTAACTACAATTTTTACGGCGTTTAAAAGAATACGTCAACCTCGTCTCAGGTTTTTACTTCAACACCAATAAACCAAAACGTTTTTTTGGGCAGAATACCAGCTGTATTACAAGCCGCTGGTCATCTCAGAAGGGGAAGGGAGGTGTGCACCCCTGCACCCTTCCTCTAGATCCGCCACTGAGCTTGAGATTGAGATGTAGTGAGAGTGCTCCACGGCTCTTCACTTCATTTCGAACACAGCCTCAGTTAATTATGAAGGAAACGTTAATTGCAATGGTAGATATTTAAATAAATAAACGCCATCATGGTTACACCCAGCGCACCAGGAGCGGTCATTTGGAAAAATGAAAATAGAAGGCTGGCTTCTTTTTAGACCTATTTCCTTCTTTTCAAATCAAGGTTTATTGTGCTGCTTGGTATATTGAACAACGTTACTTATCAATTGCCCCTAAGGGCTGCCAACACTTGGTGCAGGGAACCGTTGCTTGGGAACCGGCACAAAATGGTGCTGTGTTCACACCTTGCGAACCCGATATGTAACTATCTACAATGTTACTCCATTTCGCCCTATCAGACGCAATTTTGAGAAGTGAGTTCAAAGCAGTGGACTGCCCCAGAAGTAACAAAAACGGTGTGCACACAGGAATCAGGTGCCATATTTTGTGTCCTAGTACTAAGTGTGAACGCTGCCTTAGTAGCTATTCAGGGGCCATGCAAACGACTACACAAGTGAAAAGTTAAAGAATTAATCTTCAGGCTAAATGGCCGGGCGTTACTATGCAAGCATGACTAAGGCTAGGTACACAGGAGGACACTTTTCTGTATTCATAATTGGTTAGATTTATTACGTTTAGGCAAGAACCATATTATGGCTCTTGATTTAGGGCATATGGATTTGTATGAGTTTACAACCATCAGTGGTAAAGGCATTTTCTTTCAGTTTCACATTTAAAATTATATTTCCGGGCACGCGATCATTTTAACTTGACGGGACATTTTTATTTCGGATTCATCGGCATTTGTCACCAAATGTGTAAATAAATATTAGATTCCGGAATCCATAGTAAAAATGATTCGCTTAGATTTTTTAAGCAGTTTACGTCAAACCAAATGGACCATGCAAGCAGATCTCGAAATAAACCTCTGAAGCATGCGTCAAGAGCCAGAAAATAACTAAGCTTCCGCGCGTCGCTGTTCTTTGTGGTTTTATACTACTCGCGTGTGCGTTATACAAGGCTTCTTTTCGTGTTTTGTAAAGCCCAAAAAGCTCGAAACATCTCGCTATGCTGACGCTTCGATCCCCCAACTGAGCCCAACCATGTCGCTGTCAGTTATCATACTCCCATAAGATAATTTTGATTTGGATTAAGATTGTTACTTTATTGTCTGTTTTTATTTTTCAGCGTTTAACGTTTTCAACACAGGGAGTATTAAAAGCTGTTGTCTAGCCATCGCAAGCAGGCTTGTGAAATCATTTCACGATGAACTGACAGCAAGGGATATTGCGGTAATGAGCCTTCAGCGTCCAGCACATTAAAAAAATTTTTTCATCATCTGTTAAGTTGGCTGTGTTCACACTATAACGAATAGCTTTTGCGCCGCCACGAAAACCATTACAGATAAGTCTTCTGTTTACACACAAGAACGGTTGTGGCGGCGCGATTTCTGTGACGGAGCGAAGCTGCACCGCGCCGATCTCTCTGATCATAGGTGTTCACACTACAGCGGATAGCTTTTGGTGGCGCCACGAAAAGCTGTCCTGGATAGTGTCAACATAACCTAAGTTACTGACTCAAGAAGCTATGTGTCGTTTAAAAAACTTTCGCAACGTTACGGTATGTTTTTGAGACACTTAGCTCATAAATACAGTGTTCCTTGTGGTATCTTTTGGGGTCCTACAAACAGAACTTACATTTTGTTAATCGCATATCTTAAAACCATTTTAAACTCTTAAAACCCGACTGAAAGCCAAGGTAACCAAACAATTTTTTCAGATCCTTCGTGTCCCAAAGTTTATCAAACATTGGCAAGAGTGACAGCCTCTCTATGGGTACCTTCGGACGTCATTTTCGTAGGGTGTTTTCCATCAAATCGTCAATTTTTCAACTGAATTGTTGCATATCAAGATTGGGTTGCGTGGCAACGCTTTTAGCGACACCACAGCGACAACGGAAACGAGAAAATAAGCAAATTTAACAAAAACTATGATCAAACGTGCAGCCCCCTTTTTGCCAGATGTTTTTGCATTCGTAGCACGAATAACGTTGTCAAACTTGATTAGAACAACAATGCGATCGTCGCTTCAATCTCTAATTTCATCAACAGCGATCGTCGCGACTTCGTTTCCGACGGAAATACCCATAGAGAGCCTCAAGATCGGAATTCCCTGCCCTAACTTCCCCGTGGTTGATGCATCCGCTTGCAATAACTAACCTATGCTATGTCATTTCATATCAGCGATATCCAACGATTTCATTGGAAGAGGCTGCGCCATATTTGGGTGAATTTTACACGAATGACGTGCCGACCATTTGGCGAGTGTTCATTACTCACGAAAACAACAAGCTGTTGTTCAAAGTGGATAATCACACCTTTAACCTTAATCATATCCGTGGGACGACCTTTGAACTTATTGACCGGAGGAAGGTTAAATGCATTCAGATAGTAGTTTTGGGAGTCAACCATGAGAAAGTGTACTTTGACCCGCCAGACAACTCCACTAACTTCATTTCACCAGGCTTTACTGTATTTGGATTTAGTTTGCGAGGAAAAGCAAGGTTTCGCAGGACAAAAAATATCATAAACTAACTTTAAACCTGCAGTTCGAGTAGTTTTTAACGCTGCCGAGAAACAGATGATTGGCGGACAAAAGAAATAGTTCACTTTTATCGACTTAGAGAAAAAAGAGAAAATATTTATCAAAAGGGAAACATTGAGAGCTGCAACCAAATTGAGTGGAACATAAAAAAATATCCATTGAAAATATTTAACAAAAGTACTAGAAAACACAGCAAATACAAAAGAAGGCAAGGATGGACAAAAACGTATTGCAATTGCGGTTTTCCTTTTGAAAACGTGTTAGACTAACAGTTTTTCAAAGTTCCATTTGATTGTTTGTAATGTTTGAAATAATGCTTTAGGACCTGAGATATTTGTTTCTAAGGAAGCTGTGAATTTGTCCGTTTTCAAGTAAATTTCTCGCTTAAGTGAATTTTTTTAGCGAACAAAGACGCGTTATTGGCAATATAGTGTTATGACGTATTAACCCATTGAACTACGGCAGCCTTGATACAGCCCCTTCAATTTGCCACCTTTTCCTTTATCACCATTCACTGACGCTCTATGCTTCAGTTCACTAGCTGAGCCTAGGGGTATCCGTGCATTGATAACATATGCCACTACCCAAACAATGGTTCAGACTGTAGTTTCATTGTCAATACTCATTTACAGCGAACTCTGTTCCTCTCTGGTCCTTTGCTCGCTAACGTAACTGAAAAGGAAGGATATCAGATCGAGAGTAGGATTAGGAGTGGGTAGATGATAAGGCTAAGATGTTTTGTTAAAGAAACGTCATACACAGGTTAATTATTATACAGCATCAAGGATATGATGATATAGGTCAACCAAAGTGCTATATGCCGTCTGAACTGTTTGTATTTTTTACCAGTGATGAAAATAGATATATGAAGAGAGTTATGTAAGCAAAAAACAACCACAACAATAACAGCGCACAAGTACTTAATTCTCTAATTCCCTACGTAACAATAGCGATGTTTTCAGTACTAAGACGTTTCGTCGTGTTGTATGGTCACATGTATGGCAGACGCAAGAAGTATAGCCGGCTCAACGGTTAAGCCTTTTTTGCGAAGGAAACTCGATAATTTGCGCCGATGACTTCGTGGACCTTTGTCTTAGTCTCATGGTTAAAAATGCGGAGGAATCTCATTAGGATTAAGTAGGTGGCTTAACCGGTTTGACAGGTTTTTTACTTATTTTCAGGTGGATGAAAGTCTTGCTTTATTGTTTATTCTAGACAACATGAAAAGACGATATGTAAATTATATGTGGGAGCGACCACTGTCTTCTTTGGATGCAGTAGCGACCGCAGACGTCTTCACAGCAAACAATAATTAACAATTATTCCTCGAGCCCTATATATATTGACTCAGAGGCCATAAGGGCGAGAGAAATATCTTTTTTAGTAAAATGCAACTAGTTGGTCAAAAATATCGAGACAAAACAACTTTAGCTAGTTAAAACTAGACTTTAATCCATTTTTGCCGCCAACGTGTCAGCGCTTTTCGCTATTAGTGGGCTATAACATATAGCCTAGTAGAAGCTCAATCAATCAGAAAGCAGCATTGATAATAGACCACCAGTTGGATTTTACTAATGACCTATATCTTGTCGAAACTCGAACTGTATACATTTTGCATGACTATTGAATCCTCATCCCGTTTTGATAGAATAAACGAACTCGACCGTGAATAATCGCCTTTAAAAATCTTACCTTTTGTTTGTCCTTCTGAAATACCACGCGACATTGCTTTTATCTAATCGATCCATCCTAAAGCGTGGGCAAAGGATGATGGTGGGTATCGTGAATGAGGTCAATTCCTCCCAAATTTATTGATGGGATTAAGGCAAAAGGCTATGACGTCATCGATGTTAAAAGAACCAACTAATACTTTCCCCAGCCTTCCGTCAGCACGCGATTCTTTCATTATAAATAAATCCATAAACAGCAGTAAAAAAAAAAATACCAGGATGTAAAAAAAAACTGATATAATAACACTAATAATAGCAGTTTTTAATAAGCATTTTAAGCACAATAATCTTTTCACTAACAACAAAACCTTTGCAACATGCTTTTAGAGTACGATTTAGAAAATAGCCGTTTATAAAAGTAGAGTAGAATAGTTTTTTATTTTTTCACATCACTTGAGATATAATAACTCCAAAAGCTTGAATTGTTATGATCCGGAGAAATTGTTAAATCATTTCTCTTGTCCTGTCTTTTCTGCACATAGCTAACATGTAAATAAGAAAGATTCGAAATACAATAAAGAAAACTTGTCCGGGCACTCCCATGCTCAAATCTATCTAATTTCTTAACCTTAAACAAAACTCTTCATCAATATTTAACAATTATTTGATGAGGCTGAGTATCTTATGAAAAATTATGGAGATCGAGGAGGGTGCTATTGGCCGAGGCGGATAACACACTCTTCGATCTCCATAATTCTTCAGATGATACGAAAGCCGAATAATTAATGCCTAGTTTAAAAACAAGCTAAAACATGCTTTTTTAAAAATTTTAATTTAATTTCGCACATACAAACAATTAGATTACATTTACAATTCTTTACAATAAATTCTAATTTTTGGTTACAGGTAACAGTTATCGTTTACAAAGAGAAATAAAAAGAAAAAGAAAGACAAAGTCCACAAAAATACTATTATTAGTTTATATATTAACAATTAAGAGAAGGCTGCCTGCCTTATGGGGTCCTTCATCCCCCATCTACCTGTTTGTCACTTGCACTTTAATTAATCAATTCTGAGGGACATTGTTTGAAAGTAGCCTATTTCTTCCTTAGTTATTATTATCAAACGCAATCTGTTTCTCAATTTTCTATGGAGCGTATGACTAACTGAGTGTATATGGTATTTCGTAGTTTAATATATATAGTGTCTAGCCAGACTCGTTCCCAGTCCCTACTTATTTGTTCTTCAAAGGCGATGAAAGACTGGGGAGAAATTTATATGTTGTCAATTAAGCCGAGGCAAAGAGCTGGCGGAAAGGGGGTAATGTTCAAGTTGGTCAAATCAAGCTCTTCGGAGGTACACTGCGAAACATTATTCCAAAAAGTCTGAGTTGATCTACAATGCCAAAAAAAGATGCGTAAGTGTCTCTGGGGAACCAGCGCAAAAAGAGCAGGAGTCTGTTTCCTTTTTGCCTATCTTATTTAAGAAGGAAGTCGTTTGTAGCTACTCTTCTATGCAGAAATTTAAATTGAAATACCCTTAACTTCGTTTCCGTAGTACATAGAAAAGGTAGCTGATAGGTATTTTCCCAGTTCACTTGAACATTTGAAAAAAGATCTTCACATCGCGCAGAATGCCTATTGTTCTCGGCAGATAAAACACGCTTACCACCATCGATGTTAAGTTCATTTTCAATTGTCTGTTTATCGACAAGTTTAGGAGATAAAGGGTTGTTCAGAACTGCAAATATTCTCCAAATAGCAGATGTCGTCCGTGGAAGTGTCTTCTTGCTGTTCTTGCTATGTTTTTAGCCAATAGTTCGCCTATTTCCTCCTTCTCAAGCACGTGAAATGTTCCGCCATTTTGTACTGATTACCAAAACAACTCAACCTCGTCCCCAGGTGTTCTCGGTTAACTGTTCAGTTTTCTGGCAATTACGCATCTCAATTGACGTTATGTTTTCACTTTCCGCAACATTCTTCCAAATTTGGTCGAAAGTAGCTGGTTATGATGAATTATGGGTGGGATTTTAGCCAATCAGAAGCGGAGAAATATTTCGAAAGAATAATATTCCCGTAATTCAAGTGCCTTAAAAATAACGTTAACAATTTTATGAAGTTAACTGAAAGAGCACATCACTACAAGAACTTTTGAACAAATGAGGTTTTTAATAAAATCGGAGTCTAAATTTCTTTGGATCACCTGTTCCGCTGATCACGTGATTGGCAGGCTGATCTGTGAAGTCATGATGAGGCTTGAATACAGGGTTTTTATGCACGCTTATCGTAGTATTACTAGTAATGTGTACTTTAATTACAGTCAGACCTCTATTAAGCGGCCACCCTAAGGGACTTTGAAAAGTGGCCGCTTAATAGAGGTACAATATAAATTGGCTAGGAATGGCAGTAAACATGATTTTATTAACTGTATATAGCAAAACGCTTTTAAAAAGTGAACATATATGAAAATAAATCCAAAATTCATTGTAACAAAATATCAACTGCATTTCCAGCCCATGCATGCATAGTAACAAAACCGTAGGTCAGCTTTAGCTTCTATTGTTAGCTATTGTTATGTTTGTATAACGCCGGATGGGAAAAGTTTGCATGTGTACGCGGCTTAGCTTGTGACTTGTTATTGCAGTTCTTTTTTTGTTGTTGTTATCAGTTGTCACCTTATATCATCTTTCGCCATTTGCTGGCCGCTTAATGGAGGTAAAAAACCACATAAAAAATGCACTTGAGACAGCAAAAAGGTGGCCTTGGCCGCTTAATAGAGGTGGCCGTTAAATAGAGTTATCAAATACAGCAGTTTACTGACAAATAAATCGGGACTTTGGAAAGTGGCAGCTTAATGGAGGGTGGCCGCTTAACTGGTGGCTGCTTAATAGAGGTCGGACTGTAATTAAAAAGGAAATGTTTAGGTTATGGGTACTTTTACCTCACTCAAAGACTCAGGTGAATAAAGGGCCGGGGTACCTCACTGAGTGTCTTGAAACTGGCAAGCAACTCATTAAGAAGTACGCTTATTCTTTTATTTTTGCACTTGCAGCTGGTTTACTGTACTGTTAACTTAGCTTATTGGGATCGCCCTTTAAAGATTTAAGTCTCAACTGACTACTTTTGGGCAATCTTACCTCTCATCCTTTACAGTCCGACCTTGTAATGTTTATTTCTCCCTACCTAGCGACGTTTTTTTCCTTTCTTTTTTCTGTATTCATTTGTAACTGGTATATACATAGTGCCAAGTGCACAAATTCCTTACCTGTAGTGAATAAAAATATCTTGCCTTGTCTAATATCTTGGAATGTGATAAAATAAACTGTTATATTGTTCATCAAATTCACCGCTATATTGTTTATTCAGTATAAGGGATTCAAAGCTAATCAGAGTGAAGATATTATTTACAGTACGACACAACTTTATATCATGTGAAACTAACTGCTTCGATTACACGATAATTGGACAGGTTAATTTCACCAATACTATCAACAGTGTTCACTATCCAGGATGGCATACTGCTGAGATCAGATTAGCACTCGCAGGGAAGCAGAACGGATTGTGCATATAATTTCACGGTCCTCAATTATGTTATTGCCTTTCTTGCTCAGTGAAAACAAACATAACGTCCTTAAATAACACTTCACACCGTGTTAACTCCATGGCCTGGTTTCAATGGATTTTTACCCGGCGGCTTAACAGTGAAGAGCTTGGAACCCACAATTTTTAAGGTAGGCGGTCAAGCATTATGTTTAAGCATGACAAATCTTGAAGTGTAAGTCAGTTGCAGTTTAGCTTTAGGCTACAAGCTCAGTTGCTTAGAGAAAGCAATTTTATTAAACTGTTATCTCCTCGACGGTTATGGGCATAACCGATCACTAAAACAAGTGAAAATCGTTTGCTGTTCACCGATTCCAAAAATCGATACTGCAAACAAGACGGTGGAAAAAGTAACGTGTTTGGGCATAAAGTGGTTAAATTCACAAAGTTTGTTAAGAATAACCCACTATGTAAATGGTACTTCTAAGCAAACACAGTAAAAAACATGATTTTTTTTTTTACAATAACGTCACTCGTGCTTAGAGGCAGCTGACTAAGTCCCTTGCTCGACTTAAATCTCATATTAAATAGTCAAACTGGTCGATCACATGTCAGTGAATTGCGAAACTGTAACACTTAAAAAAACAGTGTAAATGTAGAGTCCTTTAGGTCAAATCAGGCACAGCTTGACGAAACTAGTTGACAACATGGTAATGGCGTTTAATCGTGATGACGGAAAATAAAACAAAAAATGGCAATCAAATCTTTCACCGTTGACTCAAAATAGAACACTTCTTTTCTATTTTTGTCACTTAATCTTTCTTAGACGAAAGCAGAGATCACGAGGGCTCTGTGTCGTTGTAGTTTTCAGGGTAAAATGGCAAACGAAACCAAATAAAATAACAAGAAATTAGCTTTTGTCATGGAAATGATCTCGAAGTGTAACTGATTAGTCGCCTCGTGTTCAATATCAGTACTGCAATTTGAAAAAAGTTTAATTGACCAGACATTGAACACTAAAGCCTGACAGTTATATCAAAACCTTTCATATTTAAAGCTCGGCACGCAATCGTGTTTGTCCTTGCCGGACTACGGCAGCGAAAAACAGGTTTGAAAAAGAAACGGGCAGCAATGAACTAACAGTTCAGCTACTTTCCTTTCTTATTTACAGGTAGTAATTTCCGAAAATTGCTGACAATTGATATGTCCTATTCCTCTAAAGCTTAAGCAGGAATAAGGTATGGTATAATTTAATATCTTGAACGAGCTCATTTGTAAATGGACGGGAAAAGTCTGTCATTTCCTTATTAAAGAGCGATCGAGGGGGTTCATGGATGAACAATCAATCATTCACTTGAGGGAAATTTTATTTCACTGAGTAATTTATACCTCAGACCTCAGACACGTCAAAAAATGCTGTATTTTCAAAATTATAAACAACGTTACGCTACATCCCTGACTATCTGACCTAACCCGCGAAAACTTAAATCCATTGAGTAAGTAAAAACATGCTAGTTATAAGTGAATAAAGCAAACGAAGGGCGTCCTTGAGAAAATTAACGCCAGGACTGAGTCCTCGACGGACCAGAACTTCACTGAAGCCTCATAGGCTCGATCCAGGAATCCAGTTAGGACTTTTCTAATCTTTCTGTAGCAAAAATGAATAGTAAATAATAATAAATAAATAATAATAAGATAATAGTTAATAAACAAAAAAACAAAAGTAAAATAAAAGCAACAAAAAGGACTCCAAACCTAACACGTAACCTCCTTAAACCCTAGCCCTAATCTTAACCCTAACCTGACAGCGAAAAATTGTCGAGTCCTGGCTTGTTATATATCCTCGCCGTCCTTTTCCTATACCGAGAGTTACGGTCTTATAAACTGTATTTTTTAGCAAGGGTATTATTGAAGTTTATGCTGAAAATTAACCTCCATAAAGTTCACCCAAATGTACAGAAAAGTTTTGTCAGTGTTTAAAGCTATTTTTTAGCGGAACTCAATGTTTGCTTATAGTTGTTAAGCCCTTTGTTCAATTAGTATTTATTTATTAGCAATACAAGTAAATATAAATAGTAAATCAGTGTTACATCGCCGATAAAATTAAATGAAACCGTCCGCTTATTGTGTTGAGAGCAGCCAGTGCTGTTCCCAGTCACCGGATGTCAGTAGTAAAAAAGGGCACCCATGCCTACATGCCAGTCAGACCAGGCAATGATTTTAAGATGGATATACCCGTATATGGTATGCAGGGGTTCACAAGCTGGGTATAAAGCGTCGTTTATTTTCATCAAAAATATACTAATCTTTTTACAGTTTTTTTTTGAACCACGGACTTCTCAATTATTTTCCCCATGGATAGCAGAGCAAGCAAAAGACTCAATCATTGGTGAACATTGTCTCTCGCGAAGAGAGGAGAAATGGGAGAACTTTAGGTGATCTGGTTAAATTTTTCCTGGTACTACGATCCCTCCAGCCGACCTTGAAGGAAAGATTATGTCCCCGCGAAAACCACCAAAAACTCATGCAAGGAAATTAAAAACAAAGACCAAGTACATATTCGGCCCCCTAGCTAGCCACTTGTAGGTAATCAAAAATGGTGAAATGACTAATATCAAGACCGGATTCAGTCAACTTAACATAAACAGTGGACACCCTGATCGGAAGAAATTTCTGCTCTTGAGGTATACAAAAGCTTGTGAATATAGCAACCTTGGCCCCCCACTAAATCCGCCTCTTAACCAACCTACAGTTAAACTGTATAATGCTAAGCCAATTAGACGAGAAGAAAACAATCAAACTTCTCTGGTTTGTTGCTCATAACTTAATAGACCTCCTTTTTGACTAGTACTCGAAAAAGAGGATGATTAAGGAAAGACGCTAATGAAAATCCAAGGGAGAAAAAAGCGCACTTTTACACCCTTTTGTGTTGATAAAGACAACTCCAAAGGGGTTAGACGGTTCACGCTCATGCTCCGTTTGTCGCTGGTGGAACCTAAACCAGTTAGTTTACACAAATAGCCTTTCACTGCGATAAAGATCGGAAAGGAAAGGTCCAGTAATAGAGACCGCAGGGGACGATATGTTGTGAACCAATGTACAAATAAGGCGCTAATATAAAAGTACAAGTTACAGATCAAAGTGATGTCAGGTCATGCTACACATAATGTATCATAGTTAGTCCAATATTGCTGCATATTGTACTTTCAGTGCTTTGATTGTGGTTTGGTCCAATATAGCGAGAGTGATTACTTATGCATTGTTCAAACTTAGCAATATAAAGTTTTCTCTGATTATGTTCAGTGCACGTCGTGTACATATGTTTGCGTTTTTCCGGCGGACGACATGGGCGTGGACATAAAGACGGAATTTTTAAAATATAGAAGACACCCGAGAATAGCGGAAAAAACGGAGAAAACGCGCGTTTTTGCACTGCAGGGAATGTTCTATACACATTAAAGAGCACAGAGACCTGATTTTTCCCAGCAACAGCTGCAGAAAATTGGTAATTTGTTTACCCTTTCAAATGTGAATTATTATGGATTTGACCTGGACTTGTGAATTAATAGGTCTGCGTATTTTCTTATGATTTATGCAGGAGCGTAAACATTCGAAGATATCTGCAGCTTCAAGCACTAAAATTATAAGGTAGTGTGAAATCTGGAGCATTTAAGAAACTGTTTTATGAAAAGGATAGATGGTCTAATGATCCTTTAACAAAACAAGATAGTAGAACAGAAGCTCAAATTTGTAATATCCCAATTTCTGGAACAAAAATACTTAACGGGTTGCAGTTACACAAGATTTAATCATACATACCATGATTCGAAAACCCTTGCCCTAAATAAAACTGGCATACTGTCTCCAGGGACATAGAAACCTACGTCCATCATCTGAGGTGCTCTGAGTACGGGAGTATAGTGCATGCCCTAGCTATTAAAGCTATTAGAATTCATCTCTCACGACATAAGAACAATGCCTATAAAAGCCGAACCACCAATCAAAATAAAGTCTTTGCGCCGGAGACTGCGGACCCCGGTTTCAAAAAGGGATTTGAGACCGAGACGCAAAATCACCCGAAAACGAGAGCTATCACAAGCGCTTCCAAGATTTCAAGATCGGGCCAAAACTTTTTGCTAAAATTTTTCCAGGAACCTTTCTATACTCTTTAACAAGATCTTCTGAAAAATAATAATATTACTATCTAGACTTATAATGATGTCTTATTTTCCTTTTTAAATTATCGATAGTACAATTTTAATTGTTCTGTTAAATAAATTATTTGTCAGGGCCCTATAACGCACAGTGTTATAAGTCGCCCAATAATTCAGACTTCGCACGTTCTCGACAAGAGGTTCGAATATTAGAAAATTATAGCTTACGGGAGGTATCAGTAGCAGTGATTTTTAATCAACACATTGCCCACGTAATTGAATAAACTAATTGACTGGAGCTCCCTGAAAAAAGAAGCTTTCTCATGGCATAGGCACTGAAAAGATGACTAACCAATCACAAGCCAGCAAACCTCCTGCCGAACGCGGGAAAACTCCAGTTGTGTTCATGTTTCGATGTAACTTCTTATTTTTACTGTGCTTTTGACAAACAGGCGAATTCTGAAGTTCAAAAGCCAACTGACGATTGCGTTTTTCGCTGCCGTCAATCATCTTAACGGACCTCTTAGGAAACAAAACTTTAGTTTAACATGGTTTCTGACTTCTGATTGGTGGATTTCGATCCGTTTTGTGTGTTTCTGTGTTTCAAGGTTCGTTGATTGTGATCGTAATTATGATTGACGGCAGCGAAAAACCCAATAGACAGTATTCGTATTTTCCGACAGTCCTGGAACGAGTAGGCCTTGATCATGAATGCGAGGCTCATGCGGGGAACTTCTCGCCAAGGGGACAAACAAATTTGGGAAAACTGTCGCTGAGTTTGCCGAATTTAAGGAAAATTTTTAACATTGTAAAGTTCCGAAGGGCTTACATACTTGAGAGATCATTATTTCAAACAACAAAAGGAAGATCTGCTCATTATTACTGAGAAAAACATCGATCCTAACAATTATATTGATGAGAAGAGAGCTTGGTGAGCAAGTTTATAATTTAATATAAACAGAGATGTTCTCAAAATCCCCGAAGCCATTTTAATTGTAATTTTCGGTGTCCTTTAAACTTTTTGAAGAATATCTTTTATTGAAATGGACGTAATTATCGAAAGCCTGCGATAAAGTTGACAGTGATGTTATCACACCTACTTTGCACTCTACTTTGCAGTTGAAATTTTCTAACAGACTAAACCAAACGACTCATTCAGTGGATAATTACTTATCAGAACGGGGTTTAGGGTTGTGCACACAGTCCACATGCATTTTAAGGAAGTTAAACCGGTTTGAACAAAGATGACTAGGTAAAGTTTATTTTTAAATTTAGGTTACATAATCTTCGATAACAACTGTGCGAGAGTACAAAAACGTGCACGCAGTTGAACACAGAGTTTGGTACAGACGATAACACTGAGCAGTTTAAACTCCACGCTACAGATACACACAAGAGAAAAACAATAAGAAGAAGAATAAAATTTTATAAAAAGGATTCGAGTATTGACATTTTGACACAATATACCATTTTCTTGATTACTTTTTGTTTCTTCTTTTGGCTTCGTGGCTTTTTCAATTTTGCTGTTAGTACGACCAGCTCTCAGCTCTTCCCACAGTTTTGTTTTTTGAAAGAGATATCCCTTTAGCTTACCCGTAAGGTTCCAGCTTTTAAATCTTGCAGTTTTTTGCTGATTTCTACCGTTTTGCAGCGATTCAGCCGCGACTAACCAATGTTTGTTTGTGTTTTTGCCAAAAAGCCCCCGCTTTAGCCTCGCAATCATGCTATGAAGTCTCTCGTCCCAGGGCTGTCGGGGAATACGAATATCGTCTGTGAAGGCGGCAGTTCGCATGTTTGTGAAAAGAGCAGTAATTGCCGAAATTCTAACCAAGGCGCGATATTGATTGTTGGTTTTCACATGAGGTCACTAAAATTCAAACTAAAAACTATCGATCCTACCGAGATTTTACTTTCACGATGCATTAGAGCAGCTGAAAACTAATTTTCATACAAAATTTTTGCTTCAAAAGGTTTCTTGGTTTTGTGATAGAGTAACCTTGAATTTTTGAGCTTTTGCGTGACGCGGCATTTACATGACGGCCAAGAGAGCTGTCATGTAGGTTAAAAAAATGACTTATTTCAGGAAATTTTGCTATCTAAACAGTTCATGTATTAGAAAAAGTATTACTTTAATGTTTATGAGTTTCTCGAAGAATAAATTCACGCTTTTGTAGCAAAACTCGGTAATAGATGTTTCTGTTGGTTTCCGTCCGCCATGTTGGAGCTCATCCGAGGTGAACAAGTTTGGGTAAAACATTTGTTCGGATATCTTGTATACGAAATGTTCCTCTGACCTGAATCTTGGCGAGGATCTTTGTATATGTACCTCCTTTGATTTCCCAGATTCTGGACTTTATCTTTTGAACGGTTTTGATATTTATTTTGATCTATTTTGAAATGCATAACACTGCACAGGGCAATGAAAGCCAACGCAATCGTGAAATTATACAAATAAGCTCTTGACAATTTGAAAAGCTTTATGCGTCATTGGATGTTGTAAAAATTCAAAAGATAGGAAAGAGGGTCTGGGTTCTACTATAATCCTTAATGTGTACATGCAGTTAAAGGATTTGATGACACACATTACTTATTAACGACTTTATATCAGTCAGAGAGTGTGTCAGACTTCTTGAACAAAATGGCACTACAAGGGATCTTCTTCAGTTCTCCTCAACTACAAAAGCAATATAACGCAGGTATGGTTTCAAATCAGTTGTCTTTCTTGTCAGAAATGTGAATTACCATGTGTCATTTGCTGTTCATTCATGAAAGAAGAGCTGTGTTTCAGATCGATATGGGAGGTCTCGCAATACACGCCCGACCCTTCGGCACTCACTCAACCCAGCACTTCGACGTTCCTATATTAATTAATAACTTAGTCAATCACAATCACATGTCAGTGAGTGCTCTTTCGCTCGCAACTACACGTCTTCACTTATCTATGATCGTGCGTGATCTCAAGAGTAACATTTTAGTAACATTGTACAAATAATTCCTCCGTTTTAATTAATGTGGACAACTTAACGCGATAATGTAGATAATACTCATGTACCGGCAAAAGATATATTCCGTCGCAAATATTCGTCAGTTTTTAACATTTTAAGTTCTGTTACACGCTTCCGTGATCGACATTGGCTTAAGTCCACTTCAAACGAACCCGTTTTTGAAGTGCATAATATGATATATATCAGCGTTTCACTGGACATGTACTGACCGCGTTTGTGTCCCCCAGCATTCAGCTTATCATGCATTATTATGTATTATCATCAAAATCGTTTTTAATGCGATGTACAGACGATATTGTATCACATTAACTTCTTGTAAAACAATTATTACTTCAGTTTTAGCCTTTTCTAAACTGAACATGATAGAAAGAGTGCGTAAGTTTCTATGTTTCCAAGGGTCATTGAATTAGAGCTAACGACAGCTTCAATATTTCCTCGCGACGTGATGAAAGATGTAGATGAATCTGTGTGTCAGTATTGATCTGTTAACAAGTCGCAAACAAAGCTACAAAGGTCAGCACCAATTATATCCGGTATAAAGGAGTGAAAGCCTACTCAATTCGTTGATCAGGTTGATGCTAATTCGTACGTAGTGAATAATTGTTTAATTAAAGCTTGTCCTTTTCTAGAGCTACCATAATAAGTCTTCTAAATATTGTTTCAGTTAAATAATGCCGGCTTTCAACTGTCAAAAGATCTTTTCAGATGGGTTCACTCCTGTTTCAATAGGGCCATTATAGTCTAGTTTAAGGGCAAAGCAACTTTCCGAAAACTATGATAAACTTGCCGCGGCTTCGTACTGCTGGATTCTGTGCCAGGTTATCAGTATGACACAAAGACAAAAGGGAGAATAAAAGCAAAGAAAACGTAGCACCCTTGGAGTTCTTTTGTCTACTGTAAAATGTTTAATAACAAAAGAATTTTAAAACAAACAACGCGCAGACGTGCGTGACTTGAAATATTTAATGAAGGTAAAGATACTCACATGAGAAATCCTTTGTGCTGAAATTAATAAGACTAATTGAAAAAGTTAACTTTCGCGAGATTTCTTCACTGTTTGACTGTATAATAAAAAGTCAATTTAGATAGTATACTTTGACTGTGTTTTAATGGCAATTTGTATGTCCCTCGGGCATAAATTGTCTGGATTGTGCTTAAAGAATAAAAACAATAATATTAAGAAACAGAAAATATCTCATCTTAAGATTGCAGCTGGCCCGAAGCGTCAACAGCCCTTAGTAACTTAAAACTTATTTAACACCTTTTGTTTCAACAGGTGACGTCACAGCGGCCATGTTGGTGGTTAAGAACAAAAGCATTCCTCTCCTCGGGAACTAAACTCTATTTTCATGTTAATTTGTCGAGAAAGAATTCTATTGTTTTGACCCCCAATATGGCTGCCTTGTCACGTGGTTGCAAACCAAGAATAACAAAGGAAAGTTTGGAAACAAATAACATGATTGTTAAGTTACAGTTCGTGTTTGCCTAGAAAAGGAATACATTTACAAAATAATGCGACATCACGAAAGCAAACTGACCAGTTCCCCGCAGTCCTATCGTTCATAAATTAATAAACAAAAACGGTAAAACCTAGTTCAAATGCCAGACTTTTTGCAAAACTTAGCTTCGACTAGCTGGGTGGTAAACCATCCATAAGCGTTCAGTTACTTTTCGACAAAATAATTATTCTAGGATTTCCGCTCGATCGCACTCAAAGCTCAGCACAGAAAGCTTTGCCGGGAAGAGGCTGATCGGAACGAAGATTGGATGGCTTGCCATTCAGAGAGCCGTTGCTAAGTGGTATCCATGCACGTGACCAAGATGTGCAAAGGGGGGCCAAAAGAGCGTTTTCACATGACGTCACGGCGGCCATATTAGTGTTCCTAAACAGCTCCGAACGATGGTCGGGATTTGAACCATGTACTAAAGCTTTCTTTTGTTCCAATGGATTTGCATAGATGTTGGCCACGTGAGTTAAAACGCTCAATTAAAACTTGGAAGAGTAACCAGAAATTATATTGTCCAGAGCCTAATGCATAATTAATTATCACGTATATATTTGGTAATTTCAGTAATTTTCTAAATCACATCTTGTAATTAAGTTCGGCGTGTGAATTAAACAGTCATAGCTTGTTGATTTGGGTCATTAATAATTATACTAATTACTGAATTCGTCTCATAAGAAGCTTAATATATAACGTCCGAATCTGGTATTCATCAGCAAGATGAGACTTCCAGATCTTTCGTCTTTGATAGAGGATTGCCTGCAGTTGACCTTTTTACTAATTTGGCAACACGTTTCCGAGACGGTGATGTGGTTGCAGCCAAGAGAACTTGATCCAACAAGTCACAAAAAGAATGAAAGTTGAAAAACGTTCGCCTTGTATGACTGTATTTTTCGGGTGGTTATATGTCTGTTCTTTAAGAGTTTCGAGGAGGGCCAAATTGTAATTGACATCTTGAGAATTTCTTTTGCAATTTATTAGTCAGCCTCACTGCCAAAGACTAATTTAGCTGGTATCTTTACAAAACCCTCGCTGCAGAAAATGTAGTCCATGTTAGTAGGGCTTATGATGTATAGTTTGCAGGGATCTTGACCGGGGTGGTTTATAAAAAGAATTGTAAAAGCACTTTTGACTTTCATACCTTTTACCAAACAGCCACCTCAAAACAACACCAGTACAAAGTCAACGGGATCATGAACAACGCTTTCTCAGATTATCCCGTCGAGCGCCCACATACCCCCTCATTCATAGGCAGCTATTCATCCGTGTATGACCCACACCTCGATCAAGACGTGTACAACGCGAACCGGCCACCGAAAGCATCATATTTGTACAAGGACAAGCCAGTTGAGCCCCAGTACGTTCACAGAGATGAAGCGCCAAGACGCCCTACTACAATTTCAGCAAGTGCTAGCACAGTTGGCTTTTTGCCTCCCAAGAAGAAGCAGCGCAACATTTTTGGAAAAAGCTGTGTTCTTCTGTTACTATTGCTGTGTTTTATTATTCTGTCTATTGTTATGATTGTGTTGTATGCCACAAAAAATGGACAGGGAAGCGAGGGCAAAAACGGAAATAGCCAGCCAGTGGTAAGTAAACAGATTCTACTGTACCGCACTTCTCACTGCGCAAGATCTTGCCTTAAGTTAGAAAGTAGCCTGTACTAGGCTCTCAAATAGTACGGACGTCACGAAAAACAAGGTCAGATCAAGGGAAAATAGGACGCTAGTGTTATGGGAAACAGGGGCTGGCGGGAAAATAAGGCCTACTCTCTCCCCAGCCCTCATTTTCTATTGCTTTTTCTGAACGTTCTATGTTCGTGGTGTCAAGTGTCATGGCTGAATTTGGGCATGGCTTACTTGGCAGCTTTTAATCAAGCTAACCTCGTCCATATGCTATTTTCTTTTTGACCTAGCCAATATAATTATTTAGTTTGTAATGAAGATGATGTGAACTTTGGAAATACAAATTGACAGAGATGAAGATATGATCGTCGCAGTTGTAATAGAAATTTAAGCAATTTCAAATAAACCCGAAAATAATTTTTACAGTGGGTTTCAAAGGGACCCAGTCATAGCATAGCAAAAAAAGTGGTATGGTTATGAAGCCCGACAGACTTCTTTATTATATGTTTTTGTCAGCTTTTTTGGACCTGACCGTGGACAACGTTCAATAGCATTGTTCCTATCACTTTGAACTTACTGGCCAACATCCAAAAAGCCATCGCATCGTCACAATTTTTTTGTTTGAAACAAAGCAAGGATTGTGCACGTCAAGGAGCCTCCAATATAAACTGCACAGCACCGTTGTTTTCATCTTTGAGGTTTGCCGGCTTTCATAACCAGTCTCATCTTCTACCTATGGTCATGGTCACTGCTTTAGCGCTGCAGTCTGTGCTCTACCAACTGGGGGCTAATTTTTTTCTGTTTATTGTAACTCCAAAGAGGAGTGAAACATAACCGGTTTTGTCTTGTTTCCTATTGACAGACAGGTGCTCCACCTACAACACCGAAGCCCGACTGCAGACCTCTTCCAAAACCCGTCGCTTTTAATTCGCTGCCAGCAAATGTATTGACGGAGTTGAGTTCTTTAGAGTCCTTGATTAAATCAGACGTGGATAACGAAGGACCGGTAGGTCCTGTCTTGTCATTAATGAGTTTGTCTCTTTTTGTTTCAGTAAGTACGGTACAGTCGACTCCCGATAACCCGAACCTTCGAGGGAATTCGAAAAAAGGTTCGAGTAGAAATGCCAAGTGAAAATTAAAAGATGCTTCTAGGTTATAAATCAGTACATAACGTAACAAAATAGCCTAAATAGAGCATGCGTTTTACTGTTTTGAGAAGAAGAGCTGCTTCACGTTAGCCTGTGACAATCAACATCAGCCTCCACTATAGTAAACTATACGGCTACAACACGTCGATAGGAGATCCAAAATTCAATGTTTCGTACGTCAGTAGACGGCTTTTTTCCTGACCTTTTTAAGGGCTCAAAACATGGTTCGAGTTATCGAGGGAAAAATTATATAGAAAATGACCTGAGGGGAAACGACAATTGGTTCGAGTTAGCGGGAGTTCGAGTTACCAAGGGTAAAATTACAGTGAATGTATGACGGAGATCAAGGGAAAATCGATTTTGGTTCGAGTTAGCGAGGGTTCGAGTTATCGGGAGTCGACTGCATGTATTGTTATTTTTTCCCTCTTACACTTTTCATGACAAGACAAGTCAGGTCAAGCAGACTGAGAGAATAATCTTGGCCAGTTTTATTTAACTTTTCCATGGTAAAACGGAAGTTTATGAAAACCATTGAGTATTAAGTAAAACTTCGTTGGACAGGCATATACACAAAAGAAACTAAAAGATATATAAGTGGGTGAAGTTGGAGTAACTAAGAGTTTCAAAGACAACTCCCACAAGTGAAATGTAAAATTCTATTTACAACGAAGTAAATTCATGATGAAAACGATGTAGCTTACCTCTACCTCGCCTGATTATTGATTTGTTTCATGTACTTGCAGAAAGCTGTAACCGTCAACATAGTGTATATGGACAAGGTAATTTGGCAAAGGGAGTTTGGGGTCATGAACAACGCTGAAACCAATAAGAGGAAACCAGCATCAAATACTATTTTTCCAATAGCAAGTGTATCCAAGGTCCTCACGGTAAGATACGAGGCATCGTATTTTTTTTTCAATTTTACGATAAAAAAAAAACCGTTGTTCTATTGTTTCTGCAAATGATAAGCGATATTAGGGTTATTTTGTGGGTTAGGGATTCAGTGTTTTTTTTTATTCAGGTCCTATTTCACCGGAATAGGACAATTGCACAATGAAGCCATGTTACTACAACTACCAGAATCCTTCAGTTTGTTTTGTTGTCTTCTTGTGCACAGATTAGGGCTAATGCTTTTTAGTAAAATCCAACTAGTGGTCTATTATCAATGCTGCGTTCTGATTGGTTGAGCTACTACTAGGCTATATGTTATAGCCCACTAGTAGCGAAAAGCGCGGGCTTTTTGGCGGCAAAAAAGGATTAAAGATTAGCTTTAACTAGCTAAACTTTTCTTATTCTCAATATTTTTGACCAACTAGTTGGATTTTGCTAAAACAATTATTCCTCTCGCCCTCATGGCCTCTGAGTCAATAGCCCATGAGGCCGAAGGCCTCATGGGCTATTGACTCAGAGCCCATTCTGGCTCGAGGAATAATTTCTAATTAAACCTCAGTGGGATTGACTATTAAATAAGAAAGAAAAAACGAAATGAATTCTGGTAGTTGTAGTCAGATGTCGTCATCTTAAAAATATCCTGTTGCCATTCGACACTGACGTCATGCCGCTTATGTATCAGATTCTCACTATAATACCTGTCAGTGGAAAAAGTTGCGTGAATGGAAATCCGCAGTAAGAAAAATTCGTTCCGTGACAGTCCCGCTTCTTAATAGTCCTGGAAAACATCGATTTTAGACCCTAGGATGTGTGAAATAATGAAAATGGCCTTACTCGATAGCGAAGATAATGTTCTTAGACCAGTTTCTAAACCCCTGCTCATGTTTAAGCGCTGGTTCAGTTTTTCTTGTGCGTTTACCTTCAACCTTAAAGTTTGAACCATACACCGTGCAAAAGGGAAATCTGAATGCATAAAAAACAATGTGTGGCTAATGAGATTTGCATGTTTGATTTTTTTAGACGTTAATGCTGTACAAGTTATACAGCCAAGGGTTTGTTCGATCCCTTGATGATCCAGTGACCACATATCAAATTAACTTTTCTGTGAAAAATCCTTTTAATGACGCGACAATTACTTTAAGGTGAGTCCATCTGTATTCTTTCCTTTGCATTATATTTCGTAGCAATAAACCGAGGAGAAACTTATAAAAATCTTTAAATTTAATCCTCTTCATATAACTCTGACTTCACAGACAGCTTGCATCACATCGTTCAGGTCTATCTAGAGAGGCGCCATGTTTTCCAGATACAAAGGATAATCTCTGTCCTTACACTCAAGATCAGATGATACAAAGACTGAAGAATACAACTCTACTCAAAGAGCCTGGGAAGGAACCTCAGTACAGGTTTGCAACCATTACATAGTGTCAACTGTGCCCCCTCCCACCCCTCCCACCTAAGCCCCTCTTTTTCGCCATGCATTGTCATGATGCAAGAATTCTGGAATTTGTATAATAGCCACTCTCTGGACTTTATAAGACTTTCCTTGACATGCACTAAATTACATCTCAGTAACTTTATACCTGCACTAAACGCGGCCTTAGCAATTATAATGACTTTCTTTGTGATCTCTTTTCTTCAACAAAATTCGTATTCACTTTTAACCGAAACGATTATAACACGTACGCCTTAAACTACAAGATAAAGTCTGCTTTCTTTCCTAACCCCCAGAACCTCAAATCATGTAAAATCCCATTTATACGAATACTGTCACATCTAATGAATTCGACTGACTGACTACATTTAACATTTAATTAATTAATTCATCTCATTCTAGTCCTCCAATCCCCGATGGTTAAGTTACTCCTGGGAAATCTAGGTGGGGGGGGGGGGGGGGGGGGGGCCGATTCTCCAAATCCTGACCCTATTTCAGAACAAAAAATGTTATTTTCCACACCCGTTTTCAGACTAGCTTGGCCTCTAATATATTTCTCTTTCTCCCTGATTAAAATTGAAAGAGTAAATTTCCCTAGAAAACCATATCCTATTTCAGACCATGAAATGGGCAAAGTGTACATCCATCTTCAGACCAAAACGGTGTAAAAACCATACCCTTTGGGGTGGCCATACCTATATGGCTTTGCATGTATAAGAGAGAACACCCGGGGGCTGAATTGAGAGACTAACTTAACTCAAGAATAACTACCCTATGGATCTTTGAAAATAAGCAGTGATTTCTTTTCTTTTCTTTTAATAGCTTATTAAGCATTGCAATAATCAAGAAAATTCTTGATTATTAAAAATTTGTGCCTTTGCAGAACTGTAACTCTGTAAATACTGTAATAGTATACAACAAAAGTACTACTTGTCAAGCAAATTATGCATTGAACAGTGATTAGTTACTGGTTACGAAGGAAACTGAAATAAGCTGTGGTTCTATTGAAAATATCCTTGATCCACAATGGCTTGGAGGTACGGCCCCCATTTTAATCAAAACGATAATACTGGGCGGGACACCAAAAAAAAGAGGTTGATTGAAAACTAAAATAACGAAACTTTTTCTCCACAGTAATCTGGGTTTTGCACTGCTCGGCCAAGTACTGGGTACACACTTTGGAGGAATTGGCGTTGGCGGCGGGTTTGAAGGATGGATGAGAGACAATCTGTTATCCAACCTTGGAATGAAAGATACAACCTTCAATTTGGATGCAAGGTAGGATTTTCCAGATAGGATTTAAAGTAATCTATAATCAAAAATCCTTTTAAACAAATTAAATAACATAACATAAAGTAACATTTATAGCAGGAAGCTTGTCTTTGGATTCCTTTAAATGTTCATGGAGCCTGTATCAACCAGTATATGTAAAAATCATGAATTCGAAACGTTTCCGAAGGAAAGTGTAAGCGTATTTCTTTTTAAAATGCGATGTTATTAAGTATTTAATTTTTTACTTACTAACGAAGGCCGACCCTCCCGAACAAACTTCCATGACAAAATCGTTCCACGCATTTCCATCTAGAATGGCTGACCGAATTTCGCTGATCAGTTGTCTAGAACAGTGTCCCTTTTGATGTTTTCGAAGAACTGAAAAAGGTACGCAAATTGCAAAGACTTTACTATCCACCTCCATAATTTAGACTTGCCGTGACTCAAACCCTGACCCCGAACTGGGAGGGGGTCAGTAAAACGCGGGTTAGGGGAAGGGGCCGGGACTGGGGTCGGAGTCTATCTCTTTTTTAAAGAATGCTGTTTTAGGGTTAGGGTTAGGATTGACACTGACCCCGGTTCCCGTCCCGGCCCCGACCCCGGCCCCGATCCCGACCCCGACTCCGCGTTTTACTAACACCCAACTGGGAGCTGGTCATTAAAAGACACCGTTATGACGACATCATAATGGGATTTTATGGCAAGGCATTTGATAATGGTTTGCAGGCCAAGGCGGCAGGTTACAAGCCTATCTTATTTCCAGCCAATCAGAATTTAGGGCGTTCCGGACCATATCATTCTTAGGGGCGGTTTTCCATGTGCTCGCCCCCTTTCGATCGCTCACCATCACGTTGTTCACATCGCTGGTTTGAACCAATTTTCAGCTTTTGCCGAAGAGTTGGTCGCTAACTTAGAGAGTCTCTTGAGTTCTGTATTGGCGTCAGGTTCGGGTCAGTCATACCGTAGAACGTGGACACTATTTCGTGAATTTCACGAGAAATTTTACAAGACGAAAGCCTTCCATTTACCGTTAACCACCGCGTCTTTGGCGCTTTTTATTTCTTTTCTCGACGGTAGAAATCTTTCGCCTTCGACTATTCTTTCTTATCTATCGGCCATTGGTTACGTCCACAAGATGAAAGGTTTGCATGACCCCACAAAGGCTTTCCTTATTCAAAAACTTTTGACCTCGCTCAGTCGTCAGAAATCGTGTGATGTCAGGTTACCGATAACTAAACCTATCTTGCATGACCTCGTAAGCTCTCTCCAGCACACCAACTCTTCGGCAGCACAGCGTATACTTTTTTCAGCATCGGTGAACTAGCGGCCAGGAGCGCGTGTCACACTACCGTCATTTCGTACGATAACATCCGATTCCTCGCATCCGGTGGGAAAATCCACTCTATTAAGATCACAATCACTCATTTCAAACATAATACAAGCAATCGCCCTTCTGACATTGTTATTCCTGGTGATGAATCTTCACCGTTTTGTCCTGTGAAGTTCATACTGCGGTATTGCAATCTCCGGGGTAACAAGCCCGGTCCCCTCTTCTGCCATGCAGACAATACACCCATTACGGTTAACCAATTTAACACCGAACTTAGGCGCTGCTTAAATTTCTGTGGTTTGAATGCCCAGCGCTATAAGAGTCACAGCTTTCGCATCGGGGCGGCCTGTCTCGCAGCAGACAAAGGTTTTTCTGACGCCCAGATTCGCGCTCTTGGCCGATGGAAGTCTGGTGCCTTAAAACTTTACATTCGTAATTCTACATTACAAGGAATTTAATTTCGCATGGGTCAGACATGGGCTGCCATGCATCTTGTCTGTCATATGTAGAACTTTTCGCTCCACTCAGGGGCTCTTCTACCTAACTGGTGGTCACGCAAGGGCTGCACCATGACGTGTTTGTCCGGTACTTTATAATATCGTAACCTTTCCCAATGCCGCGTGTGTATGCGATGATGGTCAGACAGGGGCTGCATCATCTCATACAAGGACTCTGCATTGCGTTTCTTCATTGCAGAGTCTGTTTCGCTCTATTAAAAAAAAAAAGTGATGGTCAGACGGGGGCTGCATCATCTCTTAACGCAATATAACGGATTTATGTTTTAAGCTTTAATAGCTCTCTAGTCGGTTGGTGAAGTTGGTCACGCAAGGGCCGCAACTTCCCGACCTACTTGCCCATGGGCTCTGCTGGCGTCTTGGTGGGGGTGCCACACTCTGTGGCTCTTTGGCGGTTTTTTCCCCCACCTTTGCTGAAGAGATATTTAGTTTATTATATATTGGCAGATCTTGAAAATAAAGTTCGTCACCTTTGGTGGCCAAATTTTCTCCAACCAAATCCGACTCTGTGTTTATCTCATCAGCAAACAAGTGCGCCGCCACGCAGAGCCCTTGGTCACGCAATGCAAGGTTTTCAGCGTCCTAATCTTACTGGAAAAATAGCTTGATATAAAATTAAATTGTGTAACTGCATAAGTTGAGTTTTCAACTGCGAGGACCTTCTCTGCATTTATTTCTTCATTCCGCACTAATATATGAAATTCATGTATTTATTATTTCATCCACAATTTAGTCTGAATTTTTTGACACCAAATGGCAATAATTACGAGTATATAACTGCGATGATCTTCCTTTAAATAACTCTTCACTCCGCAGTTCAAATATATGATTTTCATATATTCATAATTTCATCATCATCCGTTCACGGGGTTTATAACGAACCAATTCAACCATCTGCTCCCGGTTGGCTAATGTTAGCTTAATTGGTAGAGCCCTGCACTGGTATCGCAGAGGTCAAGGGTTCGAATCCCGTACAAGCCTGAATTTTTTTCAGGCTTTTTTTTCGCAACTGCATAAGTTACGTATATAACTGAGATGATCTTCCTTTAAGGTGGCTCGACTGGATTTTTTAGGGGGATACCTCCCAAGTTTGAGCATTAATTACGTCGCCATGAGTAAAGATATGGAAAAAGGATTACCACAACTGTATTATATAAAGATGAAAATTTCTTATGATCTGAGTTTTATTGCAATCGGAGTCGCCATGGCAACGTAACGACGCCATTACGTTTTTTATTTATCTTTGTGTTTCTCTGTACCAGGAGTTTTTTTGAGAAATCGCTTAAGGGAGTTTGTACCTGCCATAATTGCCTCAATTATTGAAAAGTTTGAACAAATTCTATGAGAGTGTTTTCGAGATATTTTGAAACAAACTTTTAAGCATCACAAAAACAGTGAAATAGCATGCTATCCACGCAATTAGCTAATTTTTCAAGAAAATGATAAGCTTTGGAAACGCGGCTTCATCTCATAGTAGTTTGATTCCATTGAAAACCTCCTACAAAAAATGAGGGGAATTGCTCTGGGCGATCGTGAGTAAGAAGAATTTTATTAACTTGCATTCAGCTGCTTTTGGTAAAGTTCTTGCACGTAATTTGGTCCACGCCTACAAATTTCGCATTTTTCAAAAAACCACTCGATAAATTTTTTTATAAATTTGATAATCCCGAGATTAACTACCAATAAATATACCCTGCAAGTTTCAAGAACATTGAAAACAGGAAAGGCTTTCAACAGGACCTCAAATATAACCAATTTCCCCCCCAGATTTTGTGTTTACAAGTGAGCGTCCACATTATTCACTGGCATTGTTTTCCAAAATCCAGTCGAGCCACCTTAAATAATACGAGTATTTATTTCAATTTGTTATAATTAAGTTATGTTATCTAAAACAAATCTATAAATCCAAAGGTGGTGTTACACGAGACGATTCGCAACGACGATTTTTAGCGCAACACAGCGTTGCAAGTGTTGCGACATGTTTCGAATGGTTACAACATTGTTCCAGTATTGCAACCCTGTGTTGCGCTAAAAATCGTCGTTTCGAATCGTCCGGTTTAACATCACCTTAAGGTTATCAAATACTAAAATGATAACAACATGAACAACTTCTTTTTCGTTTCCATTTTTCAGTCTTAAGCAGCGCATTCCAGTTGGCTACTTAAGCAAGACAGGAGAATTCCACCGTGTTGTAGAATGGGGCTGGTTAAACCCAGGTGGTGGTGCATTCTCCACTGTAGCAGATCTAGCTAAGGTGAAATACCAAAGAGGGTGCTGGACTCTGATATGAAAAGGATGGGGGTGTTCGTCAGAAAGTTATAACTAGACCGCTAAAGAACACCAAACTGGGCGTAATTCAGGCTAAATCAAAATCAGGTTATTAAATTAGGCCCGTTTCAAACGTCGTGCTACTGCCGTGCCGAACTAAATGATCGAATTAGATTCGACTTTAGCACGGCAGTAGCTCGACTTGGTTTCAAGCGTCGCGCTACTACCGTGCCGAAGTCAATTCATAAATTATAAATACATTAGAATACATTCAAAAGTTTCCTAAACTGTTTCTTTATTTTTGTGTTTTGTTTTCGGCAACAGCCGTTCTATTCGACTGAATTAAATTCGACGTCTGAAACCAAGTCGTGCTAGTGTCGTGCTACAGTCGAGCTACAGTCGAGCCAGCTTAGCACGGCAGTAGCACTACGTTTGAAACAGGCCTTAGATCCTAAAGGAGACCATACACACCAAATGACGGCGTTTGGTTTTGTATAAAGTTTTTGCTTTGATAATGAAAGGTTTAAAACCAGTAGTCAGACATTTCAAGTAGGTGGAATATGATCGTCCCGGTGAGTGTAGTTCTGAATAAGACTCACTCGTTGACAGTTGCTGACGTCTCGACAACCTGTGCGGTGGTCATCTTCAGAGTCAAAGTGAGTTGCACCTCGTCAGTTGATGGTATTAAACTGTCTCTGGTTATTGACCTGATTGGTTGAATTAAGTATCGGTCAATTATTGGTCGTCTGTCAGTTAAGCTGTGATGTTATTGGCTATGAATGTCACGGCTAAATTGTAAGACGAGCTATAACTACATCGCGACCTAACTGACCAGTCCGGTCAATAACCAGTCAGAGTTTATGAACTGACGTGATACAACTCACCTTGACTATAAAGATGGCTACCGCACAGGTTGTCGAAACGTCATTCACTGCATGACAACAATAGTCCTATTCAGGACTAAGTTCACCCGATGATGATGATGCTGAGCCTATACTTTTATATGTAAGTACCCGCCCCCCCTTCCGCGGGCGCAAGACATGCTTCAGGCTCGTTCTTCTATTTTTACACCCTAGTGAAAAATTTCCTTGTGGATATGATATGTTGTCTTGAATTCAATTACGTTATATGTATTCGGCATAGAGGTTTCTGCGCCAGGACATTTGAAATTACAGAGAGTTCGTACACCGACAAGATTGAACCCCTCTCAGCGGGGCCAACCATTGCTCTTGTGCAGTAAACAATCCCTGTCCTGTCGTGTTACTAGGGGATAACAATTTGAGAAATTTAAGTCTCAATTCGAAACTCTTAGTTGTTTTATTTTTGCATGTCCACTTTCAGCTGGAGATAGCTCTTTTCAGAGAAGGATCAAACAATAGATATCTGCCGAGAGTGTATACAGATTCACTTTTTGCCCCAGGTACTGAACTGATGATCATCCTATTAATTGCTTCATTAAGCCATTTGTACATTTTTACATTTCACTAGCTTATTACTATGATGACTGATGGGTAAAGTTTTTGTAACTATTTCATTACTGTAGGTTACATTCTTCCCGATGGAAAAGGTGATATTGTTGGAACGCCATGGGAAATGAAAATACTCGATGACATGGTTATCAGAGAGAAAGCTGGCTACATTTTTGGCTATGATTCAGTTGTATCAATACTTCCAGAGATGAAACTTGGTAAGCTGTATAACCCGCATATTGTTCTTTGATTGCGCCTGCAACGCCACCGTGTATGGCTTGAATTACATGAGCCTTAAACTTTTGCACAGTAGCGAGCTTAAGCATCGATGACTTCCCACTCATCATCAATAGCAACCGGAAGTTCGATGCCTCGCTTAATGGAACACTTCTGTCTCACCAACGAATCTGAATGCACTCCCGCGCGCTGTACGAATTTGTCGAGTTAGAGCACTGAAAGAGAGATAAATATTAACTTCCGGTTGCCATTTTTGTCGTTCTGGACGTCAACGTTCACGTTTCTTATATAAGGTCCCTAATTTCGCCTCTACTAAGTAAGTCCTCAGGGCTTTTTCCTTAGAAGTAGGAACGGTAGGACGCAACCTTTTCCGCGGGGAAGAGGTTGCTCTTACCGGTTACAGTAAATTAAATTTTAGACTTTGTCTATTATTTTTTTCGCCGAAGAACTCTAAGCCAGTCAGAGCTGAATCGATTTCCAGCAATTATGATTGAGAATAGCAAATTTTCAGGCAAAAAAAGAACCTTGGATGCAAGGAGGAGAAACGGCCTATCTATAAGTGCTACTGCCGCGTGTGGACGTTTGCGACAAAAGCAATCTGAAAAGCAAATCCTTAAAAAATAGCCAGAAAGTGTAAGATGATCTGTCAGGTATAGAGGATGGAAGTTCGCGGCTCTTTGAAGGCTTGCAGGTGCTAGACTTTATTGAGCAGTCCCTCTTTTTCCTTGTCAAGCGAAAAGCGCGAGATACGAAAATGACCACGCGCACGACTGAAGGAGAGAGACGGGAGAGACTCGAAATGGTTTAGATTTTTGATTTTCTAGTTTGTTGTCAGTCAACCCTTCAAACATCACCTAATCGATTTTTTGCGTCGTGAGGGCAACGCGTTATTCATTTGCTCTGGCTATAGGATCAGTCTCTCTTTTTTCTTCTCGTGCTGCCGCTCTCGTTTCTCGAGTCTCATTTATCGTTTGAGGGGGTGAAGGGCTTATTTGAGGGGAGGGGGGAGCTTCTTTAATTTGGTGAAGACGATGGTATCAGTTCTCCGTAAAGAACTAGAAAGAAAAGTGGAAAAGCTCAAGTACACGAAGTTGGAGGTCATGCAAGGCCAAGGATCGAAAACAAATCCGAACTTCCAAAACGTGAATAAACCATCAATGAACGGATCATTCCAAATGTTTTACAGTCACTGTAATTAATCAGTCATTTATTATTGAAGATTAAGCAGGGGGAGGGGAGGGCGGCTTAAAAGGGAAGGGGACTTATGAACTTCCTTCCCTTGAAAAGGGGGGGGGGGGGGGCTTTTTAGAGACCGGGGCTTATTTGAGAGGGGGTTAGTATTCATCATATAATCTTCATCTATTAGGGTTAACTCGATTTGCGGCAAGCCTGAATTTTCTGACTTTCTTTATGCAACCGCATAAGTTGCTTGCTTAATTGGGATGGTCTTCGTCACATTTATTCCTTTATTCCGTGGTTCTAATATATGAATTCATATGTTAATCTTGGGTGTACTCGCGTGGTTGGTGCATTATATTTTCGACTTCCATTTACCTTTCTGTAGCGATGAACATCCTGTGTACAAACTGCAGAGCTCTCGTTTCACGAGTGAAGAAAACTTATACGACCAAGATCCTCCCTGCTTTTAAGGAAGCTCTGAATAATGTCCAAATACAGGTGAGTAGCTTCTCTTTTATGGACTGAAAAGTGAGAAGATCTCACTCGCAAAATTCTCTTTCCCTTGTCTCTATATCTTGAGAAAACACTCCATTTAGCTACGCGACCGGTGGTTTCCCCGCGAAATGACGTCTGAGAAACGAACGCAGAAACTCCATACTGATGACGTGTCACTATCCAGATCTGGGTAGTGCTTCTGATTAGATGCAGCAGATTTCCAACCAATCAGAAGCGTTTACGTTCATTCAAATAATCTACAAAAGCATAGCCATCAAGTGGGTATAAAATAGAAAAGAAACAAAAATAATTACTCCAAAAATAGCCCTTATGTATGTTTACGTTAGACAAGTAAATTTCACCACCACCAAGCCTCGTTTCTAAATTATATTGATGCGAAGTGTTACAAAAACGAATTTCCAAAGCAGTATAGTTGAAAAGAATACCCAGGTACAAAGAGTGCAAATGCGAAGAATTTTGCCTACAAAAAGGGCCATTACGCAAGGACTCACGATTACCACTTCTCAGATCTGGGTAGTTGTCATCAGCATGAAACTTCGGGCGCTCGTTTCTCAGTCTTCATTTCGTGGGGAAACCACCGATGGTGTACGCGTCGCTGCGTGTTTTCTCAGGCTATTGTCTCTTGTGTAGAATTGACAGTTAGCTCCTTATGAAACCCGCACTGCACTCGAAGGCCTTGTGATAGCATCACATAAAGCATCATCACGGGGAGACGATGCGAGTGTTGGTTTCAGGGATGGGGGGATGTCTAGCCTTCATCCAAGTGGATAGCTGCTTTCTTCTGCCAAATAGTGGCCAATGCGAAGGCTCAAATATGAAACTTGCCTGTTACTTCAAACTATCCCTGACGAATTACGCTAGGACTCTTAAAGACGATAAGACATGTACAGTCACCACTTGCTTGCATCGCTGAAACAAAGTGATACAGGCAGAAGCTAAGGGAAGAGGTATCATATCCCACCTATACCGACCCTTTTACTTTTGTGTTTAATCCAAATTTAAAATCTTGTAATGTTTTTCATCTTATATTTTATCCAGAAAGTTGTGAACCCTCCCGATACAAAGCCATTTCTTGGAGATTTCCTGGTTGAAGGACTCGGTGGTATAAAACGTATGGAAGCAAAGATGAAGGACGGACACATCCATCTTTTTGTCAACGGCGTCTCGGATGTTTTCATTTTAAACTACACACAGCCAGAAACATTCAAAATTATTATCCCAGCAAATCTTCCTTGCTTGACTACCTTTACTCTTGGAGTAAATCAAGACCTTGTCGTGTACGATACTCCTTCGGATGTAGATGGGCTTTCTGACAGATTTACAATGTATGGCGCACATCCAAGTGGAAGAACGTACTTCTACAGAGATCGAAAGTCTACCTCTACGTGATTTTCGGGATATGAGAGGGTGTGCTTTCATGATGATGTAGCCTGTATTCATACGTTGTTTTTTCTTTTCTTTTCCACCACATCGACGAGCGCTGGAAAGAAGAAGAACTCTATTTTCTTCTTCCTAGAGGTCAATAAATCCTCGCGGTTGTTATTTTCATACGCGCGCTCGACGCGGACGAACCCTTAGGAGAAAATAGGGGTATTTGAACAGGCTAAATAAATGGTATTGTTGTCAAAGTGTGCTCTAGCTCCATGTTTGGTTCCTGTCGGGTTTACGGAAAAAACTGAGACGTTCAGGAAAAACGGAAAAGTGGTTTCAGTACCACTTTTGAATTGTTTTGTTTTTTCGTCGTTTTCATCGCTGATCTCGTACCCAAAACTACAACTTATAATAAATATAATTACATCGACGACTATCGAAAATAGAGCGCTGTGATTGGCTAGAAGCTTCGCTTTATCCCGCTATAATCACCGCGCGGTGATTATAGCATTGAAGGCTGCTGGCAGTTTTCAAAATGGCAGCCAGATTTTTTGATGTTTCGGAGTCGGAAATTGATCAATAAATTTTTTTCTCGAATAATCATCAATGTAATTATACTAAAACAATTAGTCGCCTCAGGCGACGTGAATATTGGCGAATAGTCACCTCGACTTCGTCTCGGTGACTATTCGCCGATATTCACGTCGCCTCGGCGACTAATTGTAACATTTATTGCTTTTATTGCGCATTTTAACGTTAAAAGATATCGATATGATCAAATGCGCATAACACTCGAATAAGACTAAAACAAAAGCTCTATTACATACTCTCTATATACTAAAGCTTAATCATTTGTTACATTTCCTTCCTAGTAAGTAATTTAGCATAACTCATACCAAGTTAGAAGTAAAAAGAAAAGATAAAATTAGAAAATATAAACCTACGATAGCTCAAGACAGGTCGCTGTAGGCCTCTTTAAAGTAGTGCGTCTTAATGAGTCTCTTGAATTTATCAAAATCATTCTCTTTCCTAGTATGGTCCGGTAACCGTTCCATGTCTTTGGAGCAGCTGCAGTAAATGATCTGTCCCCAAGAGTGCATTTGAACTTAGCGGTAGGGTATTGCAAAATAACGCCCACATTACTCCGAAGGTTATTGCGAGAACATCGTTTAATATTTATGAGATTACTTAAATACGCAGACCCCAGATTGTGAGTAGTCTTGAAAGAGATCACAGAGATTTTATAGCAAATTCGGAACTTCACTGGTAACCAATGCAGTGCAAGCAGCACCGGAGTAATATGACAGTATCTGGGTAACATGCTGGTGAAGACCAAATGAGTCTATCATATCCAGTTACTTCAACAAGGCGTCGGGATCGTTAGGGACATTTACATGGATATTAAAGTCACCAATGACTGGCAGGTGTTCCTTTGAAAGAATGACAGATTCTGAATAGCTGAAAATTCATCGAGATATACATTCAAGGGTACCCTGTGGTCAGCCCAGTACGGTGATCTATAAACGAGATAACCTTTGGATCAGCGAAGCGGGAGGAGACACTATCCATTCTGAGTACTCAAATGACTCTAGCTGTTCACAGTTGGACAAGGTGACCTTCAAAGAATCCTTATAAAGGATCATGCTCATCACGAGATTCATTTACATGCAATGAAAGTCGTCACGATGCTTATCCCAGTTTCCACGGTCTCCGCTAGGACAGACACACGAAAAAAAAACAAAAACGCCTGCATTTTCTAAGTCTCGCTCTGCTTTTAAAGCAAGCTCAACTAAATCAAGGGCAATGGATTGGACACGAGTGTGGCGAAGCCTCCCTAACTGAGTGCTGCCCAGGGGGGAAACTTTCTCCTGTAAATTAATGTGGTGCAATTTGTTCCAAAAGGAAATAACACATGGGACCAACCTCATTACTGGAAAAAGGTATCCGGTTGATGTTCAGGTTCAGGTTGGCTTCTGCTCTTCAAATTCTTGGATCGATACTACACCCTCGGCTCTCCCATCCTCTGTTGGTTCCTATTCTTTAAACAGGAATGGTTTTGCACGTAGCCTTGTTATAAAAGTGAGAGTTTTTGGAACTCGGAAATGGCTCATTCAGGCTATAGGGCGTTTTCAGATGACGCCACGGCGGCCATGTTGATGTTCCAAACAAATCCTGTTGGAGTTGAACTCTTTTTTTTTATGTAAATGCTTTCTTAGATATTGTTCCAATAAATTTGCCAACTTCGTTTACAGGGTTCTCTCTCTTGCTTGTGTCCTCTGAGACTTGTTATTCAAGCTGAATTAAGTGGACGCATACATACTGGCCACTAGCCTCCCCTCAGACGTCCTGTGGGGTTTGTTTTTGTTCGTCACGCATTCATTTCTCCCCACGAATGCGTGACGAACAAAAACAAACCCCACAGGACGTCTGCGGGGAGGCTAACTGGCCACGTGAGTAAAAACGCTCTTTCAATAACATCTGTAAACCTGAAGAAGGCTGGTATGGCCAGCCGAAATATTATATTGTTACAAAAAACAATATACGTTGTTTTAAATCAGCTTTGCAGTAGTCTTTGGACTTCTTCGTGCAAAACCATTCTTATGAAAATGAATTTTACTTGCACGAGAGAAAAAAGAGTCATTTAATTTCCACATCAAGAGCTCTACGCGTTTTTATATAGCCGCGCTTTCAAACAGAGGCTTGAGTAACTCGGAAATGGGAGAAAAAGTTGTTTTCCACTTTAACAGCCATTCTTTCGAAATTTTACTGTCACGCTTTAATTTTATTTTTTTGGCTGATTTGATCCCTTCTGTCTCTTTTCTAGAGATCCAACGTTTACAACTACCAGGATCTTCGTCCACGGTTTTTACAGCTAATTTAATCCTTTCAATACGGCCACTAATTCAGCATTTTAGCGAGTCTCAGACGTACGTTCTGCTTTGCCGTTCTTTGTGTCGCTACGCAACGCTTTTCGATGCGTTACGACACAAAAAACGGCTGTGAAGTAGACTAAAGATCGATGATATTACACGGGACGATTCGCAACGACGATTTTAAGCACAACACAAAGCTGCAATGTTGGAACAATGTTGCAACCATTCGAAACAATGTTGTGACGCTGTGTTACGCTATCGTCGTTGCGAATCGTTTCTTGGAGGACACAAACAAAGAAAGTTAACAGGATTTACTCGCTTTCTTTTTTTGTGTTTTCTAAGACTCGCTATCATACTGCGGGTGGATGCCCCATAAGGCCCTTCGTCTCCTCTGGTGTAAATGTCAGCGGTCTTGCGCCATAACAAAAGACGTGTCTTCAAGAAAATAACAATGACGAAATGAGAATATATAGCGGAAATTTCAGTTGATTTCAGCAGTAAATTAAAAGTCTGGGGAATCAAAACGCTCTGCAAGAGTGGAGTGCTTCTTGGGACGATGGAAAACGATGTTCTTACGACGCTGAAGATCTTGATTGTTGGCGAAAGTGGAGTTGGAAAATCAAGGTACGTATAAGGTTTATATTACGGTACAAGTTTCATGTTAACGTTAATACGCTTCAGTCAGCCGTTTATGTAAGCTTATCAATCATTTCATTGGTTAGGGATGTAGAGTCCAGCCTTGTAGGTTTTATACATAATTTTTGCACAGAAACGGACTGGAAATTTCGAGGTATTCAGGGTTCGAAATTTACTTTTGTGTCCAGTTTCCCATTGGGCAACCACAAGACCTGGTTTGGTTGTCCAAGGATTAATTTGGTTGTCCAAGTCAACGTGAACCTCAGCCCATTTCTGAGGCAGTTGAAATTATTAACAGTTTTATTACTTTTCACACGAAAATGAAAAACAGTTAACTGTCAGTGTATTTCATGAGGGTGTCTTAAACGACATTATGTCTTTGACATTAGCCTCTGCCATATGTTATTTAGAGTTGTTTTTAGTCCTGAGAAGTAACAGAAAGCTTAGACTCTGAAATATGAACACAGAATTGTTCTGAAAAACAGCCAGGAAAAACCAGAACATTGAAACCCACATAAAATAACAATACCCCGCAGCAGGATGAATTTGCATGTTGTTATAATAGCTTACGCTCATGATCGATCCATTATAAAATTAAGTTTTTTAAACCCGTTTGTTTCGCAAAGTGTGTTTTTATTTTCCTCTCGTTTTAATTCAGAGCAATCAAACTATGCAATACCCTGCTAGCAGAGGCTTTTCCCTCCTAAGTGTGTTTCTCAGCGTTGTACTGCCATTCTCTTCGCAGTTTTGGTTGCTCGCGTTTTGTTTTGGTTGTTTCTGTGCCGAGGAAAAGACCTCTGCAGACAGCCGTTTGGGATTCCTGTTGAGCATGCGCTGTAGATACCTCCAAGATCTAGGAGGTAATCACATGACTAAACCGGTTGTGGAACCGGTTTTATCAACTCGCTCATCTTTTATGTACTAGTTTGCTGTGCAAAAGTGAGCCCGCTATATCAACATGGCGAGTGCGAGTCATTCCCGTGGGAAATTTGACTCATGAATACATGAACAAACTCCGGCGGCGGCATCATATTACCGACACGTGACACAGAAATTCCATGGTAACCGCATTTTCATCTCACGTATGCTCAACAGGAATCCCAAACGGCTGTCTGCAGAGGTCTTTTCCTCGGCACAGAAACAACCAAAACAAAACGCGAGCAGCCAAAACAGCGAAGAGAATGGCAGTACAACGCTGAGAAACACAAGGGAAAAGCCTCTGCTAGCAGGGTAACTATGCAAGCGTTTCGACAAAATTATTTCAAGGAAGAACAGTTTTGTTCAGCTCTTGTTTTGATTTTAGACATTTCCAGTCTCACGAGTTGTCATGCAAATCGTGGTGAACCGACCAATGGGCAATTCCAGAAAATATCCATACCCAACCACGGATGGCTTCCAAGTTTTAACCCCCCCTAGCCTTCGGAAATTCCAAAATGCGTTACCCCCCATGCCCTCGGAATTCCATAATCGTGAACCCCCCCTCCCCTTCAGAATTTCCATTGTTTTTTGGAAGTATATTTTCGACTTAGCTACGCCTATATGAACTTGAATGAACATGAATTTATGCCTCTTCAAGACTGTGATCTAGCAGCGCCAGGCGACAAGCTTTCAGCAACAAGAAAAACCTACTGCTAGTGGCCAGGCTGTGCAAACTTCTTTTTAAGTCCGAATTTGGCTATAAAAATAAACACCACTTGCGGCAATTTTACTCCTCTTTGTTTTCTTGTGCTGTTTTGACGTTTATAAAGCAAAATAGCTCAAATTCAGACTGTTAAAATCTTTCAGTGGTCAAATATACCGTCGAGTCTTGTTGCGTCGTTTTATACGTCATGTGTGCACGAAAAGTGTTCTCAACCCATATGCCTCATGTAGTGTACATGAAATGTATCATTGCTTTCGGAGTAGTCATGGGCGCTAGCTCTCGCTAGATTTTTCTTGGCAACGATAGAAGATTGCGAAGACCAGACCTCGTATAAGACCTCGTAAGATACATTAAAATTTTTCAGTTTTTATTCATGTGACAAGAAATTCATCAAGGTAAATGTGAAACCCACGTTTTACTATTCTCTTCTGTAAGTTATGAGCGTAAACACGTGTCTGATCAATCTATGCTTGTCTTCTGCTTCCGCGGTCATACATTCTGGGTTTATTTACGAACTACAAAAGTCCACAACAATAGCGTTTTCAAGGAACTCACTCCACACTTTCTACTCCAGAAATCCCACCTGTGGAATTCACCCATGCCTTTGGATTTGCAATCGTAAATACCCCCCCATGCCCTCAGAATTCCATAATCGTGAACCCCCCCTCCCATTCGGAAATCCGAAAAGCCGTCCGTGGTATGGTATGGATATTTTCTGGAATCGCCCAATGAGGTTTCGGTCTACACGGTTATTTCGGCCCCTGGAGTCATGTAACTAAAACGTGAGGTCTTTAACAAAAAAGTAAAACTGAAGTCGAGCGGAAACGTGAAAAAAGTGGAATTACACTCTTATAAATCTGTGTCATTCTTTAAATGCATTCAATGCATGCATTGTTTACATTTTGAAGAGAGTCGTTCACTCTTGATTGCAGAGCGTAGTTTAGTTCATACCGAGTGAATAAATCTAACAAATACCTTCCGTAGAAATGCATTAAATGCAAAAAAATTATTTTCAAGGCAAGGGAGTTTTGAATAAATAAATAACACTGGAGATCAGGTATTTATAAGCTTTAATCAACATCAAATTTATCAGGCTTGTTTACTTTGTAGTAGCCGGGGTGCATGACCGAAAATATGTTACCGCAACCAGACTTGCTGCCTCACTTTGTAAGACCTGTAAGCATTCCCGCAAATGCTGCAAATTTAACGGGCAAGTCCGAGTATTTATGGTGAAATTTATTACTCATCAAGTAACAATGGGGATTTAAAAGTTAATGACTCAGGCACCAAATTTTGAAACAAAAGAAAGATATTGCACCTAACTCAAAGGAATTCCACTCGTGGTTTCTTCGGAAGGTAATCGACAATGACAAGAACAATGGCCTGAATATATGAATACTTGATAACCCAAAAATTTGGGGTACACACTTAATTCGATGTGAAGTTGTAATTGTAACGTAAATGTACACTCGGGTCAAATTCCAGCCATGGTCGCTCAGTCCTCCATGACTCTAAAAAACGTACAGTAATGAACAACACTTTTGTTTGAACTTTCTCCAGTGAATTCTTGCATCTCTAAGTCTAAAGCAAAAAGCTGTGATGTGTGTTCCCCTGGGGGCTAATGCCTTGGCAGATTGGGTTGTCCAAGGGGCAACCACTCTGCACAAATTGGTTGCCCCGTTGATGATTTTGGTTGTCCGTGACAACCGGACAATCGCTAATTTCGAACCGTGTTATTTTTATGGAAGTAATCTCTGTAGAACTTGGTTATTGCTGGTGCAGAGTTACATGTATATGAGCACACATTGCAGAAAAATGGGTAAGCTTACATATAATTTAAAGATAAAGCTATTATTTGCTTTTAAATCATGTTAAGGATTTTTTAAATGACTGTTAAAATTGATACAAAAAATTCTTCAACTAAATTTTATGCAGCCTGCTCCTGAGGTTTACTGACGACACTTTTGATCCTGATATTGGAGCCACAATAGGTAAGTATTCGAGTAGAGCAATGTACAGTGGCACCCCTGAGGGTTAAGTGTTTATCAGGGAAATTCCTGGGTACTTCAATGCAAAAGGTTTGGCACAAACTCCTCTATGTTAAAGCAACATTTTTTTCCAGAATAGTGCCACTGCCCTAACCTTTTTAGGCATTTGTATACTGTGTTTCAACAGCTAAAACAACGAAAAAGTATTGTTTTTAGAAAAATGCTTATACTACACTTTAATGTGAAAAACAAAATGCACAGACACAGTCAAACCTCAAAGTGCGACTGCCTCCTGCTTATGGAAACAACTTGACATGTAAAGGAACAACTTTTCATTGTTTCAGGCTGCTGTGTTGTTCAAAGCAGAAGGCTGTTCTACTTTCTGCAGCGTAACTCAGCTGGTGGCAGCTACACTGTACATGAGAATGAAAAATATTGCATGAGAACTCGCTCATGCAGGTGGTTACACAGGCAGCATTGATTCTCGGCAGTATTTCATAAAACTGTTGCAGGAATTTGTTGCCTATATTACCTCCCATCTAGCTTTACCAATAAAATGGGGCTTATTTCTCATAATTAGTAGCTGTCTTGGTGTGCCAGGACCTCCAATTCTCTGCCATGCTGCAAGAGTTTAAGACGGAATCCATCAGGAAATTGAGTAATTTCAATTTTCAGTGGACAAAAACCTTGTACATGTACCAGAATAATTTAAAGCATAATAAATATTGCATTCTTTTTACATTTTTAAGAGCTAAATATGTAATAAGTTATCTGTAATAGCACCAAAGGAAATTTCTTATGGGAGCCTGTGAAAAAAAATGAATGTCAAATTTCACAAAATTTCATCTAACACATGATATTTTCAGAATTTTACCTCTGTTTTCACAATTCTTGTGAAAGGTGACATTCATTTTCTTGGCCAGCTCCCATGAGAAATTTTCTTTGGTGTTATTACAGACAACTAATTACATCTTTAACCCTTGAAAATGTAAAAAAGAATGCAATATTCTTTAAATATTTATTATTCTGGTACAAAGTGTTTGTCCACTGAAAATTAAAATTCCTAAATTTCCTGATGGATTCTGTCATAAATTTCTTGATGTTTTTCGGTAAGTTAAGGTCATTCCTCTGAAATAGAACTTAACATAGATTTTTTGTCAAATTTCGTCTATTAACTATTCATCATACTGGGACTTCGAAATCAAAATAAACAAGAACGCTCTAAATAGCATTGAGTCTCGTGTGTTTGTAGATACGATAAGCAGTGAGGAGGTGAATAGAGCGCGAGCGTTCGTCATTCGGAGGGGGGGGGGGGCTCCGCATATAAAGGGCTGGGGATGCTCGTCGTCTTGCTTAGGGGTGTAAATTTCGGATTTTGGTCTCACTTACGGTGTTCTGGGCAAAACGCTATTATGTTTAGTTGCGAAGATCTCGTTTAGGGTTGCATGTGCAAAAATATAAAAATATGTGTATTGTCTGTGTTTTCAGTAACATAGTCTCTTTTAGGGGTCAAAAAATCTTGGGCTACAGCAAGTGAAAAAGTTGAATTATGCTTTCAACCTACTGCACAGGATCCAGAGGAGTTGCGTGTGAATAAATGAATTACTTATTTAAAGTCTCACCTCGAAAAATGTTTATAGCTGTCGCTTAGCGCGATTAATTAGCCCAATGGGATATTTATGAATCTACTGTAAAAGATTTCTTTGCTTTGTAACTAATCCAGATCGACTTTGTTGTGCAGTATTTTGAAAATCAATAACCGCAAGCTATATCCTCGTTGGTGCACAGCAGGTCGTCCGAAGGGTGACAGAAGAACGTCGCCTGAAGGGCTCCCGAAGCGTGTAGTGGCGAGTAAAAAAAGGATAAGGGAGGATACTTGTACCACGTGACTTAGTTTGTTGTGAACCGCATTTCTCGGTGATGGAAGTGAATGAGACCGGAAACGCAAAAGCAACAGACTGCTGCTAATTCGAGAATCAAAACATCAGCTGCGGAGGGAGTTTTAAAGATCTTAGAGATCTATGCGAAGGCAACAGAGTTTTAAGTGATCATGAAGTTAAGATCTTCCAAGACTGGAGATTTGTTGTGCACATGTCAACAGTCTTCGATGTCTTAAGGAGGTTTCGCTTGTGTAAAGGCTTCCTAGTACTGAGTCGTAAAATGCACAGGCAAAGACGCAAGAGGTCGGGACCACCGAAGAATGGCTCAGTCGTGATAATATCACAGTTGCCTTGTACCTCCACTCTACTCAGTATTACGTTTTATTGCAACAGTACACACGACCTGTAAATCACTACCCGTAATAATTTAAGATTCTCCAAACAAAACTAATGAGTTGGGCTTAACGTGATACAGCATTGCACAAAAACATTACATTCATGGACTAAAGAAAATTGCTTAGTTATTCAGATCTAGAAGGCACTTTGGAGAAAATTGGCACCCTTACTTAGGCGTAAGAAAAAGCTTCACGATCACGCTTCAAAAGAGTGTGCTACACAGTCGTTTTTAGTGTCGTCACGCAACGCTCCTTCCTGCTAATAAGCACAGTAAATCGATATGTGTGTCATGACTCTCAGTGTGAAAACATGCAGGTAAAATCACATTTACTCAGTGAAAATGTAGAATGTTCCAGAGCATAATCTACTCAGCGAACGAAAAAAACATTATTGAAACGAGCAGCATTTTGGCATGAGGTAAAAGTCGTGTTGGTTTACCATCTCCTTTTATTGCTCTAATCTTGAACACATTTACTTTACTACATCATTTCCGTCATCATCTGTTGTGGCGTACAGGTTAGTCGGTTTATAGAATGTGTAACGAAACTGTAACGCGATTAAAATAACCCATTCTTTCAGAGGTTTTCGACGGGTTTTGATATTCTATTAAACACATCTCCTCTGGATCCTGTGTATGGTGCGTCATTTGAATCATTGTCCAAAATAAAGTGTACGCTAATTATTGTACTGAACTTATGGGGCACAAAATAGCTCGCTTAAATCGTACATCCTTCTTTTATTTAAATCACCGTCTGCTCGTACATTTCCTCTCCGTTGAACGGGAGAGGTAAATTAACGACGATTTGCTTGTTGTTTTTTACCTCATCATCGAAGTTCTGCTCATGAACATTCTTCCTTGTGTCAACATCTGATGTATTCACTTCTTTCAAAGTTATCAACGCTTTCAAACGACAGAATTCGTTGAACAACCCATTCCGAAAACGCTCGACATCTTTTAGTGTGGGTCTACCACGAATGGTGTGTGGATTTGTAAGCGAGATCACCGTATAATCCATTAATCTTTTTCGAAGTGTTCACAGAGATTGAAAGCATCGTGTCGATTTTCATCCCCAGATTTTGCGCTACCATGACCCGGAACACGTGTTTACAAAACCATTCTTTCTGTCACGTTTTTTCGCACGTGAAGGTCAGAACCAAATTACCATAAGATCAGAGAGAGCACGTGTTTACAGTTTTACTTTTTCTTATGTCTGTTTTGCACTTACGATTTTATCGGCTTACTATGTCATATAAACATGAAACGTAACCTGTTTTAACGAAAAAGATAAACTCTGATTTCTTACATGGAAGAAAAGCTTTTAAACGTGATAAACATTGCGCGTTATTCCATCATCCCCCAAAATAAACCACATGCTCATCACGAGTCTCATTTCCATACAATGAAACTCATCACGATTCTTATCCCCAGTTTCCACGGTCTTCGCTAGGAACGCGGGGCCTACAAACTAGGTCCGAAAAAAAAAAACGACTGCATTTTAAGAGTCTCGCTTTGCTCAAAGCACGCTCGACTAAAAAGGGGGGTGCCGGTATTCATTTACGAGCTGTGAGGGCTCAAACATAGCCCCTTTGAGGTAATTTTCCACACTTCCAGTTTGCTGCCTTGCACCATGGACTATATTAATAATTAGGCCTAATAACACTCAGAATATTATTGATTATGCGAAATGAGGTTATACACATTTAGAGTTGGACAAGAGTAACACTTTCAAAAGGCTTTTGGTACAAAAACACATACGTTGAGGAAGCACTACCCAAAATTCGTTACCATGGTTACCATAATTTAAATGAAAAAATGAGTATTGGCTTTATACTTTCCTTTATATCTTTTTTTCTGAACATAGAAAATTGTCCATTCCTTTTGTGTAGGCAGCCTACTGTTTGTAGAGTCAAACAAGCGAAAAAAAGAGGGGGGTGCCAGTATTCGCTTAGAAGCTGTGCCATCATTTTCTGTTCCCAGGCAGGCAGGCCCATTTCTCTTTCCAGGAAAAAACATCATAAATTTAGCTGCACTTATTCGCACAGATCTAATTAAAGTTAGTTATTACACGGTATTATGATTGTTAAATTATGAGGAAGCTCGGAAAAATGTTCAGATAAAAGCTGCTAATCAAATAAATATACCTACCAGCGGCAAGTTTGGTGTTTACATCAAAAATTGGTCGGCCACGACCAGCACCGGCGGCACGATTTGATTTGTTTGTGGTCCACACATTTACCTCTCCACATAATAATTTCCGGATCGCTGCACATGATATACAAAAAACTACCCAACCCAGAGATAGTCTCATCTTGGCAGTTTGATAGCTGAAAAGCTTTTCCACATGCACTGCAACCACCATCGAGGGCTCTGACCAGCACGTCTAACTCGATCACTCGTCTGCCTCAAAAGTTGCAGCTGCCGGCTTCGATGCATTTCTTTTTTGTGCTAACGCCTCCATCACCTTTCACATTACAACACTTCCTTTTCCAAATATTTTTTAACTTCTCTTGTCTTCCCTTTTCTTTTGAACTTACAAGAAAACCTCTTTTATCTCTCGACTTGGTGCCGACGCCGAGGGTAGCCAGCTTGAAAGATTGCGTGACTAGTGTTGCAGTATTATGCGCAGTAGAGATGAGCGATGCAATTCAGGGGAATGACCTTAATTAATTCTTTCCTTCAATTAAATCAGCAATAAGAGAGATCAAGGTTTTCAATTAACTTAATTTTTTGTTAAACTAATATCATACAGAACTGTAGGACATTAAATAAAATGTAAAGAAGATCATTGCAGTTACAGATGCAACAGCTCCCAGTTGACTTGCTAGCGTAGTTGCTTTGATTAGAGTGCTGCCACTAGTATTGCAGAGGTCAAGGAGGGTTCAAGTATTATACAAGCATGATTTCAGTTTTTCAAGCTTTATTTTCACAACTGCAAAAGTTGCAAAGATTTGTTACTGTAGTGATCTTCTCAACATTTACTGTCATGTTCTCCCTATGAATTGTTTCAATTTAACAACATAATGAAGTCGAGTCTCAGATTTAATGTACAAACACAACTTGGAACCAGCCTCATTTAAAAGAAATATATATGGAAAGTCTTATCTACAAATTTTTATTATTATTATTTTTGAAAGCTGCTTAGAGCTCAAACTTTGCTTTCTTTGACTTGCAGGTGTCGACTTCAAAGTAAAAACACTGACAATTGATGGCAACAAGACAAAACTAGCTATCTGGGTAAATACTTCACTCCAACTTTGGCTGCCAGATAATTATTGCATGCAGGATAAACCATTTTACCCTTACAGCTGATGCAATATTGAGTGATGCATTATTTTTTCTATTTCCTTCTTTTTTGGCATTTTTTGTTAGGAAGGAAATCAAATCAAAGGCAGATGCAACAGTGTACAAACTTTAACTCTTATAAGAAATATCATTATATATACATCTGTTCAATTTAAGTCATATTTTATTGAATGGGATGATTCCCGGTCTAAGAAACAGGCGTTTAAGTAAGTGTTTTAGAAGTGACTCTTTTTTACTTAGATACACACTTAGAGCTTGTTAGGTTTTGTATTCTTTTATTGTTTTTTTTTCTGTAATATATATTTTTTCTCTTTTCTTGTACCCATCTCAGCTAGCTCAGATGCTAATTTCTGGCATATTAACAGCATTGTCCTTTTATAATTGAACGATTTTTAAAATGTGGTTTTTGTCGTTGTGCCATAGGATACTGCAGGGCAGGAGCGCTTCCGGACATTGACACCCAGTTATTACAGAGGAGCACAAGGCGTTATTTTAGGTAGTTACTAAACTCTATAATTTTCATGATGATTCTATATCATTTTTGTATTCTCTTGACAGCCTTTATGGTGATCTCTTGATTCACAATCTTTGTACATAGTATCAGACATACACATTAATATATTCTGAAAAAATACATAAATACTATAAAGATTCCTAATTTAGACACTTACATTATGTAACTCTTATTGTCAAAACCTCTTTTCTCACACTACCAAACATGTCTGCTCTTAGGGACTGCCAAGTTAAATGGCCCAGAAAGTAGCCACACACAGAACTTGTGGTAAAATTGCATCAATGATGCATTCTGGGTGCGTTCCTTTGCGATGATCCAGATCAGGATCAGTGAACTGAGATCTCTCAGTTCATGGTAGATCAAATGAACCGATGAATCCTTGTCCAGAGTGGATTCTTCGGTTCATTTGATCTAGACCATGATCCAAGTGATCTCGGATCACTGATGCTGATCTGGATCATCCTAATGGAACGTATCCTTTACATTGTAAGTCATGCAGCAGTTTCCTTTGATGGTGATAGTAATGACAATGTGAAGCATACGACAAAGCACTGATACTAACAGGATATTTATACATTCAGTTCAGGAATTGACCTTCCTGGGAGGTATCGTCTGTAGTGGGGGTTAACCCTTTAAGTCCCAAGAATGACCAACATCAATTTTCTCCTAACCGTATCCATACATCATCAAAAGAAAAGGCTATGAGGAGTAATATAATGATCACCAAAGGGAAAATGCTTTGGCCTTTTATCAAAATTAATATTTCAACTAGCTCTTTGAAGGAATGTATTGAAGCTTTGGAAATTGCAATGTACATAATATGTTGGTGTGTGGATATTGGAGCTTAATGGTTAATAAGATGTGTACTAAAAGATTTTTGTTCTAAAACTATACACAACTATACTGTTAGTAGAGAAAGTAGGGTATTTTATTAAGGTGGCCCAGTTGATAATGATTTGAACTTGCTGTTGAGTAGCTACTATATGCTGCACTATTTTGAAAAATAATTATCTTGCTAATCTTGTTACTTTTCCTTTTAGTTTATGACACAAGCAGCAGAGACACGTTTGATAAACTGGAAGAATGGCTAAATGAAGTAGAAATGTACTCAACAAAAAAGGACATAATAAAAATGTTGGTTGGCAACAAAATAGATAAGGTAATTTCAATTCATATTAGCACTGGCTCTTTGAGCCCTTTAAATTTATAACAACAAGTATTAATTTGCATGCGTTTCAGTATCTCAATTTTCACTGGCTAAAAACAACGCAGCTGACACTTTTTTCCGCAATATCATATCTTAAGACTCTAGTTTTACTACATGTACACATGTACATGTACATGTGGAAGTTACGCATTCATATACTTTTTGTATGTGCGGAAATGATGCCATTTTGCAGAAAGTAGTTTTACACATACAAGAAACGTCTGTTTTACAGAGGCTTTCAGTTCCTTCTGTGGATACGAGTAGTTGTGGATGCTGTGCATGTTTTTGAATTAATTTGTCTGTGGGTATCACAATTTTGATAGCAAGGCATGGATTTCATGCTGGTGATTACATGTAATATTATTTATGTTGCTGTTTTATTTTAGGAAGGTCGTGATGTTGACAGGAAACAGGGTTTGCAGTTTGCTCGAAGACATTCTATGTTATTTATTGAAGCAAGGTGAGTTAACATTATGGTTGATTGATTGTAAAAGGCTTTTTTTAACATTGTTGATCGTAAATTGCACAGTGTGGAACAAAAAAACTTGATTCCTCAATCGCGCTCGCTCTAGAACACACGGCCTACCAAGTTATTATAACATACTAATACTTGTGAATTGTTTCATTCATGCAGTGCAAGAACAAAGGAAGGAGTACAGCTTGCATTTGAAGAACTTGTAGAAAAGGTAACTATGTAACTTCATTCTGGGAGTTTTCTCGTCAGTAATTATTATGAAATTATGAATATATGAAAATCATATATGTGAACTGCGGCGTGAAGAATTATTTGAAGGAAGATCATCGCAATTATATACGTAACTTATGCAGTTGCGAAAAGAAAGCCTGGAAAAAAATTCAGGCTTGTACGGGATTCGAACCCTTGACCTCTGCGATACCGGTGCAGCGCTCTACCAATTGAGCTAACAAGCCAACTGGGGGCAGGTCGCGATCGTTGAATTGGTTCGTTATAAACCCGTGAAAGGATGATGATGAAATTATGAATATATGAAAATCATATATGTAAACTGCGGAGTGAAGAATTATTTGAGGGAAGATCATCGCAGTACTGCGATGATCTTCCTTCAAATAAGTAATTATTAATATATTACCGTCTTTAAACTCTTGGAGACCTTTAGGTTCAAAGACAATGACAACCATGAGAACGAGTTTGCCAGAAGCATATATATACTTCTGGTTTTGCTCAGTACTAAACAGTGCGCGCGTGTGAACCAGCGTCATCTTGGCGGGAAAACGTGATAGCCTTCGTCATTCTACTACGGGTTTAGCGAAGATGTCGTAGCGACGGAAACAAGTTGTCAAATGGGCCCTCAGATAGACTGCAATAATTATTTATTCAAAGAAATGTCAAATAAAGCCCAGTTGTTTGAAGAACGATTAGCGGGCATAAATTTTAATCCGGGTTTCTTTTTCTCTTGTTTAAAAGCATTTTCTCGGGCAATTTCCCCTATTCCGAGTTTAGATCATCCAGTCACCAAATTGTAGACCAAAGGAATTTGAAACTGAATTCGCTTTTTCAGCTTTTATATGTGAATTCAAATTTCGCACTAACCCTGGGTTATCTTTACCCCTCCTTGAACAACCCAGTCCAGGTTTCGAAGGACAAACCCCCGGGGGGGCTACTTGGGTTAATTTTTGCTAGGTATGTGCCGCTGGCCTCTCAGAGCCCCTACCCCATTATAGTCTATTCTGTGGCCAATTGTAGACCCCATATTAGTCACTCTTGGGCAAATATGTAATTTTTGCGATCCCAGCTTAGTCACTTTCTATTTATGTATCTACCTTATCAATCCTTTAAATAGGTCCAGTCAAAAAATGAATTGACTCATTTTTTAATAAATTGAATGAAGAACACTTTACTTTTCACCTACTGTACAAATATCCTGGTACGTTTGCTAACCGTAAATATGAACAACTCTCTACCCCAAAAATCCAAAAATGTGCGACCCCACTGTAATAACTCTTTTGAAAATGCAACCCCATTATAGTCAGTCCAGTTGTGAAAATGCGACCCCATCCAGCGGCACATCCCCATTAGCCTCTTATAAGGAAGTGCCCCCCCCCCGGGACTAACCTCTAACCTCACTGTCATTTCTTTATACAGATTATTCAAACACCAGGTTTATGGGAGAAAGATGGCGCCACAGGCGGAGTAAAATTGACAGAAGCCGGTTCACAGGTCATCTCAGGATGCAGTGGAATGTGTTCACTTACATGACCACTCTGACTCAGCTGAATTTTTTTTTATCCTTCGACCTCAAAAGTAATTTTGTAAATTTTTCTGACCAGTAGTGATATTTTAGACTGTACAGTCGAATCTCCCTGAACCACCCCTGGGATGAGTACCCCCTTAGGGGAGGTGTCTGTTAATTGAGGAACTCATGTTAAAAATGCATTGGTTGTATTTCGCATGAGCCATGAAAGTTCTTAGTGAATACTTGTTGCAAGAAAGACTACAATGAGATGTCGAAGCAATATACTTAAAGAAGTTGAACTATATGTTTGTAACGTGCAATAAGGGCATTATTTTATGGGCGGCACCAAAAGGGTGTAATTCTGGGGTGAATGAAGATTCAGTTGAACCGCGGGTACTCCAGCGACATTTACTCCGTATCAACTGAATTTAAAAAATAATGGTACAGTTTTGTTATTTAAGACTATATCTAGGCAATGAAACTACATGAGGAGCAAATCTAGTGGCCAGGAGCATTTTGTGTTCGGGTGCGGTGAAGGTACTAAGTACCGAATGACTTCAGCACAGAATTGAACTAAAACAGCAATTTCCTCGTTACATAGGTCTGGGGCGTGTTTCTCGAAAGTCCCGATAACTTTACGGGCCCGAAATCAAATATTCAAATCGAAATAAAAAGATTAAGAGCGCGGGTCCTCGCTAGCAAAATACTCCATTTTGTTTCATTAACTGATAGTTTTATCATGTTAGATGCAAAACTATTGAAATTGCCATTCTCTATGCAAACAACAACAGCTTTACGGGCCCGTTAACTATCGGGACTTTCGGGAAACGGGCCCCAGGGCTTTAAGGGCCGTTATGTTTTGAACCTTAGGGAGCATAAGCAATGACAACGACGACGTCAACGAGAACGGTAAAAAAGCGATAGGTTCAGATGGGCAAAACAACAACAATGCACGTGCATCACGCTTTTTTTGTGCATTTCTTTGCCGTCACTGCACGACTACGACGCGAAAATCCCTAATTTCAGGTTTTGTGGAGAACGTGAACCCCCAGAAAAAATTGCCAACGTTTGACAAAATGAACGAGGTGGAACAAGGGCGATAAAGTTTGAAGCAGCACGACTTCACTTTTCAATTGACGTTTTCGTAGCCGTCGCCGTCGGTGTTGTTACACGGGACAATTCGCAACGACGATTTTACAGTGCTGCAACATTGTTGCAATATTGTTTCGAATGGTTGCAGCACTGTTTCAATATTGCAACGCTTTGTTGCGCTAAAAATCGTCGTTGCAAAGTGTGCAGTGTAACATCACCTTACGCTCCCTATTGTTTCGTAAAGTTCCCCGTTAAATGCCCTATATATTCGGCTTAACCTGAGGCAAAACAAGAAAGAGTGCTGTCGATCTCAGGCAGCCTCAACTCACGAGGTTCCGAAACGATAACCCAAAGAGATCCCTGCAAATGACCACCATTAGTTTAAGGCATGAAAAGTCTAGTTACTTTGGGAAATCTGAATAACCTTCAGAAGCTCGTTTACTTTGTGGAATTGGGAACAATGTTTCCAGTGGTTGGCCTTTTTTATCTTTTTAGTACTGCTTTGTGACTGATCGACGAAATGACTTTTCACCTGCATGGTTGTACGCCACGGGTTTTACGACATAACAATCAATGTGGAAGTACTCTTTTCTTAACAGCAGGATTAAAATAGAATTTAGCCTGTTCTTCGCGAAAGGAGAAAGTTGCTTCCCTCCGATCGTGCGTCCCCAAAATTATGTTGCTAGGTGTGGTCCTTATGGAAATTACGAGCTAGCAGCTGTGTACGCGAGCTAACGAGCTAGTGTCAATGAATACTCTTCTATTCCAGCTTGGCAAGACTTTTTTGGGAATGTACACCGATATTTAGTTTATAATGTTAATAAAAAATATTTCAGGGTGTATATCTTTGTAGGAAAAACTGCTTTATATTTTAAAGTACGTGAGCAATAGACCTTCTTTAGGTTGTATGTTTTCAGTGGCGGATCCAGTTGAGGGGCCCGGGGGGGGGGGGGGGGGCGAGCTTCCCTTATATTTAGACCAAACTGAGGCCCGAAGGGCCGAAAAAACCCTGTTTGGAGACCGCCCCTTATCTCGAGGTCTGCATCCGGCACTGGGTTTGTTTTCCCAATGAAATAGCCTATTTGTCTGTCATAAATTCTGCTTTAATGTTTTTAATGAAATACTCCTAAAACAATATGTAGCACATATGCACCTGAATAGGACGAATTGAAAGAAACAGTTCTCTGGAGCGGTATTATCAAATGACCTACAATAGGAAAACAAACTACAAACTAAAGAGGTCTATCTTTTGCCCTTGGTTTCGCCCCATGTAAGGGAATCCGGATTCAGAAATCCGAGAAATTTTTGCTTTTTGATTCCGGAATCCGGGAAAATTTCGCTTGATCCGGAATTCTGGGCTTTGGAATCTGAAATACAGCTCGAGGGATCCGGAATCCCACTAACGACCAAGTTCCGCTGGCAAATACTAGATTCCAGTAGCTGGAATCCAGTAGACTGTCTTGGATTCCTTTACGCGGAGCAATTGGTTACCTGAAGCCGCTATCAAGTGTTGTTTCTGCGATACTGGCTCACTTTAAACTTATTTGAATGAAAGGACTTCCGATTTCCAAAAACCCTCACTTTCAAAATGAGGCTAGGTGCACAACCTTTCTTGTGAAAATGAGTTTCATTTGCATGAGAAAGAAAAATGATTTCCATATCAAAGGCTGAGCATGTACCCTCGTTTTGAAACAGAGGCCCCCTAGCTACTTATTTGTTGTATTGATTGTGGGCTTGTTAATTGAGTTGTTACAAAAAGAAGGTTTCACTGCGACCCTACGGCAAGGAAATAATAAACACTTGATGACTGGTCCCGGGGGAAACAGTCAATCTTGTTTCCTGGGAATCCCAATGAGACTCGAGTTGCCCCCTCAAAGATTTTGGCGGGAAACAGTTTCATTGTTAGGAAGAAGGACTTTCCATGTACAGCTATTTCGAGAAAGGTTGTCGGAAAAAGTGCACGCGACAATCCCGAAAGGTATTGTGGGTGGTTTTGAGTTCGCTGTTCTTCAAAGAAATTTGAAAGAATGGCACCAGAGGCCGCGGACGTATGTTTGCACGTGCTAAAGGAAAACAACAAAAGAAGTTTTGACAGCTACAGTGTCAGGAACAGTGTATTGATTATATCCCATATTACCTTTCGGGATTGTCGCGTGCACATTTTGCCGACAACCTTTCTTGAAATAGTTGTATACATGATTGGTGCCAGAATCAAATTGGACGAAGGACTTTTTTTCAAAGTCTACAGGAAGCGGTAAATCAGGGGCGCCAAACGACGGTTTCCTCCTAAATGCATTGAAAACATTTTTGGCTTTCCAGAGTACTTTTAGATCTCTAGAAGATGTATTCTAAGCGGCGCTTGAAACTTTTAGGTTTCCTCTTTTGAACGAAAAATTATCCTAATGTGGGTAGCGAAATGTGAAAAATCAGGTAAACTTCAGAAAATCGTAGGAAATTTATTACAGAAGCTATCCATCGAAAATTTTACATTAGCCCTCCTCAAGTAATAGAAAATTCCAAGCAATATTTGCTTCTCCGAACAGATGTTTACCAGAAAACAGTCGTTGGGTGCCCCTGGTGAATTGTCGATTCTTGCAAACAATTACATAAAATTAATTAATTTTGGAGTTTGAAGACTTTCAAAAACACTTCACATTTTTATTAAGATGTTTAAGCCAGTCGCTTAGTGAACTGTAGAACACCTATGAAAAGCAAAGAAGCGACAGGTTCTTGGCAAAATTTGTAGATTTCGTTCAAACATTTGCTTTTGTCTTTTTGTCGATGCAAAAACGTTGTTGTTACCGAAAGCAACGCAAGTCGAAAGTTCTCAAGCTCACATATTCAACTACAGGCAATACTCTGAGACATTCAAGAACCAAAGGTATGTACGTAATATTCTACATTTTCTGAATTCTTAATTGCATAGTTAATATCTGTAGTAATGAAATGAGACGTTACCCGCAAGAGTCGCTAAAAAGAGAAATGAGAATAACCGGATTGTCAATAGCTCGGCCAGTGCAAATTATGAATTGTACTGGATGGTATCACGGGCCGCCGAAACATTATAAGACGTGTGAGCAGTTTGTTGACAAGCCAGGAGGGCTCGAAAACTACGAGTCTATAACCATTCCTTGGCATTTGTGCTTACCTTTGAATTCAGACGGCGGAGTAACTGTTAAGTTCTGTTTTACTGTTGACACTGGTTCGATCGATTAGCTTTTCCCAGAACTCGTTACTCCGAGCACTGCGGGAACCTTCCCTCCTCGAAAACCATCGCATTCCAGTTCAGGCCTGAAAATGAAACGGTGAGAACAGTAAAAACTATTCAGAATCTGTTCTGAGGACCCCCGTTTACAACTGCAGTCGAACCTTCAGCGCGACCACCTCTCGTAAGCGACCTCCTCTTTTGGAACTACGCATATATCGTAACTTTGAGACCGCATGTTGTAAAATATCTTCTATAAAGTAGATGTGTCCGGACCCCTCCTTGGAAGAAACCCCTGTCGTTGGAACAAGGTCTGGGAGGGGAGGGGGGCGGGAAGGGGGGGGGGGTTCTGATCCTGTTTCCACGACAATCCCACATCCCGAACTTCTGTCATCTCGATCCCAAATACCATTCATAGATTTTGGCGAATTCCGCCTCCAAAGTAGCGGTCAAATCCCGCAAAATTTTGCGTTTTCCCGAATTTATGGTCAAATCACGGATCCCGAGATTCTGCTAAATACTCGCTTATGGGAGGGTTCGACTTAATCTCGTACCCAGATCTCTCACTTTTCAGTGTAAAACAGAGTGAGATCTGGGTACGAGATTAGGTTCGACTCTATTTACTCTTTCTATACAGGAAGCTAAATGGCCAGCGCACAGTCTTTTAACTTCAGCTGCCTTGATGCTGTAATGACCACCTACCATACCTGCCTCGATGAAGCAACAACGATGACCACGCCCAGCTTATCGTGGTTTTACCCCATCACTTTTGTTGGTTTCTTCAGCGCCCTGCTTCTCTTCATGGTAATTTGCTGTGCTATCGGAGCCATCGTGTTTTCCAGCTTCAAATCTTCTTTTCGTCACGAGCTTAAGGAGACGATTGAAGTGATGGTTTGCCTTTTTACTGCACACTTGTCTTTTGCGGCTCTAATAATGAATTCCGTTTGGTTAGTTGGACAAGTTTTCGCCTCGGTGTGCGACATGCTTTCTCTGATGCCGCATTGAACCTAACTCTTAAACTTTTAAAAAAAATTCGGCGTGGACTACACGTACTGATCTCAGAGACTATGGACAAAATATTTCTTAGTTTTGATTATAATTGTATTTTTAGATTTAAATCTCATTATATTAATATTCTATGTCACGGAAGTAGCACTGATCTTCACATAATTATATATATTGTTTTATTTGATTTAGGAAGCGGTTGAATTGGTGGCCAGTTATGTATCTTTATATGTCGACTGATATTTAATGTCAATAACCTAAGCAGGGAATTAAACGATTCTGTATTCAATTATACTAGAAAATTGGCAACCATCCGGCTGTTAAATAATATTGCAGCACTTTACTAGCTGTAATAAATCAAAATGGAAGAGCTCGTTTTTCAAAGTTTCTCGGACAGCGAGATGCGCTCACACTGTGCCTGTACTGTGTACAGCTGAATCGGACGCAAACATAAATAAAGAAGTTAGCCTCTTCAGTCATAGTTGTACAAGCAACTTCAATTAATAAAGTTGATTAAAATCTTTAATCTTAAAGGATCTTTTCATTCTAATCGATTAAGAAAACAATTAATTATGCTAGTGCATTTTCACAGCCCTCCTTTTTGTCTCGTATATTTTTATTCGATAAACGCGTAAACCTAACACGCGTCAAGCGGAGCGCGATGGAGTCATTATCTCTATAATATTGAGTAACAAAGATTAAAATCCCCGCACAGCGTAGTTGCTTAGTGTTAATTTAAAAATTGTAAAATAAACGCTGTTCAAAAGAGACTTAACCGACGTTTTGGCAATGCTGCCTTCTTCAGGGTACAATGCTACATGCCATTAAAGAGTTCGTTAAATAGCTTAACGAACTTTTTAACGGCATATAGTCTTGTACCCTGAAGAAGGCTGCATTGCCGAAACGTGAATTAAGACTCTTTTGAACAGCTACCCCGGCCCCTTTATCCTCGCGTTCGTTCGCTCTCTGATATCGCGTTTTTGTTGGGAAATAGAGAGGCAGTAACGAACACTGTAATACAGTGGTCAAGTCAAAACCGTCAGTATGTTTGATTTGTAAGACTACACTGAAGGGCCCTTTCCAGAAGACCAGTCACATGCCTTACTGGAAAGCAGAAAAAAAATACCGGGACAAAACAAACTAGTACATAACACAAGTTCTTATTGTTTGTCTTTGTACCACGTGATTTAGCAAGACCCTTTCCCGAAATCTGTATTGATTTACTCAGTTATCACCTAGTATCTAGTTTTACTAGTCCCAGACTCTTTTGAACGATGAAGTCGACAGCGTGACCAATTTGCGAATGCAAAACCAAGTTTACAATTATATTCAATTAACAACCAACCGTATTATTGTTTACTGTAGCACTGAATAAAGGTGCTATACAAAGCAAACAAAGAATTACCTCCAACGCTGAAAAGACTAAACTACTAAATGCCCTCTGCAGCGAAACGTGTTTACCTAGATGGATTATTCTTCTTCTAGCAGCATATTATTGATATAAAGCGGTCAATATCTTATGAGATGATTGGTCAGCTTGAAATGCGCGATACTTTGATCTTCATCGGGAACTATTGACTGTGTCGCAGTCTCGCAGACCATTTTAGTGAACTGACTCGATCCCATGGCATGTGGGCCTGATGTTTAACGTTACAATTATCGAAACGACCCTGAAAAGGAGAGATCTGGTGTTTTTTTGCTTTGGTATTTGGCTCAACAACCTCAGGCTATGGTCGCCGAGTGGATATCTTGTCTTGAAAAAAGGTGAGTTAAATATTCTCATTTGTTCCTTTACTTATTATGTGCATCGTTATTCCTAGAGGAAGGGCCATTATCTCATTAACTATTAAAAGTTATAACCTATACGAGTAGGAAAGAATGTCCACAAAACCTTTAGGGTCCCCATCACTATGATAATACGGTACAAAATTCCAAAACATAAGCAATGTAATTTAATAAATTAACGAGCTAAAAAAACTTTCATTAGATTGAATAAAAATTGAAATGGAAAAAACTATGTGAAATAAAGAGTTGTAAAATATCTAATTTAAGTTGGACCTTGTAACAAGGAAATTCATTTAATCGAAGGTCCAACTGAATGACAGGAATCTGCATGCATTATAACATTAGTACAATTAAAATTCCTTTGCTTTGATGTAAATTTAATTCGACTTTTCTTTGATCCTGTCAGAATTTATTACATCATGTCGCCAGTCCAACCGATTGTACCGTATCCCTTATAATATAACGCCACAATCTGGGTTGTTCTAAATTTTATGACTGTTATATTGTAGTCGAGGCTTATCAACTTTGTGTATCCAACTAAAAAATGCATGGTTAGACGCATATTTAAAACCTACGAGACGGTTAATGTCAACAGTATACCTTTCATGCTAGTTGCTTTCCGATAAACAAGTCCTAAAGTCAAAACAATTAACACAACGGTTTACCCTCACAGTCAGAGTATAATGACGGTGATATAGTTCAACCTAATATGTAGTATTGTACTTATGTACACAATACTGTTTTCATTTTTTTAATCAGTTTTTGTATTTTATTTCATGTTGCAATTAAAAGTTACAATAAAATAATTTTACACAAAAGAGAGTCTGTTACGCTCCTCCAAATAACAGCTCACTCGACAGTAACTGATAGTTTTATTTTGTCATGGGTTTTAAAAAAACCACTTGAAAACTTCCCGAGCATTGCAAATTGGACATAGGTGAATAGCCCAACCTGCTGAAAATACGAAAAGGAAAAGGAAACGAACTGGATGATGGCACCTACTGGAAGGGGTGGCGAATGGTACCTCGAAAAACGTGGGTCTCGGAAAATTTTGGCAGGATCTCGAAATCTCGGAAGTGTTTTTGATAAGTCTCGAAGTCTCGTTTTTGTATGGTTTGTTTTTACTTTTTTTGAGTCTCGAAACTTTTTACCAAAGAGTCTCGGGCTCGGATTTCTAAATAGGATCTCGGCGTCTCGGCGAGTCTCGGATTTTACCATTCGCCACTCTACTGGAATTTTGCAGGGCATTTTATACTTAAAAGTCTTATAATACTACTTTGATAGTCGACTATAACTGATCAAAAAAAGACAACTTGGAATAATGAACCTTTCTGGAAACTTCTATTTTAAATTAGGAACCAATTCCATAATATAGCAATAATATTAACAATTGAACTTAGCAATTGCAAATTATTTATCACAACCACTTTTGACGTCAGACCTTATTTTAGAGAAATTAAAATCACGTTGACGACAAAAGTCAGTTTTAATCTCGTGACCACGTTTTTCCTCTACTTTTCGCCTTTGCTGATTATATCTTCAGAAGAAATAGTAGTTTCGATTCAGAATCATCCTGAAAACTATTTTTGCACAGTTTTTTTCTGCTCACCGATCCTAATTAAAAAAATTGTCAATTTGAGTCTGACATTTGTCGCTTACCGGTAAACGCGACTCCGTACCCCTCTAGTAAGTTTAATACGAATATGAAACGTACGTAGGCCGAATTTGCTTCAGAAATTAAAAACTGCCCTAGAAGTTTCAGTATGAATTTCAATAACGGAGAATTTTACTTCACCTTTGGAATATTTGAATAAAACAAACTAGCGCTAGTGTTTGAGTACCTAATATCGATATGAATATGAATATGCCCACTGTAATTACAATACGAATAAGCTTACTCAATCAGGTGATATAAAAACTCCAGTTTCTTAGGCATCAATCAGTTCATAGATACGTTATCATTCCCCCCAGTTCTTAGCAGTTGGCTGGAACCTCAGCTATGTCAGCTTAGAACTTTTTTTCCATTCCATTCCTCAGTCATATCTGTTTCATCAATTCAGCACTTTACAGCAGTTGATATCACCATCCTTACTATTGTGTTACTGTATTGTGCGACCTGACTCCTTCCTTCGCTCGCAAGAAAAAGATGGTTATCGGAATTAAGAGAAGCATTTACCATGACTACATCCTTGCTATCCTTTAAAAAAAGCACGTATAAAGTTCTACTCACCAGGGCCGTAGCCAGAGTTCAGTACAAGACGAGGCAAGTTTCGAGCGCCCAAGGCGCGAGCCGCTAGGGCGGTCTGGGGACATGTCCCCCCCACCCCCCCCCCCCCCCCCCAGAAAATTTTGAAATTTAGAGGCTCAGAAATGCTCTCGTAAGCATTTTCTGTGGCATTTTTCTTCAGAAAAGTCAATCTTGGGCAAGTGTAGAAGTTCACTTTTTTATTGCTTGGCGATACTGGTGCCACGTAAATAACCATCTGCATTTTAAAGCGTTTGAAAAACCGCCATGACCGCTTCTCACAGTTTACATGAAACAAATTAACCTCATTAAAATGCTTTTCCCCTCAATTCATTCACCTTATATTAGCTGGTTTTATCTTAATTAATCCAATTTTTTCTAGGGATTATTTTCTCAATTAAACGTTTCTTTAAAAAAAAGACCAAAATCAAGACGAGGCAACTGCCTCGTCTTTCCTCATACTCACTCCTGTTATAATACCAAACCGGCTCTTTTTTATTTAGACCTGCAGATAGGACAGGTGAAGACCTGGACATCGTTCACGCCAAACTAAAGGTACGTCAATAGAGGTATTTGTTTAAACGGCAGTTGTCGAGGGATGAAATAATTCAAAAACAGAAAAGACGGTATTTAATTGTTTCTGGAAATATCTGTAAGTCGTAACTGTTTTTCAGTAAGCTAATAAAACGTGTGTCCATATATTTCCACAATTGGTTTCGACTCCTTGAAATCGTAAACCAATTGTATACAACATTTTTGGAAGAGCCACCCACAATGTGAGCACAATGCTGCCAAGGCATATGAGTTACCTAATTAAGAAAACGTTGCAAAGAAAACTAAATGAGTGAAATAATGAACTTAACACACAAGATAATCAAATAAGTAAATTGATTCAAATAAAAGAGGGGCGACTCCCATATAAAAGTGACGGGGATGCTCGTCGTCTCGCTTTGGGGTGTAAATTGCAGATTTTGGTCTCACTTAATAGGGTGTTTGGGACGGAAAGTTCCTATATTTGCCCAGTCAGGTATTGCTTAGTACGGTGCGTAAAGAAATTTACAAAAAATGCCCTGACGCTGACCACACAGAAATCTCCCTTCGGGGTCAGTTTAAGTTTGAGCCACACCCACTTTGGTCTCCCTTAAGGATTTAATTTGTTTTTTCCGACGAGCATCGCATCCCCATCACTCGAGAGCTAACTAAAGACGAAAACACAGGCCACCATGCAGGGCGAAACGAGAAAAAAAAACAAAAAAAACAGGTAAATGGAAGACGTTTTGGAAAGACGGGAATCGGAACTGATATAGACCAAGGGTAAATTGAAATGTGAGCGCTTCCAAGCCATGATAGTGCCGGCGAAAACGACGAGCCTTTCGTCTTTTTACTTGCGCAGAAGTTGGAGCGTAGGTAGCAAGTTGTATCAATGGGGGTAGGTAATAATTTTGCGGGTTGGTTTTATTTCGTACGTAATCGAGCTTTTAGGCGAGTGTAAGATACCATATATGCCATAGGCAGTCAGTGGATAACAAAAGGGACTCTTTTAAACAAGTCTCGATCATTTACACGAATTTAAATGAGCCGGTTCACAAAGAGTTGACATGTAAAAATAGAGTTAAAGTAACTAACCGATGAAAAATGTGTAGCCAATGAGCTGTCCACGATTTCAATCGCCTTCTTCCTTCATAGGAGCTACGAGTTTTTGATCGATTTCACACGATGGTACTTCACCAGCTCTGTTTCTATGCATACTATCAAGACCTGGAAGAAAGAATTACTTGTAAGTAAGATTGGGTCTTTGAGGGAACGTAGCTCCGATAAAGTCGGTGTGGTAAAACGAGCTCCATATAGCTCTAAATTACAAATAAAAATAGATTTAGCCAAGGCTAAAAGCAATTTTCTTTCGGGCACTTTTAAAAACTGTCTTGTTAAAGAAAAGTTTCGTGAGCCTGCGTTCATGTGAAAACCTTAACTGGTCAGCGGAGAACTTTAAAAAACACGTCACCTCAATGAGCTGTACACCTAAGCCCGTAATATAGTCGTGTGATACTGGACAGCGGGTACTGGTAGCCTATTTTGACAGATGTCAATTAATCATACGTTATAGTAAGCGCAATTTGTATATGTCTTGGACTTAAAAAGTAGTAAGTAAGACACGTCATATCCGCTAACATGAAAGGGCGGACGGACGTGCGGATGATTTGGCCAGGACCTATTTTTCTTACCCATGGTGTTCCGCCTCGCGCTCGAGAGAGCTTCGCTTTAAAGGAAAACGAACCAGGATTTTTTAACAATCTGTTAGACACATCTGTTAACGGTACGAATGCAGGTGGTGCCGAGCACTTCAGCTTGTGAGAAGTACCGACATGAAACTAAGTGAACAACTATTATAAAGCAGAAAACTACTCTTAAACTACTTAAAAGATTTTTCCTGCACACTAACATGGTTGCCCAGCTCTCTTGTTTTGTACAGTCACAATGCCCGCCGTGACATCTATAATATAACTGAATTATGCCAGTGAATTATATAAGATTTAGTTACCATTCAAATCAACTCAAAGTTAGTTGTTGTTGAAGTGATATTTTAAGGATGAAAAAGTTCGTCTTTCAAGTTTGAGCACTTCTTTTAAAAGCAAATCATAGCTAGATAAAGTTATACTTGAGTGGATCCTATGTGTTGCATTGGCTGCTAGCAATTCGCGGAAAAATTGTTCATAATTTTCATTTCATGGTTTTGCATTACTTTTCCATCTATAATAGTGTTTCGCCAAGGGGACATTGGATGCTACTGGTACGCCGTTCTATCAGGAACACTTGATGTTTACGTGTCAAGCTCTGGGAAATTCGAGGTACTCTTTTGTATGTTCCAGCACCGGACATGCTTTATATCAGAGTAAACGTAAATTATTTCAGTTTGTTTACGACAGAAATGTACCGGCCTGCATCCCTGTTATAACCATATTGCCAATAAAACTGTCAAAAAAGGAGAACGGGACGGCGCGGACGGGATTGAACAAGTCAGTTGCTCCTCAAATATTCATCACCTCATCTGATCTCCCTCTCGATTCTTCCTCGTTGTTGTTTAAGGGCATTAAATATAGTTACGCCGAGAAAAAGAAGAAATTTAGCTTTCACTTGGATACTTCTACGAAGTACATCTTCGTAAGTCATCGTGGCAGGCACTGCGTATTGTTATTGGTATTCATTGTTGTTGGTGTTGTTATTGTTATCGGTGGTGGTGGTTTATTGTCTTCGTGGTGTCGCTTTATTATATGTCGTCATTGCTGTCGTTGTCGATGTTATCGTTGTTGCTGTGCAACGTATTTTCCTTATGTCATGAGCCCCTGCCGAATGTGAAACCGCAATTTAGAAGTTTTATCATTATCATTATTATTATTTTCTTTTGTGCCTGTTAGCCTTAAGTTACAATAATGAAGTTAATTGTGGCATAAACTAATTTTTATTTAACCCAATACACCAGGATGCAGAGGTCATTTGCAGCCTGGGGCCTGGAAAGGTATTTGGTGAGTCAGTCCTAGATGATACTCCAAGGTATTGTTACTGCTTCTTCTTCATAATAATAATAATAATAATAATAATAATAATAATAACAACAACAATGGCGAAACATATACAAACAAATCCCCAGTAACATCAAAATGCATGAACACACTACTTAAGGCACTAAGACTAGGGACTAGACAAAAATTCATATTTACTGCTCTCCTTGATCTTATGGAGCTTTGTAGGGATAATGAAACAAATAATTCAAATTGAACACAACTAAGTTAGAAACCCAACTAGTACGGAGGCGAAGAAGTTGTCCATTTTTACAAGCGTGGTCGAGGATTTGTACATGGGCCTACCGTGAAAAATCCATCTAGTGCTCAGGGGGGGTTGCTTCTAAGATTAGCTCTCTAAACGCTTGGCCATGCACACTGCCTAGTCTCTCACTACTCCTGTGTTCCCGACATTAAGTTTTAAACGGCGGTGTTTTCCAAAGCTTGATTGAAATAAAGTTTGTTGTTGTTGTTATCTACAGGCAGGCGACAGTTATCACTAGTGAATTCTGTGAGCTGTTACTAGTGGAGAAAAGGCATTTTCGGGTCATCTGGGAGGTACGACACTGAAGATTTCACAGGGGGATAACAGCGGGGTGGGAAACAGAGAGAACACGGCACGGTTGACGCACGGGAGGCGAGAGAGAAAGAAGGGTAGTTGCGGAGATCTAAAAGGAATTAATATTTCGCCATCGACAAAGGGTTTAAGGGATGACGCCTTGAAAAAAGGGGGAGAAAGCTGAGAATGCAAGGTACGGGAGGCGAGAAGTTTTGACCCACACTGCCCCCTTAATTATTCCGCAGATATCGCTTTCAGTTCTTACAAGGATAACATGGATAATGACAGGAGACTATGAAGGCCCCTGTAAAGTCTCCTGATAATACTAATAACTAAATACAAAGAAGACAACAGCAGTTAAGACGCAACTTATCACTAATTTTTTTTGGGTTGCCGGGATTCGAATCCAGACCTCTGGTATACCGGTGCAGCGCTCGCTCTAACCAACTGAGCAAGCAAGCCAACTGGAAGCAGGGTATTAATTTACTGAGTTGGTTCGTACTATAACTGAGGTGAAGATGTAATGATGTATTTGGATTTCATTATATTAGAACCTCGGAATGAAGAAATAAATGCAAAGAAGACCATCACAGTTAAAGTTGCACATTATACAGTTGCAAAAAGAAAGCTTGAAAAAATTCAGGTTTGCCGGGATTGCTAATACTTAGCAATGTTTCTTTTCCAGCGGAGCAAGTCGTACCTTGAGCATCTGATAGCAACGACCTCGTCTTTAAAATTATATTCTGGAATAAAAGGTATCTCAGTCCTGTTAATATCTTACCACTGTGACTCCATCCCTTGTAAGCTCGTAAAAAAGCGACATTTGACAATCAGAAAAAAGCACGTGCATTTGCTCATAATGCCATCATTCATGTGGTTGTCCAACTACAGCTGAAACAGTTAAGGGCAAGCATTTTGTGTAAGCCCTTTCTAAGAACTAACTTCATGAAAATTAGTTTTAGTTACAGCAGCGCAACCCTTTGGAACAGCTTACCCTGTAACATTGGAGATTCTGGTTCATTTAATCAATTTAAACGTTGGTCAAAAATATAGAGAATAAAACAAGTTTAGCTAGTTAAAGCTTGTCTTTAATCCTTTTTGCTACCAAAAAGCCGGCGCTTTTCGCTACTAGTGGGCCATAACATATAGCCTGGTAGTAGCTCAACCAATCAGAACGCAGCATTGATAATAGACCACTAGTTGGATTTTACTAATAAATGTTAACCTCTTTCCTTTTCATAGAAAAGAAGAAGGAAAACACTGAAGGAAATTCTTTGGACAACGACAACTCAACTACGGTAGGTGTCTGTAGCTAATAGAGAGTTTTAGACTCTGAGGCGAGGACCACTACGTACGAGTACAAGATTTTCTCAATGCTGTGTATTGCTCACGCGTGAACCAGCTTCATTTTGGCGGGAGAAAGTGATAGCCGTCGTCATTCTACTACAAATTTTGGCGAGAAAGTCGTAGTGACAGGAACAAGTTATCAAATGTACGAAGTTTTATCATTTTGCTATCGTGAGACGGCTTAATCTCTTTCAGTATAAACAACCGTAACTTTTTTGGTGAAAAAAAGTAAAATGAAGCTTTCAGGGGTGTCCTTTTTTTTTTTGAGAACACGCGCAAGAACTTTAAGTTAAATCTCGTACTCATACTTGTGCACTCGTTCTCGTTCTCAAATCTAAAGCTCTCTATTTAACAATTAGTCGCCGAAGGCGACGTGAATATCGGCAATTAGTAAAATCCAACTAGTGGTCTATTATCAATGCTGCGTTCTGATTGGTTGAGCTACTACTAGGCTATATATTATGGCCCACTAGTAGCGAAAAGCGCGGGCTTTTTGGCGGCAAAAAAGGATTAAAGTCTAGCTTTAAGTAGCTAAAAATTTTTATTCTCCATATTTTAGACCAACTAGTTGGATTTTACTAAAACAATTATTCTTCTCGCCCTCATGGCCGCTGAGTCAATAGCCCATGAGGCCGAAGGCCGAATGGGCTATTGACTCAGAGCCCATTCGGACTCGAGGAATAATTGTTAAATAGTCACCGAGACGAAGTCGAGGTGACTATTCGCCGATATTCACGTCACCTGCGGAGACTAATTGTTTTAGTATAATTACATTGATGATTATTCGAGAAAATAAAATTATTGATCAATTTCCGACCCCGAAACATCAAAAAATCTGGCTGCCATTTTGAAAACTGCTAGCCTTCAATGCTATAATCGCCGCGCGGTGATTATAGCGGGATAAAGCGAAGCTCCTAGCTAATCACGGCGCTCTATTTTCGATAGTCATCAATGTAATTATACTAATACAGGGTAGCTGCGCGCGCCTACTGCTATGAATGTTTGCTAGTCTGTGTTTTTCTAAATCCTCCATACTGCCACGAAAATAATAGAACTGGTTAACAAATGACCAATAAATTAAAGTCCTTAAAATAGTTTACAACATGGTCAGTCAGTCATTTTTTACCTCACAGTCAACTGTCGAGGTTTGAATACGAAAAGAAAAAAGCTTTTTTTAATATTTCATTTTATCAGATCCGGAGCTTTTAAGCTAAGTACTCCCTAACTGTAGGGTAAAATAACTGTAATCTCTCATTCTCTGAGTAAAACATCACATTAAATACTGTGTAACGTTTAAATGGTGTCCATATTTACCTCACAGTGCCCCTTTAAAGACTTATCAGAAGCTGGTATGGTCCTCCGCCATAGAATGAAGCAGTCATCCAAACTTATCTGCAAACGAAAGCTTGGTAACCAAGTGCTGAAGAGATGCTTTGTTGGCTCGGAGGCAATTGATTGGCTGAGGAAAATCAGTCCACTAGTTCACGGCCGTTTCCATGCCATCGCTATGCTGCAAGCCTTGCTGGAAGAAGGAGTCATCACTCACGGTAAAGTCGACTAGTCAGACTAACCCCAAAAGAAGAGGGGTGGGGTGTGCGACATGCTTCTTGAAACTCCATATTCCGAGGGAGTGGGATATACTGCCATAAATTTAGGATAGATGTGTGCCGCCCAAGGTCTTAAGCCCTGATCCCATTTAAGGATGAGACAAACGACAATTGACACCCTATTTAACTTAAAGAACCAAAACCGAAAAATGACACCCTTTTCAAGGGAAACACTCAACACTCCAACACAGGAACCTTCATTAAATCGCTTTTCTAATACTCTTCCTAGAACAAGCAGTATACATAATTTCAGTTTCAACAGAATTTGTTTCTCGTGTAGCTGTGCATTTACGCACAACAATTTTAGCTACTTTATTTTAGATTCCCTATGTAAGGATCACACCAGGAACACAATACCAACAATGATAAAAATGATACCCTGTTTGAAGATCGAAACCGTCAAAAATCAAACCTAATCGGGCGGTTGCACATACCTATCCACCCCGCTATAGCCCCATACCCTGTATCTAACAACATGCGACATATGTGAATTTAACATTGAAGGCAAGGCTGATCGGACAGCTAAAGTTTACCAATTTTTTTACCCCAATATTTCGACTAAACAAAAATAGTCTTCATCAAGGGCTGGAAAAGCTAAGTGAGAATAGAATAAACGGTTACAGTATATAAAATATTACAATCGAAATACAAAAATAAAAAAAAATTGATTGGTGAAGGAATACAATTAAAATAGACAAAAACATGTATAAAGATGTTACATAAAAATATATGTCAATAGATTATATTTCTTTTCGGCCGTTCATCCCATATGTGAATTTCTCTGTTATATGTCAGACCCGAACTGTTGGTTTGAAGAGGTGAAATATCAAGAAAAAAAAACATTCTCAATTAATTTCATGTCCTGGTTCCAAAGAACCCAGACACAAACTTTAAAATCTGGGCCCGGTTGTTCAAACATTAATTGGATTGCGCTATCCACCGGATAAATCTCTATCGAGTGGATAAGTATTAGGGAAGCCAGATGCGTTATCCATTCGATAGAGATTTCTCCGATTAATAGGGAGTTATCCATCTTTGAACAACTGATGAGCTCAGGAGTGACAGTGCTGATTACAACTATAGCGATACTTTATTTTAATTCCCAACAAGACAAACGGAAAGTAATGACCTCTGAAAATCATTTTTTATGGACAGTCGATGGCTCTGAGTGTGAATTCAAAGACAAAGACATTCTTTACCAGTTTTCTGTTGATGAGAAAGAAGAGGGCGAGAAGCCTGGTGACGAAGAATACACTGAGGAAGACCTTGATGACGCACTGCTCATGCTCAGTAGGTCGGGCCCTGATGCACAGCTGCGATTGGCGCTGAGAAAAAGGTAAAGTTATACTCACAGAAAAGCTGATCTCCAGTTTAACCATAAAAATTTGATGATTATGACTTAAGCTTATATAGCTTCAAATGAGAGTCTTTTCTTTTTGAAAGCGTTCTTTCAGCACGTGATACGCCACTTTTTGGACAATTACAACATGCGGTATTTATTTCTTGCTAAGAGATTTTCGATATAGCAGGTGTCACCATGTGGAAGTGTTTCTTCTTATAATTGCCGTGTGCGATGTGTGTCTTTTCCAGTCTCGATAATTCTCATGCTTAACAGTCTTTTTTATGCTTTAGTTGCTCGGAAAGAAATTCAGATGATTTGGCTTTAATTTATGAAGAGCTTGTTCACATTAAAGCATTGCAGCATCTGTCGACAATGGTGAGCGACTGACTTTATGGTTTTCATATCCGTTAGAATTCCTGGGACAATAAAAAACATTAAGGCGATGAAATAATTTTTCGTTCAGTTGATGAAGGCGCATGTTTACAATGCCCTAGGTAAATCCAGCAACTCATCTGAGGCAACTCTATGCATTATTACCGCTCCATTTAATGAGAAACCAAACTTTTCCCAGCTAGGAGATTTCTTATAAAAGTACCGCCCCATGCGCGTATATGTAATGGAATCCAAACGGACATTCTTCCACACCGTGGATTTCGGATTGCAGGTGCTGGATTTCGGATTCTCTGTCAGTGGAACTTAGACTCCGGATTCCAGTTGTTAGAGGGATTCCGGATTCCTTGAGCTGTATTCTTGAGTCAAAGCTCAGCATCTGGATTCCACATGCAAAAATTTCTCTGATTCCTAATTTTACAAGCCAAAGTTTCCCCGATTCCTAGTTTTACAAGCCAAAATTTCCCCGATTCCTAGTTGTACAAGCCAAGATTTTCCCGATTCCGAGTTTCGCAAGCCCAAATTTCCCGAATTCTGAGTTTTAGGAACCAAAATTTCCCGGATTTCCATACATGGGGCGAAAAGTAATTGAGCGAGCTTGGGGAGTGTAACAAATTTTACGCTGATCTCAGGCTTTCTTAAGAAGCCATTATTACTTATTAGCCCCGTGGGTTCTATTTGGCCCTCTTCGCCATTATCTTTTTATTTTTAAGTATTAGTATGTTATGAAATGTGGCATAACAATAAACTTAAAAATTAAAACTTGATTCGTATGAACTCAAGGTCGGGCCATCACATTTTCTTGTAGGTTAAGAAAGAACTGGCTGCCGCCATAGTGTTTGAGGCTCATAGAGAGAAAGGAATTGTAGGTTAGTATTAAAACAAGACATAATTGCCCATTCTATTGCCATTTAACTTGTTTCCTTCTTTATTTAAATAGAATAAAGAGGGTCATGTAGCAGCTGCTCGGAAGAGAAGTCACCAATGGTGCGTTTCCCTGACCCCAAACAATACTAAAACAATAGGAAGAATGACATGTCATTGTTTCCAGTGATCAATTAGTAGAGACCTTATGAGCAGCTCCTACACAACTGAATAAAGAAATAGAAATCACAGAAGTGTGCTAACATGATCTGTTCGCCCTCTTTTCTCATTTATATCACAGTCTTTAACGAGGGTGAAGAAGGGAAATCATGGTATATTATCCTGAAGGGCGCTGTTAATGTGGTAGTACACGGAAAGGTATGGAACGAACCGCAACCGCAGGAAAACTGTCTGACATGCGCATTTGTACCTCTGGTGACGTCATCAGCTTTAGCAATCATAGACAACTTTGACCCTTAACTTTTGCAGGGGAAAGAGATATTACGAAACGTACCAGAATGAGCACGGTTTAGTCAAACAGGCCAGTGAAAAACGCGAGAAGCACGTAAAATGAAAGAAATTCCAAACGAATTTAAGAATTTTCGGAATTTTCGCAGAAACGTTTCCAACCGAAAAACACGGGCAAAAATGAAACAGAAGGAAGGAAAGCAAAATTTTGCTCTCTGCGCATTCCCGAACTTCGCAGGCTGCAGTTTGGCATCAAGTATTAATAATAATATTTAATATTTATATAGCGCAGGAGGATATGATCAAATGCGCTTAACGCAGTAACAGAGACAGCATAGCTCTCAATTTTCAAAAGAAATTTGGGTTATTTTGGTTCTTTTTGGCCGAACATTGACTCGGGTAGCTTCAAACCCGATTAGGTGAAACGCATGCAAACTTTTTCGCTCAGTACTTCCGTTCACACGTGAACGATGATCGTAAAAAAGCCTCCGGACAGGATAACTCGTGTGGACCACTGTTAAATGAACTCCTGTGGACACAATCGTATGCTTGGTTTCCAGCAATTGTTCTCTCAATGCTTCTTTTATAATTTCCACCTCAAGGCTTGAGACCGATCCCAACTTCAAGTTACATAAGCGGCCAAATTGTTTTATGCCCTCTTTAAGACAGAGGAAATTTATAGAATTTTTAAACTCTAAGTGTAGCTTATAGAAACAACCTATAAGTATGACATAAAGAAACTTTCTCACCCGTCTACAAATCAAATCCTAGTGCGACTCTGAATCCAAACAGTAATCCACATGAATTTTTACTTATTCAATGCCTATCCTACTTCATGTTTGTAATCTTATACCATGTTCGCATTCTTTGACTTCTAACCTCAATCCTTAATCTGATTCGCGCATCAAATCGATTTTTTATATCGCGCAATTTTTAAAGAATTATTGGATGAGGTTTTTGTGATATCTAGGAATAAGCGTTATTAGCGGTAAGCCAGGGAGAGCTGAAGGCCGAGGCTGATAATATTTACCGATTCATTGATTATTCAGGATATCACATTAAACCGAATCTAATAATTACTGAGTTTTATTATAAATTGCAGCATCGCATAGAACACAGTTTGTCATTGTTGTTGAAACCATGCATTAAGCGCGCAACCTCAAGATTAGTCACCAATCTGCTTGCAGATAACTGACTGATTTGTAGGTTGCGCTTACTTCCAAAATTAACTGTAGGTTCTTAGCCAATGAGGGGACAGATAGGAAGTACAATGTAAAACAAGACTTGTTATCGTACTTGTGGCCAAGTGCCTTAGAATAATGTGCCGGTGTCTTGTCATATTCAATTGCGATGAAACGTTCCAGGGCACTTGGATAAGAGATCTAAAAATGGTATAATCTTACAGAAAATCAGTCCCAACAAAAAATGTTGAGGAAATGTTTGATATGTTGTATTTATTTACATGTTAAATTAACTCCTCTAAGAAGTGAATTAGGTTTTTTTTTTTTTTGGCCATTTTAAAGGGGGTGGTATGTCAGCTGAACGAAGGAGACGAGTTTGGAAAACTAGCTTTGGTCAACAATGCTTTGAGGTAAAATTTTAATAACGGGCAATTAAAGTTTTAAAACTCTATAGAGGTTATTCAAAGAGCGGAAAAGGACACAGTTAAGGCCACAGAGATTTTTATGCCGGTTTTACCCTTTTCAAATAACGTAGTATAGTTTTGTGTAATTAATTTTGATGAGCCGTACACAGTATTTACTAACTTGAGCTTATGTGTCAGTAAAAGGCTATAATTTGCAAGAAAATCGCCAACACTTCCCATTAAGGGTAAAAATAACATGCGCGAAGAAATGTTGAATTAACGCCCTTTTTACTAACTTTTCCTCAGGACTGCTACGATAGAAACTGCTCAAGATATTTGTCATTTCTTGAAAATTGGGAAGTTAGACTTCAACAGAATTTTCAGGGTTTGTTTGTTTATTGCTTCATTCATTGACTGGCTAAGTTTTACTAATTTGTAATTTCTTGAAGACTGAAAGTTAGATGAGTTAAACGGAATTCTCAGGGTATATTTGTATGTTTTTTCCTTTGCTTGTTTCGTTTGTTCATTGATTGTGAATAAAATCAATGCTTCGTTAACATCTTGTATCGTTTATTAATTCTTTTGCAGGATGTTGAAACTAACACGGTTCGTTTAAAAGAGCACACGCAAGAGGTGTTAGTGTTGGAAAAGATGAACATACGGCCTATCTTCGGACAAAATGGAGATTCCAACCCACAGAAGTAAGATATAAAATCATACTGAACCGTTACTTCTTAGAAGCGTATTCGTGGTTTCGAAACAAAAAGAAACACTGTTACAGAACCCATCTTTGTGCATCACTTCGCTTTGCGCCTTTGTTAACCGGCCTGAGAACTTCGAGCTGGGTTAATGAAAGGATTGGCGGTCATTTCCACGAATTTCACTGAAAACAGTTTAACGTATACGTCCAGTTTCGGCTAAAATCATCGTCGTCGTTGCCGTCGTGATCATCATCATCATCAACGTCATCATTCTCATCATTTATCAACCTATAGAGTGTTTTCACATGACGTCACGGCGGCCATATTGGTGTCCTAAAACAATGAAACGGCGGCCATGTTGGTGTCCCAAACCAGTCCTGTGGGAGTTGAACTCTTTTCTTATGCAAATGCTTTCTTTTGTTCCAATAAATTTGCATAGATGCTGGCCACGTGAGTGAATACACTCTATATCCTATTCGTATCACCCGTCTGCCATTTCAGATCTACTGTGCAATTGATTCTTATTCATAAGTGATGATTGATGGGCGCCATGTTTGTTTGTTTTTTGACACAGATGGAATTGATGCACAGATTGCATACGTGTTTTTGTTGTTGTCGTTGTTGTCTTTACAAGTTATCTTAAATGATAATGTTCTGCATTTTCGTCCACGGTGAGTCGTGTGGGGGTAACCTTATCAGCACTACAACAGCACAATTCGTTAAAGCTCTTTTAAGCTGTTAGCCCACGAGCAGGCTCTGTTGGTGAGTTTGGGGTTATTTGGCGGTTCGGCTGAAAACTCTTTTTGTTTCCCTTTCAGATACTCTGTCATGGCGGGCACCCCTATAAAAATGGTGGAATATCTTTTAGAAACAAGAATTGATAAGACGTGTTCTTTTGATGGTAAGAGACTGTAGAAGTTAGTACGTCCACTTTCATAGTCCAAAGTCGAAATCTGCAACTGCACATGCTCACAACTACGGGTGGAGCTTCAAAGCCAGAGCGAAGTTGAGCCAGGGCAGATAAAAGTTGGGCGGTGAAACGAGTGCGTCTGAGGAAAAAGGTGTGATGAAGGAGACTACGATCAAATTATGGGTACAGACATGAAAATATTAAATTGTGTGTCAATATTGTTTTAAAACGACTTTACTTATTTGACACTGTAGGCTGAAATTAAAGGAACAAAAAAGGATTTAATGTCCGATTACCGTTTGTAAAAGGGAACATTTCGCCGGTCTTCAAATACACCGGAAGCGCGGAAATAGCGCTCGTGCCAGTTCTAATCCGCATCAGACATCTCTTGAAGATCAGAGTGCTTGTTTCGTCACCCATGAGCTTTATCTGCCCTAACAGAGCGTCATAGAGATGTCTGCATATCAGTGAAACCGAGGTAGATAATCATAATTTGCCTTTAAACCCAAACATTTACTGCAAGAGAAATGTCATGTAATTCCTGGTTAAAACCAAGGCCACGCACGCCAAACTCCGTGCAGTTTCTATAGCAACAAATGGTCACAAGCGTTTTCATTTAGTTGTTTAACCAGAAGATAATAGTTTGTTTATAACGGAAAGTGCGCCTAGCTTGCTTATCCAGCTATTTTACAGGCACTCCACTCAAATACTTAGAAACAAATAATTCAAATATAACAGAACAGGATTATGAACCCTAATTGGTAGGAGGCAACAAGTTAGCTATTTTGCAAGCGTGGCCGAGGATTTGAACTCAGGACGACCAAGAGCAGGACTCGAACCCAGGACCGCCGGATTGCGAGTCCGACGTGCTGACCACTCGGCCACGCTGCCTCCTTCAAAGATAAATAACGTTGTTCACGGCAGTAGTCATGTTGGTTGGCATGCATGGCTAAAAGTTCTACTGTCACAGAAGCCCTATTGTTTCCGGACTGGGGTCCATAGCTTCCATTCCTTGTTTTCTCACCCAATCCTGTTTACTATTTCGTAGGCTTCATGGGGCCAGACATTCATTCCAACCTTGGTTTGTTCAAAAACACAAGCTTTTTTTTTCCTTCATTTTTTTTATTTAAACATACACTACTACATCTATACCAATAATCTACTACTACAAGCACACAAAATATACTTCCTACTATACATAAAATAATGGCTAATACAAGGAATGTTTAGGTACAATTACCACTATATAGGATATAAGTTTTTTTGCATTTTAATTCTCGCTACCACGGCAGAGTAACTGAAACTTTTCCCATTTACTTTCCTGATCGGCAACTTTGTTACTTGAATACATAAGTTTCTTTTCTAACTGATAAACATAACTGACTTTATTTAAGAAAATTGTAAAGGAAGGATAAGTACATTTGTTACGACATTTATAAATATGTTGCTTAGCTAAGACTAACATAACATGTGATTAATTAATAAACAAGTAGTCTTCTTTGCTTTGCCAAAATCCAAAAAGTATATCGCTGTCTGAAAGGTCTCTTAAGAATATGTTTAATTGATTACTCCAAGTAATGAAGTCCGACCAGAAACTCTTAGTGCAGGAACATGTAATTAATAAATGCTCAAGGGATTAGCTCTCTTGTTGAAAAAGTGTACATAATGGTGAATTCGCAAAAAACACAAACTTCATGATACCTGCATATTTTACAGTCTAGATGCTCTAACAATATGTAATCACCGTTAAAAATTTATCTTTATTACTATTGCTAATGATATAGCTCCTATTTTTTCCTGATCATTAGTTTTATGATAACGCTTTTTTCTTTCAGATCACTTTTTAAACGATTTCTTGGTGACGTTTCCAATTTTCATGACCACAGAAGTTTTGTGCTCCGAGTTGCTTTCCAAATATCCTTTTCATTAATAGATAAAAACAATTCAACCATCTTACAGGATATTCTAAGATAGAATTTACTATTTAATACTATTTACTATGACTGGATTATTTAACAGTTAATGGCACAATCCAAGACAGTCTCGAATTCTAGATTCTACGTCCTGGATTCCGGATTCCAGGTATTGGATTCCAGTCTTTGACGGTGGAACATGGATTCCAGATTCTATTCGTTAGTGGGATTCCGGATTCCACCAAAAAAGTTGTCCTGGAATCCGGATTCCTTTACATGGGACGAGCGAGTAGCAGACAATGGTAGTGAAGGCTAGCCTCGTGGCTGGGGTAAAAATGACAAAAAAACGCATTCAAATTTAAAAGGAGATCAGCCAAAACGACCAAAAAGGTGTTTTCCTTGATTTAAATAACTTATCATAGAACTAACTTTTTAAACTGTGGACAGGACATCAGTAGAACTTCTATTCACGATCATTCCGAGGCCATTAAGAAAAGGTGAGTGTAATTTGTTGATTATGTTTTAAATTAAAGTTGATGAATCGATCTGATCGATGCACTTCCTTTCTGGACATGACTAGATCGTAAAAAGGGTATCTCAGTTGTACAAGGAAACCAGAAGTCTGTGGAGCGCTTTGTTTGAAAACGAATTAAAGAACTCGAAAACAATATAAGCATCCAAATACAACCGGAATACGGAAGTCCACAAAATGGTCAACCTTAGAATCCAAATCTAAGGGCTCAAATTAATGTGATCTGCTTACACGTCACATTACAGTGGATTAACTCTATTCAGGGGACACCCACGGGACCAAGGCAAATGTCCCCTGAATGGAAGTTGAGCTGAGGTTATTCTTTCCAGGAATCTGCAGCAGTCATTATTTCAATCAGTTAGAAAATGTATAAAAAATCATGATTAAATTATCTCTGCGATATTGTGTGTAAAATTCCCAAAAGTGCTGTACATCTATTTAAATAATTTAGCTCATGTTAGTCTTAGCTAAGCAACATATTTATGAATGTCGTAACAAATGTACTTATCCTTCCTTTACAATTTTCTTAAATAAAGTTAGTTATGTTTATCAGTTAGAAAAGAAACTTATTTATTTCAAGCGCGTTTGAAGGAGTGGGGGGGGGGGGGGGGGGGGGAGAGCTTAATTCATTTACTGAAATGGGGGATTATTCTGCCTTTTCAAACAACCAGAAGATGCATGGTATTAATTCTCCATAAACAATTAGGACGCAAAGTAGAAGTGCTCAAGCACTGATGACTTCAGTTCCAGCATATGAATAAAACAAACTTGATCAGTCCGTCTTTTATTAATTTGGAATTTAATCTGGAAGAATACGGGAGGGAGGGGAGGGGGGGTTAAAAGAGAGGGGTCCGTCTTAATAACTTTCTTCCCGTTAGAACGGGGTGCTTATTAGAGGGGGAGGGGCTTAACTACGGTAAGTATGTTACATCACGGTCCCAAGGACATTTTTTTCCAGGATAGTACCTTTAAAACCTTTCAGATTTGAAGGAGATTTCTTTTCGTATTTTAGAAGTATTTCTTACGCTTACGCCTTGTAAACAGTTCTATTGAATTTGCAGGTCGATTTCAGTTTTTAATTGACATTGTTAGGGTTGTTCAACTGACGGAACGCTGGTGTTGTTTTGCGGGAAACCTGTTCTTGGAAGATAAAAACATCTGCAGTTTTGTTAAGGTAAGAATTCGCAATGAAGGGGTCATCATTCCATCAGAGATGATACTCTATTAAAATATCCTACAACGCTATCAGTTGTTTGTTTGTTTGTTTTGTTGTTTGTATGTAGCCTGTACCGAAGTCGTTGTCTTTTATTTTTCGTAAATCGACGACCAGCCGAGCGAAGTCAGCGCGCGAGAAAGAAAGAGAAAGAACGTCCATTTTTCTCTTTTCCCACCCCCTCCCCCTTGCGCTAGCGGTCAATAACTCCCCAAGGATTTTATACTCGCGCTCGACGATCTCCAACGGAGAAAATAGAAGGTCCTTAAGCAGGCTGGTTTGTGACTCGTTTGTATGTAGCAGTTTTCTTCTAAACTTTCCTATCTCTCAAGAATTTCTTCCGGCCGGCTCCTCATCTCCTAAACTGATTTCTAAAAAATCTGTTTTTTAGGATTTGCTAAGTTTCCTGGAGAAGGACAAATTAAACAACGAGTTTAATTCCTTGAGGGCTGCAATACTCACGCTGCACGAAAGGTAAGCCAAATAACAGATCATATCTAAGAAAAAAAAATGGAATTTAAAAAAGTTCTCAGAAACACGATCGATTCTACGAGTGTTTTGAATTCCCAGCAAAACATTCCCGGCCGAAAAGCGGGGTACGACTGTATTCAAATCGACGACTAGTTAAATATGACCAGCCCAGTTGCTTAAAGGCCGATTAAGCGTTAACCTCGGGTTACATTTTAACCCGATTTTTTTTGTTAAAAGCATTTCCTCGGATAATTTTTCTACTCCTTTAAGAGCATCGAATCACCAAATTGCAGACCGAAGAAATTAAACTGAATTTGTTCTGCAAGCTTTTATATCTGAATTCAAATTTCGTTCTAACCCTGGGTTATATTAAGCCCGCTTTGAAGCACTGGCACTCAGATATGTCTCCGTGGCGCAATTGGTTAGCGCGTTCGGCTGTTAATTCATCACAAGAGACCGAAAGGTTGGTGGTTCAAGCCCACCCGGGGACGTTCTACTTTTGTTATGTTTCTTTTTTACCTCTTTCTTAGTTCTGGCTTCTTTAAGTTTTAAATAACCTCAACGGTGGTGTTTCTTAAATTTATTTGTTGGGATTTGGTCAAAAATCACGAAATTAAAACTGCATTTCAGTATACGTAAGTAGACTTAGTACGAGAGTCGTGATAGGGTAAAAATTGCATCTGAACTTTCCCATTGTCTTTTTTTATTGTTTGTTTTTTGTTTTTCTTTGTTTGTAGTTTTGCCGTTTTGTTTTGTTTTCTTTCGAAATAGATTTCCAAGCGTAGAAAATACAGCGGATGGATTACCCACTTCTCAAAAGGTGATTAAACAAATGTACTAAATGCCACTTGCTTTTTGATTGGTCAATATCTATGATCTATCAGAGGTTACCATGCAATGAACTGAATCAGATACTAAGCGCGTTTTGATTGGTCGTCATATGTGATCTATCATTTAGTGCAGACACACGGCTTCCATTCCTACTTCTAATGAGGAGAATCGATTGTTCGCGCTCATTAGATTAGGCACATGTGATATGCAACATTTGAACCGGGCCCAGAGAAATCTGAGTAAGGCTAATAGAGGTTCGTTAACTTATAGGAGCCCGTTGTAACTAATTCCAGTTATTGATATCACTATCTTCGCTCTTTAGTACTTGTGCAACAACATTTGTGTGTCATAGTAATCCCATTCCCCATACCCCACCCTTTTTTTTCGTTTAGCGTCAATGCGTAAAAAAGCACAAAACGTCTGAGAAAAGGAGGCTTGAAAACTCAGCATCAATGCTGTGCAGGCAGGAAATATGTCTGATGGTCGATGACATAGTAAAAAGCAAAGAGGATGCACCACTGAAACTTCTATGCCTGGAAATGCTGTTTCAATGCTCATTGTTCAGATTAAAAGAATTAATTAAAACCGCCAAAAAGTTAAACTACGTCCAGTTCCTTTTTTTTGGGGGGGGGGGGGGGGGAGGGCGGAAATGCTAAAAAGTTGATCAGTCGGACGACGCTAAACGGAGAAAAAAGGGGATGGTCTCATGCTTAAAAAAATTGTTGTTGCTAAATAAAAAAAGTCAGCTTGTATCCTCTTCCCTGAATTACGCAGAACCGTCTTCACGCTCGGCGCATGGGCGTTGTTGACATAACGATGAAAACAGAAGAATATAAACCAATTAGAGGAAGCGATCAAAGTAAGTGTATCTCTTATTCCCAGGGTATTAAACTAGTGAGGGAGGGGCTTATTACCCGGAGGATATTGGCATACGCGTAGTTCCTTTCCTGAGACGTGTTCATCACCTTGCCTGTAACAGTTCGCTTAGTGGTCACTCTGATGATTTGTTCTCGTGCTCTTGCTGTGTTTGTGTGTTAAAAGGCCTACGTTCCAGCGCACATTATTTCACCTCGAAACAAACAAACAACAAGAATAACCAGTGTATTCTCGTTAATGATATATGAAATTAATCATATGTGAACTGCGGAAATGAAATGAAATGAAGAAGTGATCATCGCAGTTAACGCAATTTATGCAATTGCTTAGAGAAGCCTGAAAAAAAAAATGAGTCCAGGACTTCAACGGGGTTTGAACCCGTGACCTCGCGATTACCGGTGCGATGCTCTGGTAATCGCGAGGTCACGGGTTCAAACCCCGTTGAAGTCCTGGAGTTTTTTCTTTTTTCAGGCTTCTCTACGCAATTGCATAAATTGCGTTAACTGCGATGATCACTTCTTCATTTCAGTATATTCTCGTCGTATATTTCGAGGCGTTTTGGCGATATATGCCCTCAGGATATTCTAGGGTCATTTCGATTCTGTTCTGCTTTGCAACTGCACGGAGGAGCGACTCCTAAAGTGATAAAACACCCCTAATATATATTAGAATATTGTTTAATTTTGTGGGTGTAGCACATTCATTTTTATCCCTTGAAGGTAACAGTTGGTTCCTGTCATTTTTTAACATGACATCCAAACAGGTACCAAACAGCTTTACAGCAGTCATTTTAGATTTTACCACCAGAAGTGAAACCAATCCACAAACTTTACCCTCTTTAACAAGTACGCAAGTTCGCACGTCTTTTTCATAGGGCTGTTGGTTACGTTTTCTTTAAAACTCATTTTGCAACGGAACGATTTTTATATTCCCTTAAATACTAATTTATCGCTTGATTTACCTTTCAGACATCTTCCGTGTTTTCTGCGCTGATCATACCTACACTACACTCGCATTACCATATAAGGCTACTGCCCAGACCATAGTGGACGCTGCAGAGGAACGCGTGTTGTTGGGAAATGACTGCGTGCTATGTGAAGTTAAATCCTCAGGAGGTTTGTCTTATATAAAGCTTTTGTTACACGCTTTCACTTGACAGTGACCAACTTATTTATATTTTTGTTTTAGAAATTTTATTTTTATTCTTATTGTCGTTGGGGAATTAGCTTAAACTGTTCGGAAATGTAGTAAATTATTAGACTTTTCGTTTCAGTCTTGGGCAGAAACATTAAGCTGTAGACCTTATCTCTCTCACTAACTCATGAAATTTCACATTAAAAGGCGGTTTTATGGTTTGAAAAACCTAGGTCATTTATCACGCCTGAGACTGTAGGTCATGATAGGTGTATTAAAGCTGTTTTTTTCAATAACTGAGTGTTTTTTCGCGCGCTGATTAGTAGAGAGCTTGATGAAAGTATATACCATGGAGAGGGGGGCGTAGGGGTTTGCAGTGACGAGGTTTTGCGAAAAGTTTTATTTTAAGTTGTGGTATTGTGGTTTTACAAAACCAACAAAACCAAGCAGTTTGCGATATTTTTAGAAATTTTAGGGTAATTTCAAGGCGGTTTGCGGCTTTCTTATGTTATTCTGTGCGGTGTTTATACGAATTTCTGTTCGGTTTTGCGGTGCTCGCACTGCCTTACGCCCCCCTCCACGGAAATGATGTAATGCGTTTTGAAAAATTTGACGTCACTTCTATGGTCGATAAGAGTATGGACAATTACCAACTCGACGAAGATATTGTGATCATTTTTTCCTGAAGCCATGTAAAACTATATTTGAAATTATTTTCTAGAGCGCATACCATTAGAACCAAACGAAATCTGTGTTTCCACGGGCCTAAGCGTCAACGGGAGACTGTTCATGGCACCAAGAGAACATTTGGATTCACTGGTCAGTATATTGTTGGTTTTCACATGACGTCACTAAAATTCAAACTAAAAAACTATCGATCCTACCGAGATTTTACTTTCACCATGCATTAGAGCAGCTGAAAACTAATTTTCATACAAATTTTCGCTTTAAAAGGGTTTTTGGTTTTGTGATAGAGGACGCTTGAATTTCTAAGTTTTTGCGTGACGCGATATTTACATGACGGCCAAAAGAGCTGTCATGTAGGTTAAAAAAATGACTTATTTCAGGAAATTTTGCTATTTAAACAGTTCATGTATTAGAAAAAGTATTACTTTAATGTTTATGAGTTTCTCGAGGAATAATTCCACGCTTTTGTAGCAAAACTCGGTAACAGATGTTTCTGTTGGTTTCCGTCCGCCATGTTGGAGCTCATCCAGGTGAGCACCAGCATGACGTCTCCACACAAATCTCTATAAATTTGGGTAAAACATTTCTTCGGATATCTCGTATACGAAATATTCCTCTGAGCTGAATCTTGGCGAGGGTCTTTGTATATGTACCTCCTTTCATTTCCCAGATTCTGGACTTTATCTGTTGGACGGTTTTGATTTTTATTTTGATCTATTTTGAATTGCGTGACACTGAAAACCAGCAATAGGAGAACTTTAGCTTGTTCCGGGCGTTCAGATATTGCAGGTAGGCGCGAAGTCAGACAGGGGAGGAGGAGGAAGACTAGAGGGAGAGAGAGAGAGAGTAGAGAATGTCGCCCTCACCTCCTACCCACCCCCTGGCTGATTTTAACGCTCATATTCATTTGCGCCGTCGACCTCACGATCGGAACACCTGGAACAGGCTAGGAGAACTTGGGATTGAGTGTTGTAAACATTTCCTGTGAGCTTGTGAAAGTTTGTTGTCTCTGGTCAATAAGCGCTGGGAGCCGAAGGTTTAGTCGCGACATCTTCATTTTTTATTGTACTACCGCGCTTTGTGTTTGGTTTAAAACTATCGCAACAACTTTTCGAGCAACAGAAGTAAACTGAAAAAAATTGTAGTGCGATATCCTCGTGAATTTATTTCATACGCAAGACTTCTGTTATGGATCAGTGAACATTCTTACAAACATTAAATTCTGTTCCAGACCCCTACTCCTGACCAGGAAGGGCCAGTATGCAGTTCTCTAGCATTCCTTGAGACAGTCGGTTCAAAAGAGCTGGCGTTCTTCATTTCACAGTACGACTACGAACTGTTCAATGCAGTCAATATCGTAAGTATCCATAGTAACAGATGAAGGGAAAGTAAATCTTTATAATTTTTCCTTACTCTCCAATTAGAGAGGTATGGTTCTGTTTACAATAAAGGTAAGGAATAGATTTAAATTAGTTAAAATGGTCCTTGAAATTAGAAGACAGAGTGCGGCAACGAGGAGGAGATTTTCTCAATACTTAGTAATGTGCGGGCGTGAACAGGCGTCATTATTGCGTCAAATGATGCCGTGGTCATTCTGCTAGGTCTGCACTTTTTAACATCTGTCGAAAGACCCTTGGACACCTTATGACGTTTACACACCGCGTATTCCTATCGTTTTGGATTAGCCGGTTAAGCACTGTGTTTTACAGATTAGGGTTAAGCACTACCTTTACTGATTAGGGTTAAGCACTGATTCCAAACTGGTTAGGTTCCTTTTTTGGGTTGGGGTTGATGCTACGTGTGCTTTAATCTATCTTGTGTAAACTTCATAAGGTGTCCAAGGGCCTTTCGACGGATGTTAACGAGTGCTGACCATTCTGCTAAGGGTTTTAGCAAGAATATCGTTGTAAGTGATAAGTTTTATCATTTCACCATCGGAAGAAGGCTTAACCTCCTTCAATAAAAAATCTGATAATTTTTCAGGTAAAAAAAGGATAGTGAAGCTTTCTCGGGTGCTTGAGAGTTCGCGAAAAAAACTTATAAGTTAAATCTCGTCCCAGTGGTAGTCCTCGTCCACGAATCTAAAGGTCTATAAAATAGTGCATTATAGCCGGCCAAACGATGGCCACACAATTAGTTTAATACCCAAGCCGCATCCATATTGGGTCTGAAGAAAAGACGTTGTTGAATAATAACAGAAAGGCATCGCCAGAAGATCTGAATCCCAGCTGAGTGTGTTTTCAGATTCTGGAAACTATCCGCGTTTACAAACCCATATATAATTCTGAGATTGCTGGTTATTCTGTCTTATTTGCAGTATGAATTTATCTATCACATGTATGGGAAAGAGAACTACAACCAGATAACCGCAAACTTAGACCTGTTGCTCCAAAGATTTAACGAGGTGAGACATTTTCAGTTCAGTAACTAAACCGGTGACTGGAAAGATCTGAAAGCAGCTAAACTTCGATGAAATTTGTTTCTTTGCTTTTGCTCTTTCTCAGGTTCAGTTCTGGGTCGAAACGCAAGTTCTGCTGACTCAACAACTCAACAAAAGAGTTTACTTGTTGAAAAAATTCATCAAAATGGCTGCACAGTAAGTTTTGTAGATAATTATGAAGACGCGTAATCACCTCTCATTGCATGACGGGAAGGAAGTATTTCCTTCTATTCAATGGTCAGCGGTCCATCTGCCAAACTCATATTCGGAGAACGCTTTCAAGAAAATACAGGGAGTCTTTCCACGTAGGCTATGTTCACACTGAGCTTTCCGTACCGGAAAGAACTATAGTATAAAGAGTAACGGCACAGAACTGGAACAAGTTGTCCAGTCACACACATCGAACATCGTACTGGAGAGGTTGGTCGAGAGGGTTTGGTGCGTTAAATCCCAGTCCTCACTCCTAAATATTTACTTCTGTGCTAGTAGATTCCAGTCCTCGAAACCTGAATTGATCCAAATATTCTTTAGTAGCTTAGAGAATTTCGTGTTTTCGCGGAAAGGAGGAAGTCCACTTTGACGCCAATGTCAATAAATTCCAACCGCGCTATTACATCTTTTGATTATTTAAGGCCCACCGTCAACTGATTATCGCTGTGTAACTGTTTCTTTACGACTTTGTAGCTGCAAAGAGTATAACAATTGGTATTCTTTCTTCGCTATCGTCATGGGACTCAACAGTGTTGCAGTTAGCCGGCTGACACAAACTTGGGAGGTAAATATATCAGTGTCACCCACTGTCTTTACTCAACTCTCATTACTGCGGCCACCCTCGACGTGCCGCTAGTTAGCATCTAATAGGCCATTTTTAGGTCGAGTGTGAACAGGAGCCGAATGGGACGATATCACTTCATTCAGGGGCGATTACAAAGTTGCGTAGCAAACCAGAAAAACTGGATCAAAATTCGTCCCCCAGCATTCCCATGGTGCAATTCGACAAAACATTGACCAGGACTCAGGCTCAATCTCTAAGTAGTCAATAGCCCCAGAATTAGGGGATCCTGGTTCTAGCTTCGTTTCCAGTCACTCGAACTTCAATTTCATTAATTTCTTTTTTACCGCGGGCAACTTTTGAATAGGTAAGAAAAGGAAGTACCTGAACCATGAACGCGGAGAGAAAAGGACCTTCAATGTGCCGGTTGTATCAGCTGTGTTCAAACTTGTCAGTTGACGTTTCGAACGAATTTCCATCAAAATTCGTAACTGGTAATTTCTGTTACGGGATAGCGTTTATCATTTCTAAAATCTGTCCCTTCTCATTTACCGAAAATGGCAGCGAAAGCCTGAATTTGGTATCAAAGCTTGGTTTAAAGAAAGCGGACACGAGTTTAATTCCTGTAAATCAACAGGCTTTAAAATAGGAAGTCCTTATTTTACAACAATGAAAGCAGCAGCTTTTGTTACAAATAGTGCATGTGCTGCTGACACACACACCCTTTCTACAGACTTCGTCTTAATAATATTCTTTAATTTGATTGTTTCAGAAACTACCTGGAAAGTTCCGAAAAATACTTGAAGAGTTTGAAAGCACTTTGGTGAGGGATTGATAATTAATTTAATTTCCTTAGTCTAGTGCGCTTTTAAATTTTTATCAACTCTTATAGTTCCATTTCTTCCTTCTTTTGAATTTGTGTTCTCTGTAAAGACTCCGTAAAATACGTGTTCAAAAGGCCAATGTTTCCTACATTGACTGTTTAGATAAGTGACCTTTTTATTTAATCTGTTCGTGAGTTTTCCTATTAACTTTCTTATGATTTTCGGAAGTTGATTTTTTTATAACATTTCTCTCCTTTGCCTCTTCGATTTGCTATTATTCAAAAGAATGGACTTCTAAAATTACTTACTGGCTTCGAAAGTGGTGACCGCTTCATAAACCTTAATCGACCCTTTGCAGAATACGGTCGTGCACACGGTAGGTCATGGTACAAAAAACATCTTGCTGGTTAGCAAACGACGCAGAAGGAAAAGAAAAATAAAGAGATTACATCATTCAAAAAGCGAAAATCCCTTCTTTTTAAGGTTCAACTGCGTCGTTTTGCCATCCAGCAAGGGTTTTTTGACCGTATTCTGCAAAAGGCCTATTAGGTCGGAAAAACAGATTTTCGTTTATTCACAAGTGCTGAAGGAAGACAATTCGAAAAGGCTAACCTTGCCCTAGCTTGACCAAACAGGAAAAAAAATTCTCAACCTCCTAGAATGCATTTGTACAGTTTTATAAGCACTTCAGATAGCCTAAGACGAATGAGTCATTCTTGGGAAGAAAGCTGTCTTTGATATGTGGGCCCCAGTTTACATTAGCGCGTTTCAATGTTCAGGCAAATGTTGTTCACATAGTGGGATCAAAGTTAAATTGAAAAAAAAAATGTAAAACAGAACGCGAACAATCAGTAAATAATTATTCACAGCTGTAGGAAATCTATCACTTATGTTACTGTAAATTTCTAGTTTATTTAGAAAGAAACAGAAACAAATTTATATTTTTTTTCTATTTAGGAGCCGTCCAGGAACCATCGTGTTTACAGACTTTTAGTGGGTAAACTTAACCAGATTTTTATAAGAAAAAAATTATATAAAATAAGACAGGCATCTTAATTTTAGGTAAAATTTTATTTTCTCAGTTAATTCCCCTGATTTTAAATTGCTTTGCAGGAAAACTGAAGCCTCCAATTCTTCCATTTATGCCACTGCTGATGAAAGGTACACAGCCTTAAAATGATACATTACCATGACAGTTGTAAGAGAGCAGAACTGTCTAGGTAAATTTAGTTAATTCTGAGAAATAACGTTTTGAGCGACGATATGGGTCAAGATTTTGAAAGCAAAGTTAGATACAGCCTAGTCGGGATCTGTTACAACTGGGATTTGCTTTCGCGCGGTGACATCACCCATTGGAACGAGCAAGGTCATCTCGCCCACTCCGGCTTTTCCCCGACTTCGTGCAGACAACTGTGTGACGTGAGAGAGAACGTTTAGGGACTTGGCTGGACCAGGTGCACAAAGGGAGATGAAGCAAGCTTTTTCTCTATTAATCTATTTAGTGGCCATTGATTTTCATAACACGGTAGTCTTGCAGTTTTCTAATAACTCCGCATACGTTGTACGAGTCCCATATAACCAAGAACAAAAGCCGGCAATGTTCCCTTTGTAGAGGACGTGCAGCTAGACTAGTAGTCTAATCGCAAATTTGCTTCAGATTACGAATGTTAACATGAAAAAATGTTTCTGATGTTGAAGAGGTTTAATAATTCTCCCAAATTTCTGTGTAAACTGCGCGAGAATTATAAAGCCATGCTCTCAGATACACAAAATTGCCCCAAAACGGCCAGTAAACTCTAATGACTATTTTAATTCCTTATTTGGTTTTAGATATGACATTCACCAATGAAGGAAACAAAACGCAATTTGACGAATTAGTTAATTTTGAGAAAATGGTAAGTTTAACCTATTCTCTCTTTAACTCTCAGATTAAGGATCTACCCTGCTCGCAGGGTATTAAGGATCCGCCTTACAGTTTATATTTAAGAAAGTCATTTTAAATAATAATAATAATAATAATAATAATAATCAAATTTATTTAACGAGGGTAACACGGGACAGTACTTCAACTGAATAACTAGTGGCCCTCAAATTAAAATGCTAACTTCTCTTGAGCCCGTCAAGCATAACACATTCACGCTTTCATTTTCATTTAACTTTGACAAACGCACATAATATCCATAATAAAGAATTGCTAATATGGACTTTTTCTTCTTTTAATTCGCTGTGTCCCACAAAGAGTTTCGTGTTGCGACGCTTTGCCTATTGTTACATACTTGTTTTTATTCAGTTGGAAGTAAAAAAGATAGGACTCTAAGAGGACAACATCCTTCGCCCTGTTAAAAGACGTTGCTTCTATCTTTTCATTTACTTTTTAAAGTAATAAAGATTTGTTTAATTTTATTCAAGTTAAGACGAATTTCTCTTAGGAGAGGGCCGTGACGACACATCTCACCGTCCTAGTTATGAACTTTAACTTCCTTTTCTTTCTTTACTAGCTCTTTCCTGTTCTTTATTTATCTTTGCTCCCACCGACTTACCGAGTGACCCACTGAGAGAGCGATGGGAGAACGCTATTCATCGAAACTTTTTCTTTTCAGAGAATGATTTCCTCTACACTTCGACTCATCCAGTACTGCCGAAGCGAACCATTCGGTAAGTATAACAAACCTTAATTAAGGCTACCTAGATTGAAATACAGAATGACAGACCCTTTTAGTATTAGGTTTAACCCGGAATGCTGCATCAATTCGCCGATGCATTGCTGTATGGCTGTTTGTATGGCTGTTTGTATTGTTAATTCCATGCACACTCCAGAAACCCCAAGGGGAATTTGGTATAAGTTTTCGGCGCAAAGATTTTAGGGATCGTATGGATGGACAAGCGTTAGTTCTGATTGGTCGATAGTATTTTGAGGCAACCATTAACCAATCAAACCTAACGCTTATCCACTCAAATGATCCCCAAAACCGTTGAACCCAAAGCTTTTTCAGTATGTACCCATTCCTCTCATAGTTTCTGGAGAAAGGAATAGTCGACGCGCTGTGAATTATGGAATTAAATTTTAACATTTTCCTTTTCATTTCTTCCCAGCGGCATATCCACCGGCATCTTCTATCAAAGTTATTCAAGAAATAACCATATTTGTAAGGTAAGGAAGTCTTTCAGTATAATTTTCATGAAATAACATATGTAAAGTTTTATATATGTATCATGATTAAAAATAAAGGCAACGAATCGATTGCAGATTGTCATTAAACTGTAGCTCCTTTATTTGTCATAAATACTAGTTTCAAGTATTAGTTTTTACTCATAGCACTGAGGACTTACTTGTTGTACAAAGACAAATACTGCCTCCAGATTGAAACAAAGTGCCGCACTAAACGTGGATCCTTTGTTCATGTCATAAGAATTTGTGGCTAAATTTTTCTTTAAAAAAAGTAGCAAGTTTCAGAAACAACATCCTTGTGGCTTTATGACCAAAAAAATTAAGTAAGAAAAACCAGGGAAAATAGTCGTCCCGGGTGGGCTTGAACACCAACCTTTCGGTAACTAGTCCATTTGGACCTAACAGCCCAACGCGTTAACCCATTGCGCCACGGAGACCTCTGGACGTCCTTAAGTGTGCAATTGATATTTTGTATTTACGCCTTTTCTATCTGGACTCGTTGCCGCTGCATTCCCATGGGAAGTAGACGAGATGATGGCAATTTTAGCAAGAATGTACTTGTCCGTTTGCTGAAGTATTCAATATTTTAAACAATTAAGCCCGAAACAGATAATGTTGACTCAACAGAAAGAATTTGGCATATTTCCCTTTTTCTTACTTTTATCTTTTTCTTGTCTCCCATCATTATCATCATCATCATCATTATCATCATCTTTATTATTAGTGGACATTATTGTTATTATTATTATCATTATTATTAATGATAATATTTAGCTAGACAGGTTTACTAGCGACGATTATGGCGTTAAGGATCATTTATAACTTGTGTTTCCATGGCCCTTTGTCTCGCTTTTGTTTCCTAGGAATCTTCAAGTGATTGACAACCAACGTACTCTTACCCAGCTCTCTCACAGACTGGAACCCAGGAAAACATAATACTACTGCGACATCCGGGAAACAAAGTGCAAAAAGACTTTGAAATCGATTAACATGACATCCTTTTCTTGTACTCTTTGGTAACTGGAATACCAAGTAACCAAAAATTAATTTTTCATGTATATCTCTAGCAGGATTTTTGAAAACGTTTGCGCCAAATAGACCTCTTCCGTCAAACAGTGTTTTTTTTTTTTTTTTCAGTCTCTAAAGCCGGTAACCACTATAAAAACTAAGAGCAGAGCCATTGCTTGTTTCTCTTCTCTCATTTCTTCCTCCTCTCTCCTTCTATTTCTCTTTTCCTTTTCCTTCGCTAATGTGATTTTCGAGCTTATCGGACGCATTTATTGGCCCACTATTAATCAAGCTCCAAATTTTGCTAGGTTCGTTTTCAAAAAATCGGCTAGATTTATTTTGACATGATCATGAAGCCCTATCGTTTTGAGGATGGCAATGAAGCACTTTTCACAATGGATTCAAACGCTAAGATTTGTTATAGGCGAATCTTTAGTAACAGGTTTTTCCGAGTTAGTAACGCTTTTCAGGGACTAAAAATTTCACTCTCACTTGGTCTCATATAACTGAAACGTTTGAGTGACGTAAACACACGAAGACAACCTCCTTTCTCTTTTTTTTAATTGGATGCATCTTCTTAAAATTCTAGGCGAAATCACTTGCTTTTGGCAAATTGAGTGAGGTGGGTAACCGTGATGAAGTTTGAAAGAACTTGATAACTCGTTGATATCTCGTTTTTAATCACTGACTTCGAGGTTGCGTAAGCTCTCTTTACAATGACGAGGTACACGCAGATAATAATTCACTTTTGGTAGTACGTAGAAAATGCTTGTTTAGGCAAGTGTGATTGGCACTCTTTTGCCGCACAAAGCCTTGGAACATAGAGAAGGTGTGCAGTGGACAAGTGCTTCTTGGTGACATCACCATGCAATTCAAGTGGGGTCCAGGCTTGGGGCAAATATAACATCCAGGCATGAGTTGAAGATCGTAGGAATTTAACAAAAAACATATGCATATAGTAAAAGACCCAAAGTTCTGTAAATATTCCAGTCAGGGTTGCTTATTTTTTTCAGATGAACGTTAGCCCTCTATGAAATAACATTTATTGAAAAATGAATTCATTCGTTTAATAAGAGCCTCTTTTTCTCGGATATTTTATGAGAAAAATTTTATTAACTACTCCTAGTATGGAGATAAACTGGAACAGAAACTTGTACGACAAACTCTCTTTGTATGAAATGAAATAAAATAAAATAAAATGAATAAACCTGAGGTACGCCAAGTGCATTATCGTTGAATCATTGTTGAGTGCGCGAGACTACGAAAGAAGCGCTACGGAAAGACGTCGAGCAATGGATGAGGAAAAGGCTTCTTAGCGCCCATCCACACATAAATGCGGACAAATTTTTAAAAGCATTTTTTTGAGTACCGTTGAAGTCATCGTGAATTGCGCATGCGCAAGCACGTCATACTGGACCCGTAGAGGGTATGCTTTTATCTCTCGATTTGAAGGATTAATCGGCGCGATTGCCTTATATGAAAATAGCGTGTGGAAATGTCATGAAATGTAATAAAAGGCAAACGTTGATAATTTATTTCAGTTTATTATTAAGGTTTTTTCAAAACTATCGTCTTCTTGAATTTAATGAAAAGCGAAAAGGGGTTCTTTTTCCAGATTAGCCTGTAAAACGTTTGGGATTTTACGAGCTTATCTGCTGGATGCTAGGAAAACTGTTATCTGAGTTTTCAAAGGGTTGTGCTTTTAACATTTCAATAACCTGCGTAGCATGGCGGTTTTGTCGGGAGCACGGCTGAGCGGCGAAACCGCAAAAACGCGCGCAAAGCGCGCGTCTCTACCCTCGCTCGCTTTTATTATTTAGCGCGCCCAACCAAAACCGCCGTGCTACGCAGGCTAGTTTCAAAGAATCACAGGGAAACGCACCTAGCGACTGATCCTGATGGAGAGTTTATGAGTCGTTGATTTATCTCCTCTAACACTCTTTGACTTTCCCTTGTTATTGTAATTACAACTGCAGAAATTTGATGCAATATTCTCGCTATTAATGCCTGAAAGGATACCATTTTCTGTGAAAGGTATATGAAGCAAGCTGGCTAATGGGACTCCCAAATTAGACTGATCACAGTACGTCCCTTATTTTTAAGGAAGATAGTCAGGATCGAGCGCTCACCGCCGGTACGGGCGGCCATCTTGGCCTTCATTTGTACCGAGGAAACGACTGAGTAGATGTAGATTTGACACTCATCCAAGATGGACGCCTGTAGCGAAAAGCCTCGATCTAGACGATCTTACGGAAAAATAAATCCACTCGAAAATTCGCGAAACATATATGACGTACCTACCTTTTAAGATCCCTGAAGGCGATAAGCTTTACAGTTGCTAGGCAACGTAGGCAAGTGAAAATCAAAATGGCGGCGGCCACTGCTCGGCCAATTCCCGTCGTTAATAATGTTATGACAGACGAAGACTTAGACAATTTGCGAACGGATGGGAAGGTAAGAACCATTTTTATGCAAAGATGTTATTATGTTAAAAAAAATTAAGAGCTGATTTGTTTTTTTGCAGCATTCCGGAAAGCTCGTTCCAGTCAGTGTGGTCAAAACACACAAACTTCTTACCGACAAACATTCGGTAAGCTTGAACACGATCTGTGTTTTTAAGTCCTTGTAATTACACATTTATCTTCTGCAGTTTCAAACTGACTTTTAGCTGTTCAATCAACAACGTCAAGTTTACAACTTGTTGTCCAAGCTGCGAGTAAAGTCTTGCATTGGAGTACAAGTCATGTCAAATTTCTTTTTTTAAGTGAGCATAAAAAACTTTGTTAATGATATATGAAATGAATCAATCAAAACTCTGTTGTATAGTTTGCGGTAATTGTATGGCGTATTCCCTCTATTCCCCTTAAGAAATTATGTTGATTCTTAGAGACGTTTCATTGGGACTTTAATTTTTTCTTTAAACAGAATGAACTTGTAGATCGACATGTACGAGCCGTTCACAGGTTAACCAAGTACTTTTGTCATGGATTTGTATCCTTTAGCCCAATAAATTGTGACGTTGTATTCCTAATTAAACCCCGAGGGTTTCAGTTTACCTATATATACATGTTTCAGTCTGTCTTAGTAAATTAGGCCTGTTTCAAACGTCGTGCTACTGCCGTGCCGAACTCAATTGATCGAATTAAATTCGACTGTAGCACGGCAGTAGCGCGACGTTTGAAACCAAGTTCGTGCTACTGCGTGTAGCAAGGCAAGCCTTGCCGTGCTACACGGCAGAAGTTCGACTTGGTTTCAAACGTTGTGCTACCGCCTTGCCGAACTCAATTCATAAATTACAAATGCATTAGAATACATTTTAAAGTTGCCGGAACCGTTTCTTTATTATTGTGTTTTGTTTTCGGCAACAGCCGTTCTATTCGACTGAATTAAATTCGACGTCTGAAACCAAGTCATGCTAGTGTCGTGCTGCAGTCGAGCTACAGTCGAGCCAGCTTAGCACAGCATTAGCACGACATTTGAAACAGGCCTTAGTACGGTCAAACCTCTATAATAAGCGGCCATGCCTTTGGAGTTCCCAGCTTTGATTCCCTTCGCCAACCCCTACTGTAGATGGATTTGTTTCCCAGTAGCACCTTGTTCGACTTCTCAGTCATGCTTAGAAATAGCTAGTCCATGAATGCCAGCATATTTCCAACTGTCCCTTCTTTCTGCCTGAAAGGTAATGCCTGTTTCAGATGCTGTGCTTCACATGACCCTATCGAATTCAATTTATTAATTAAATCAGTGTGAATTACAGCTTCTGAATCAATTCAGAATGGCTAATTTAATTTGTATTGGCTAATAGCCAGTTGTGGCTGTGGACCAGCATTGATTCCGATTCTTAACTTCATGTGAGCTGAACCAAATACATAAATTTTGTAACATATTTGACCAAAATGTGCATTTTTCTACTTTTCTTGTTGTGTTTTTGTATTCTTTTGTAGTCTGTTGTATTTGAGGTGCGTCATTTATCATTTTGTGGATATTCACCAATATAAAGTGTGCACTTGGAATGTTGTATTTCTGTAGAGCTAAGTACATCTAAAGGTAGTCTGAAACGTCAGCTGTCTCCACCCCTAACCCATTGGGGGCCAAGGGAGAGAGAGGCTCTCTCCCCTGCACCTTCCATGCTTTAGGGGATGGTGATGGCTGAGATTTCAGACCACATTTAAGATAACATAAGCCATTGAATGAGACTCTATTTTACCCTCACTGTCACATGGTACTGCTTTCAAGTTAGCAGTAATATCAATCAAGTTCAATTTTAGGCTGAACTAATTTTATTAAGGCCAGCTGAATTGAGTCAGATGCCAATCTTCATTCGAGGCAAACTAAATTTCATCATCAGGTTGAGCTAACATGGGCATTCATGAACCTATCACGCCATCCATTGCAGTCTTGCAACAAAGCAGGGAAGAACTAAATTTAAAAGGAAAAATAAGGACATTTTGGTCAGATAATGGTACAGCACAACTAGGAAAAGAGGATATATTAACATAAATACTGTTTTCTTAGCTAGGCTAATTTAAGCTTTTTTTGTCTTTGGAAGGTACTGCATGTTTAAGAAATAAAACACAAAAATTGTTTGTGTACATGTTTAGAAAGTCTTCATTCTATAGTCAATAGTGGGTATTTGGTTTTTCCTCAAACAGAATGTATTACCGGTATTTTATAAAGTATATACCTTGACACAATCTAAAACAGCTGATGAAAGATGTTGACTTGGTATGTGATATGATCACAGTTTGCAGGGAAAGGTTAGAGAGTAACCGGCAATATGAGAGCCCTTTGTGTGACTTGATAAAAGTTTGTGGGTAAGTAGTATTCTTTTCAAGGTACATTGATACTTACAGTAAACATAAGGAAGAAATTTGGTAACGCATAGAAATATATCAAGGATAGAAATCTACAAATCTAAACTTTTGTATTGTTCGCATATTCTACACACAGATACAAAAATACTTGTGAGACGAAATTTTGCACTGTTATCTGTGTTGATTAAGTCAATCTGTACCCTGCGAGCAGAGGCTACATTTTTGCTGTGTGAGCAGCTGGTGTGCCAAAAGTAGCCTCTGTTGACAACCGTTCAGTTTTCTATCATGTATGTGCAAAATTTGTCTCGTGATTCACAAGCAAAATTAATTGTCAGGTCTGTCATCAATAAAAAATTGCGACAACTCAAACCAGATAATATTATGTAAGACTCATGCAAGATTCACGCAATGATCTAAACTGGTGAAGAACATGAGAAAACCCATTTTTTTAATTTATTTGTCCAGATTTCTTGACGGATTTGAATGGTTGTGGGCAGAGGCTACTTTATGCAAGACAGCTCACACAGTGAAAATGTAGCCTCAGCTCTCAGGGTAGTCAATCTGCCACCATAAAAATACAGTAATAGTAATAATAGTAATAATAAAAAATCAAAAGCTTTTTCAAAAATTATTACTATAAATTATTATAAGTTATCTACTTTTAATTATCATCTCAGTTGGTACAACCAATTCCCCCTTCTTAGCTTGGCCCTACAATTGCCTTAATATGGAATCCCTTTATTTTACTGTAATGAATGATTGTGAATGATTAGTGTCTAAAACAATATTGCAAAAGAAATACCATTTACTATTTAAAAAAAAAAAAAAATGAGACACATGCATATATGTACATAATAAAATTTGATCATTAAAGTTGTTGTTTGTTTTAGTAGAAAATTACTTAATCAATATAGATCTACTCCTCTGCTTAATATTAAAGGAAGCCATTTTTAAAAGAAAAGACTTCAGGTGATGCCACTTATGCTGAGTCAATTGTAAACCTTCTCACTGAGTTAGGTAAGAAGTGGATTTATTTTTCCACATTCGATCTGTGAAGATAGAATTATCTAGGCTTCGGTTATTTTGAGTCACCTTCAACCTCCAGAAGTAAAAAAGTTACCCTTGAATACAAAAGTTTTGCTTAATTGTACCTATATCGAAATGCAGTTTTTGAATGCGACAACCATGTTGTAGATTCGTTAAAAATGTGTAAAATGTCTTGAGTAATTTTGCTGATTTCCATTTTGTCACTAACTTTATTTATACCAAATGGTGGCTCAAGCTGAACTGAATTGAGTAATATACAACAGCTGGGAGGAGTGACACTTACAAGTGAAGCTCACCTTCTAGAAAAAAGACATAATCGATAATTTAGTCCAAAAGCTAAAAATTGCTCAAATCACAATTTTGATAAACAATTTGGTCCAAAAAATAAAAATTTCTCAAAAATGCCTGTTAGTGTTTGTATGCATAATTTATGAGAACACAACTCCAGCAGGTTACCGGTACCTTTTCCTGTTAGAGAACCCTGCTTGAAATCAAGGAATTTCAAATGTGGTGTCTTAAAAGAACCAAGAATGTCCTTTACATATTTTTCAAGAAGACAGTAAAATGTACCTGTCTTTATTGCATGTATAATTCATGACCTAGCTTAGCTATGGTGGTGATCAAAAAGTGACATTATTTCATATTGATAAAGATAACGGTTAAATACATTTTGTACATTTAGTTCTCAATACAAACTGTATAAAGTATCTTATTTCCCACCTCACTTACTTTTTAACAGGACACACCATGAAGATACAGAATGTTGCTGTCCAGCTGCAGTTAGGAGAATCTTTGATACAATTTTACACTGAAAGTTCATTGGAAAGGCAGTATTTTGAAGGTAGGTATACATTTATATATTTGGGATCATTCTCTACATGGCAATTTTTTTTAAAATTAATATTTGGACTTTTAACTTAAAAATATTGTGTAAGAATTTCCAACCATCACAGGAAAAAATGACGGATTCCCATTTTTGGACATTTTAGGGTATTTAAAGAATACCCATAAAAATCCCAAATTTGGAAGAGTGAGACAAGTCCCAATCTGGGAACTTAGTTGGAAATTCCCTGGTTGGGACTTGTCTCACTTTGCCAAATTTGGGATTTTTATGGGTATTCTTTCATCATCATAATCATCGGTCAGCTGCAGAGCAGGCGACTACGAGCTTCCTCCAGCCATGACGGTCCTGTGCCAATTCAGACAACTTACCCAGGCCAATCATGTTGTCTGTGTCTCCCAAAAGGTGTTGAATGTATCTGAGAAACAGGGTTCGTTGCCTTCCTAGTTTTCTCTTCCCATGTGGTGGAATATACAGTGCGTACTCCTTGCATGGCTCATCATCAGGCATCCTGAGTACATGGCCCAGAAACCTCAGTTGGCGGGTTCTAACATTTTTCTACTAGCGGGGCAGTCTGAGTTAGATCATAGATTTTAGCATTGGACACCCTATCAATTCTCTTGAAATGAGCATAATTCTATAACATGAGGTACCAAAGGCATTGATCTCGCTTTCCATTGCTTTCGACAGGACCCACGACTCACAGCCATATAAAAGGACAGTGACACATGTAGTATTCTTTAAATACCCTAAAATATCCAAAAATGGGAATCCGTTATTTTTTCCTGTGCATACGTGCAGTGTACTAGCTCTAGCAGTCAGTGGGTGAAGTAATAGGGAATTTTAGCAGCGACGACAGGGACAGCAGCAAGAACGTAAAAAAGCAATAGGTTTGATTAAGCAAAACAACAACATTGCATGTGCAGCACATGTTTTTGTACTTTTCTTTACTGTCACTGCATAACTATGGCCTGAAAATCGCTAATTTCCCCTTTTTTATGGAGGATATGTAACAAGCAACAACAAATTTTTCTTTCTCCTTCACAACTTGAGTGTGGTCCTTAAGAAATCAACTCCAGGGAAATTTGCCTACATTTGACATTTTAAGCGAATCTGGAATACCGGTAAGCTGTGGTCGCCGTTGTCGATGCTAAATTATCCCTAATAAGAAGCAAAAAGCACTTTTTTATATTGTGTATCATGTTCAATGGTTGTTTTCTGGAAAGTGCAAATAATATTACGATGGCTTGTTAGGGTAAAATTCCGTCAAGCAACATGGCCTTGAAACAGCAACACAGGATAGCAGAAATGGCGACAAACAACATAAAGATGGGTTGAAACTGACAGTGACAGAGAAAACTGCAAATACAACAATAGTAAAATTAACTGACAGCAACATGGCTTCCTCCTCAATACGTGAAATGACTGCTTTTTTAATTCAGACTAGGGACATACGTAACCCCCCTAAGAAGGCCTCTATTGCTAATGTCTGCAGGATAACTATTTATTGTATACCAAATGAATGTGAATGCATGCACTTTTATCTCTTTCCAGGCTACCAAGCCTCAAACTCCTCTTACAACATAAGTTTGGTGGAAAAAAGTGGTGTTGCAAGAGCAGTTGTTGAGGTCAGTTGTTTCAAGAAGTCTATCCAAACCTTTAGTCACGGTACTGATAGTGAATCCTTGGGGCATAATTGTGATGTTTGGGAAAGAGTCATTTTGTTTCCCATCATTGTGTACAGTTTATACAAAATGTAGATGTGTTTTATTAAAAACTTTTGCTTTGTTTTGTTTTGTTGTGTTTTTTTGTTTTCATTTTTATTAGAGTCTAGAACAGGTTGAAGATCTGAGTGTACGACTGGAAATTATGAAAGTTCTTCAGTGTTATTCAACAACAGGTACAATAATTTTGAGTCGTGCTACAGCTGTAGGTTTCTTGGTCCTTCTTAAATGAAAAGGAATATCCATGATATTTTGTAAAAATTGTTGCAGGTATTAGCTAGAGGAGGATATTAGTTTGAATAGTTTATCATGATGATTATAATCCACATACAGATTCGCCTTGTAATGTTTTTTTTTGTGCAATGGTGAATTGAACACCTAAAAAATATAAAACATTCATAGACAATCAGGAATGTTTTTGTCTGCTGTTAAGTTATTGCTTTGAGATTTTTTTTGTTTTTCTAAGGTTCGAAAAATGTGTCTATGAATACAAATCTGAAATAGTTGTCATCAACACACTGTGCTTTGACAGACTTGAATTGTTAAAATGTATTGCTAGACAGTATTTGCCCACCTTACAATTTCTTGGCAAAGTGTGAAGGAGTTCATTACATTGAGAAATCGTTTAACATGGAAAATCATGTGTACAAGCTACATATTGGCCCTAAGAAAATCTTTGATTGAGCTCAAAATACTATATTTTTTCTTTGAATAAAGCAATTTGGAGTGCAATACAATGTATTGATATTTTTCCATATGTACAGGATGGTATCATGCACTTGTTTATTTTATTTTGATGACTGTATATTGAACATAGATAAGCTTTTACACAGTATGAGAAATATTATCTAATATTTATATATACTCAATCAGAAGATAATGTATTCTATGTGTCATTTACACATTTGGCTCAATATATTTGTCATAAAAGAAACACAGTATGTGAAAATGAAATTGTTCTTTATTTGTGTTTGCAGCTCTAAACTGTGATGACATGCTGTCAGTTAGTGCAGCAGCTTTGTTGTGCAGTGGCATGAACATTCCAGACCCCTCTGACAGGTGATTTTTTATCAATTGGGGAAAAAAAATGCAATGTTTGTCAATACACATACACTGAAGCAATCTTATGAATCCCAGAATCCAGCCTAAAAAGTATTATTTTAATGTCTGAAGTTTATCAGGCCAATACTGTACTTCTTCCCTGTTTTTGTAAAGAGGGTAAATGGGCAGGAATACTCTGTACATTGTTTCCCAGGCTGTGCGCTGTAACTGTACTCAGACTACATGTATGCACTATTCTCTGAGGCACCTCTTTGAGTGAATGTAGAATTTGCTTAAAGTTCCTAACAATCTTATGACAATAGCAATGGCAAAGTCTAGATTTCAACCAGTCACATTTCTTTTTTAGGGAAACTTACAGTTATTTCAGTGATGTTCACTAAAGTTTAGTGCTTGAAGGGTTGAAGTGCCTAGAACAATTTGTGTCTGCTGAGTTTGATAAACCAAGTTGGAATTGAGTAAAAAAGAATTGTTTTGTTGCAAAATTAAATGATAGCAATAAGTCAAGAGACAGCTGTACTCAGATGCTATAGTCCTTTTTTGGCCATTATATTTTCTGCCTTAAGTTTTTGGTACTTGAATTAAAGGCTTAAAAAAAGGTTTGTTTATAGTGGAAAGTGCCCTTAGCTTATCTAGCTAGTTTACAGGCACTCCACTCAAATACTTAGAAACAAATTATTTAAACATAACATGACAGGATTAAAAACCCCAAACTGGCATGAGGCAACCAGTTGGCTATTTACAAGCGTGGCCGACGACGAGAACAAATCCAGCCTGTGGCCATAGGCAGACTCGAACCTGGGACCACGGGATTACGAGTCCAACGTGCTGACCACTCGGCCACGCTGTTTCCTTATTTTCCAAGTGCAATGTAAAATTGATTAGTCCCTCATGCTCTGATTGTTTTGGTTTTTAATCAACAGCCTTGCTTTTCGAACTGTGGAGATTCTCTGGAATTTGTTAGAATTTGGCTCTAAACAGGAGGTAAGAATACATTATTTTAATGGGAAAAGTTAAGTTCAACTTTGCAAGGTGATAGAAGCTAGGAATTCCTTGCATAAGCACAGAATTACAGGCTACATGTGGTCTTTAGGAGACTGAAATTAAAAATAAATGAACTTAGATTTTTGTACTTTGTAAGTGCATTATGGTAATTCATTTTTTGAAACTCCTTGTCTTATTCTCTGTCAGGTCGCTAATCAACTGAACTGTAAAGAGTGTATCAGGTTTGTTACTCAAACATCAGGTCAGTCACACTTTAGGATTTCATCCACAGACTCAGAAGTTAGAACCACTTTGTAAAACATAATAAACAGTACCACAGGAAAGTAGTGCTCAGTAGCTTTCATTTGAATGGTCACACTTTAGGATATCATCCACAGACTCAAAAGTTAGGACCACCTTACAAGACTAAATGATTTACTCTGGGTATTGAAGGTTAAACCGGAACTAACTGGAACTAACTGCGATTAAGGCACCCGTGGAAGTATATTTTTACAAGCCGATATTTTCAACAACATTTTACACCAGCTACTATTTTCCAAGTGCAAGCTAGTTTCATTTTTGTTTCTAGTCATATATGTTTCAAGTTTTATTAAAATGTTTTTGCATCTGTTTCAGTGCATTAAGAGATGCCTTTATCAAACAAATCAGAGATGGTTACAGTCTTGCTGACAGACAATTGAGGTAATACAACTGTAATGTTGGACTAACCATCCTTAAAGAAGACCCAATATGTCTCCACATCAGATTCTTCTATGGTGCAATAGTACGAAGCAGATAACAAGTTCTGACTTCAGGTAGTAACGGCACCTTCACGGACAGTTGCCATTGGTTCTTTGTTGACCTCATTTCTGCACTCATGAAGGCATAGCCAGGTTTAACTGTCTCATCTGAAGTTTCTGACAGCTAGCATTTACCAGTATTTAACTCTTTTCCTACTGAGGTGACCAAAGCAAAAGTGCAAGAAAAATTCCAAATTTTATTTTATAAATGATCGACAAACCGATAACATCATGAAAAGAACACCACTGAAGAGGTTTTATTTGAATGGTCATGCCTTAGGATTTTGTCTGTAGACTCGAAAGTTAGTACCACTTACTAAATAAGTAGTGCTATATGAAAGTACTGCTTAGTAGTGTTATTTCTTAATCATGAAATGGTCAAACTTTAGGGCTTCACGTGCAGACTAGAAGTTGAAAATAAATACCTTAACCTAACTATAGTTGTAGCAGTTATCGTCAAAAAAATAATGGCCCTTATACGTAAGATCTGTTTGTTTTGTTTGCAGAAACGATCTGTTAGTAATTTCGTCATTGGTTGTCTCACTTTGTCCAACGTCTCCTTTTTTGGTAGGTTGGTTAACTGCATTGGCTGCAGTTCACGCACGTGAACCGGAAGTGGAGTTTCTGCACTCTTAGTCCGTGATTTTGAACAAATTGTTGGCCAAATCGTCTCTTTAAGAGTTAAGACCCTTGGCAATACAAATTTAGGAGCGTCAAGGCATATATATTTAAAAAAAGACACTTTCGGTTTACGTGCGTCGCTCAAAAACATCGCTGCTTAAACTCCCTATCGCTACTAAATGAGAACAGCTCTTATGCAGTTCCTGTGGCTTTTTTTTAATTCTTATTTTCAAAAAGTCTTCGTAATTATTATTTGATAATTATAGCTACAAGAAAGAGGACTGTGCTCTCGCAATACCCAGTCTCCCCCTGGTAACTTAAATATTTTGCCTCTGTTTAACAAAAAGGTGCAGTCTTTTCTGCCGTTTTGGGTTCCTGCAATTTCGTTAGAGTTCAGCCTTCCTTCAGTTCATTAGCTACTCACGATATACGCATGTACTTTCTGAGCTTACAGGAGCACTATAATGACGATTTAGTGTATCAAATTTAAAAGCCTTAGAGTTTTATGGTTTACGAGAACACAACGTACACTAGGCCATCCAAACTTTGTAACAAATTCGTCCAGTTCAAAGCCTTATGTTTCCTCTTTACTTTGTAATATTTCCCATCCTTAATGTTTTAAACTCTTGTTTGTTGCATCACATGTAAGTTGCTGTATGAAAAATCGCTCGGCTCAGTAAGGACATTTTTATTGTTTTTCAGGAAACTGGGTTTACAAAGCTGATAGTTTTGCTGGCGACTTTTACAGAGGGTAATTTTTGAAATATGCATGCGGGGTTCTATCTAGGATTTATCGTTTGGGGGAGAAGTCCCAAGTGGCTGAAGGCCACAAGTCTCCTAGCGGGGTCCGGCATGCCCTCCCCTGGAAATGTTTTGCAATGAATATGCGCTGAGATGAAAACTGGTGCATTTTGAGACACAATTTTGAGAAATATTACAGTTTGTGCACTGACCTGATGGCATCTGGATAATTTCTCCGATATAATCACTTATATACTGTAATGATAACAATCTTTTTTGGGGGGAAGCTGGGCATTTTGGGGGAGAAGCTTCTACTCCTCAAATACCCTTGAAAGAAGCCTGGCATGTGCACATTGTGAGTGACTTCATTCACAGCGGAAAAAATCTTCTTCTTAAAGCATGATCAACAGTACTGCAAGAAAGTGCTTCTTAGATAACACTAATATAAATTTTACAGATTTCACAGCATACTTAGTTTAAAGGTGTAAAATGACTTGTAAGTACATTCCTTCAAACGTAGATTCTTTTAAAAAAACTCGCAGAGATTTCAGTGATGACACCAAGATGAATGTAGCCAAAAGGAAAATTGTTTTAAGCGTCTTGACAAACCACTTTTCCAGTTTTTTGTTCTTCATCCAGTTTGTTTGGAAGGAAAATCTTGACACAGGATTTTTTTTATGCATTTTATAAATCTTTGTTTTTATACTCGTCTGTTTCTTACAGTTAAAAGCCATCATGAACTGGTTAGAAGTCTGAAACTCGACCAGGTAATGAAATTGACTGATTATGATTATTTTTCGTTTCTCTTACTATACTGTATCTCTGAAAATACTGTACCGCCGGTAATATAAAATGTCTATTTCAAACTTCAGTCAAAATAAGGGTGCTTATTTAAATCAGGGCGTTGTCAGGGGCTATCAGAAACTTTTATAATTTGGCAGGAAATGTGGTAGCGGAAGAAAGAGATAATGGACTATTGACAAAGAAATGGTTCTTCGATATTGATGGTGGTGTAGTAAAAGTTTAATTTCTATCTGAGAAAGCGAAGGGAAATAAGAGGGCGCCTATATTCAAATTGTGGGGGCATTTACAATGTATTTGGGGAAGGCGCTTATTAGAGTATGGTTTGTTATTCAAGGCATTGTGGTACTATGTGAATTTTCATATTAGTCAATGTAGGAAAAAATAATTTTTGAAGCGATAAACCGAAACATTTCCTGAAAGGTTATTCCAGGTTTCTGATGTAAGAAAAGAAATATCCATCAGTGCGGTATGAAAAATCAACAGTCCTTTAAATCATACCGTACCAGTACCCAACATTGTTGACTCGTCTTTAGTCAGGGGTGCTAGAATTGGCATTCAGTCTCTCTGAACTTGTTGTAGTTTCACATATTCCCTTAAACGGCTCCCTGCTATTGAAGATTGTTATGTTAAGTTTTCTGCTAATCATGAACGCACAAGGCCGTTATATGCGGTTGCAAATTAAAAGTAACTGGGGATTTGCAGTCATAAATACCTAATTATGTGTATGTTTTTTTCTTTGTGGTAGAGTCATGAAGATTTTGAATTCAAGAAACTACTGATGAACGCTTTAGTGTTACTAAGCTCAGATTCAGCCAACTTTCAGGTACATCAGCTTCACTTGATGCATGTACGATAACACCATGTGAACATCTACAGTGTTTTATTTTTCAAGACGTTTTTTGTGACTCTGAAAACAGACGAGTTCATTACTCAGGCATTGATCCTAGCTTTGTATCTAAAGCATGAAAGCGTCATGACTGGTTCTGTTTAAGCGGACACATTAAGGCCACTTATACGAAGGGAAAATATGACGCTTCTTACATGAGTAGTTTTTTTCTTATAAACCATTTATGAGGGTGTCAATGGGGTATAACTGTAGTCAGTAAACAGCTAAAAAAATGCTACTTGGTCAGTAAACAGCTCAAAAGTCGGCACTTAGTCAGTAAGCAGCAAAAAAAAAACGTTTAGTCAGTTAATTTGCAAAATTATTTTGAGTCCCGCAGACGGTTATGGCCGTCTGTAGGGTAGTTTTTTACAAATCGCTTATCTTCAAGACTTCCAAAAATAAGTTTTTTCCCACTTTCCAGTTTGCAATTTTCTTGAACATTATTATCGAAGCTAGACTGCAAAACAGTCGGTTTTTTTCTCAAAATCGGTAAAGCGTGCCGTAAGAGTCTTGCGCGTGCAAAGCGCGCGAGCCTATCGAAGCAGCCTGAATATTAGTTTCTTACGAGAGGTCTCACAAATCCAGCCAAACCACTGCTTTTATCTGTGTGTCATTTCGCGTTTTCAAGGTAGAAGGCACCACAACATCACACTCCATCTCCTCATTCTTAGTTGAGGCGAACATAAATTTGAATCAAAGTCAGAGTCATACTCTTCGATGACTTCCTCTTCTTTTTTTTTCGATGACTTCTTCTTCCTACGTTGGTAGGTTTATAGCTTACGCGGGCTGAGATAGGCAATTTGCCAGCTGAAAATTTTGTTGTTTGCTGCCTAACAGTAAGCTGTCGAACATACTGCTCATGTTCACTTGCCTATTCCCTTGTCTTGTCTATGGGCACTACTAGAATTTGGTTTAATTTTGTAATAGCAGAAAGGTCCATTGCGAGCTCTGGAAGGGATAATAGGATTTCCAGTGGGTGAAGTATTTGGTAGACCAGTTTGTTATTCCCGTAATAGATTCTCTCGTTACATTTCCCAAATCTCGGCAGTAGTCCAGCAAACTTGGTGCTGGGTGTTCCATCTTCGTGGTTGCGTGAAGGTTCTCTACAACCAAAGTCAATAGAGACTGTAGCTTGATCGTGTTTGTAGCATCTGGGCTTATAAATTCTGATGCTTTTAGAAGACGGGTAATGCTTTTTAACACAAGCTCAAAGGTTTACATGGCCTTGTTGGCTACTGTGCCCTCTGGTCCATTTGTGACTTTCTGAACCAATCTTCATGATCAATTGTACATCTGAGACTACATCTTTTAAGGAACCTTGTAACACCCTGTAGACAGGTTTGCGCTTCTACAAAGGTAGACTTCCACAGCGGTCTCGCCTCGCAAATAAATTCCAAAGTTACGGAACAAGTCCCCAAGGTGTGTTAGGAATTCAACTGTACCGTCCAAAGGGGTTACAAGCTTGACACACACTGTAGCTGAATCAGTCACATACTCATGATCAGTGTTCTTCCCTCACAGCAAATACCATATGAAATGTCACAGAAAGACGGGAAGCAAGTGAATATTCACAAAAAAAGGCCTTCTTTTCATTCCTTAACCTAAATAATCGTGTTGTTCTTAGAAAAGCCTCATTTTTTTGTATTAATTTCTTACTTTTAGGTCCTTTGTGTGTTTACTTTGCTCCATATGCGCTTAAAAATCACATGCTTTTATACGCTTGTCAGTAAATATTTTGTAATTTATACGCTTACGATAGCAAAAAAAAGGCCTTTATACGTTAAACAGTTAACCCCATTGACACCCTCATGTATGCTAGCACAGAACAGAAATTATCAGGTATTTTTTTTTCATTTTTATAGATTTTTTCAGAGGGCAGAGTCATTCTTTCACTGTTTTCGTTTGTGAGAGCAAACGATAGTTCTTCAACGGTCGAATGGTCTCCCGCTCAGTTTGAAGAATTGCAGCTGCAGGTAAACATTTCTTTACACCTAGATATATAACTTTTGTAAATATTGCGTTTTAAAAAATTAATACTCGGGAATAGTTTCGGGATTGTGCGGTTTCGTATTGTTAGGCATTTATTCTTCACCACATACAAGAAAAAATGGCCAGAACGGACGAGAACGGTTTTAACAGTGGCAATGTTAAATTCCCTCTTGCAGCGGAATAAGACGCGACATATAAATTATAGCCGAAAATTTTGCTCAGTTTGGAAAGCAACAGATTATAGGAGAACGAAATTAGCTATAAATTAGTTTACAGATCTTTCGCTGCTTTCGGTTCAAAATGGAAAGGAGGGACAAAGTTTGAGGATTGTCAACGTTTCTTGAAAAGCTTGTAACCAGAAAAAGCTCTTCCGTGGAGTTATCGTTGTGGTTGGCGAAAATATCTCGCTGGACCGATCAAAACGCCTCAGAAACCAAGCCAACGTTTCACATGAACGCACTGATTTTCCCGCCCTTGACGCTGGCTACGTGTACTTTGGCCGTGTTCTGATTGGCTTATTTGGATGTAATGAAGTGAAAGGGCAAACAGAACGCCGAACATGGCAGCACAATTTTCACTTGTGCGCGTGGGTTTTTCCTGCGTTTGGCGCTAACTACATGTATTTTGGTCGTGCTCTGGTTATTTATTTGGCTTATATCATGTGATTGGCGAAAGAAATGGCCTGGTGTTAACGCCATTAAATAAAGGCAAAAATTTCCTGTTTTATTTAGTTTTTACTACCATGGCTGATATTTGTCTTCCAGGCTCTTGATACACTGAGTGCTGTGGCTCCGCTTTGCTTGGATGATTACATGACTTGTCAGAGTAACACAAGGTTACTGATGCTTTTAGAGTGGTGTGTTGGACAAGGTAAACTGAGCACCATTATTCGCCAGTTATTATTTGACTAGTTTATACTACCACATGAGAAATTACTGCAATTTGATTGGCTTAGAGCAGTGGTATTTCAGCTTAATTTGAAATACCTACATTACAAACACCTACATTAGAAACCTTCTGCGGGTAGTAGTGTAAACAAATAATAGCATGATTTGTGCGTGATATTTGGCATAAGTACCACTCGTGATATTTCAAAATTGTCTCAAATTTCACTCGCCTAACGGCTTGTGAAATTACGTATAACAATTTCGAAATATCACTCGTGGTATTTATGCCAAATATCACGTACAAATCATGCTATTACCTATACAAACACCATGGAATATACTTCACCGGTATGAACCAAAGAATACACTCTTGACTTAGCACAGGGACATTCCCCACATCAAAAAACTCTACGGAGAATGAGTACAATCTCTGGGTGCAGCGATTTCTGGGATAGTATGGATGGACAAGCGCTAGTTATGATTGGTCGATGGTATTGAAGGCAACCATTAACCAATCATAAGAAACGCTTGTCCACCAAAACGACCCCAGAAATCGCATTGCCGAGAACTTGTACTCATTCCCCTTGTAGTTTGTGGAATGGGAATACTGAGCGGAATTCTTTTGAATTAATAGAGTATTTTAGCGAACTTCAACCATAGACCTAAAGACTAATTTACTTAACATCAAACGTATAAGATCAAATCTCCGCTAACGGTCACTTTCTTCTGTCCCCTACTTTGGCTGGGATCAAGATATTAGTGAAATCCCTTGAAATGTCTAAGTAGTAGACTTCCGTTAAGCTAGTGTAGTCGTAGACGCATAATTCCTTTACAATTTTTCGTATATTTTTTCCCTTGCTCGTAGCTGACTATGGTGGCCATGGCAACAGTTTCCATGGTAGCGGTGGTCGAGGCAACAAGCGTTCACAGATGCGGTTTTGTCTGCGGCTCATTAGAAGCATGGTATCTGTGGGTGATGATGCCTTGAATCAGGACCTTGTTGATCAGGGAGCAATCGGACAAATTGTTGGTAAGTTGCAGTTTTGCTTAACTTACCTGACAAATTGCTCATCATATAGCCCTTTCTGAAATTAATCGGGAAACCCTCCTTTCCGAAAAGGGGTGGGGGGGGGGGATTCTCGGGTTACCAAAACTGTTGTTGTGTTGTATTTTATTGTGGTTTAGATATTTTTAGTGTCTTTTGAGTCTGTTGTATCACAGTACGTCATTTGCTGAACTCAGTCGCAATCCACGACACCAGTGGGTTGGTGCACACTTTCCCATGAACAATAGGGGGATACCTATTTTTTCAAGGTCAAGGAATTTTGAAAACATAATGGGAAATCTTAGTTCGGGGCAGAGCCAGTGAAAAGTCAGGAAATCTTTTGTTCACGTCTCCATATTTTAGTTTCGTGAAGCCCCCCACCCAAAAACAAACAAAAGAAAAGCAACAACAACCGAAAGTCCTGAAAAGTGAATAGTACAACCTATACAATTTAAGTGATTGAAAATAAATACAGGAATATTAACGGTCTGTAAAAGAATCTGATGGAAACTGAACGTGAAATCAGGGTCAGTGAAAATTGTTTGGATGTCAGGAAACTTTTTTACAAACATACATTTTTTTGCGCTTGTGAAGCACAACGTCGTAACAAATCCGGGTTTTCTATCTGTGTAGGCATTCTTCTAAACGCCAGCACGAGCCCTGATGAGAATGATGGCATTGATGTTGAACTGCAGTGTGATATGCTGTTTATTGTGTCTTCCCTGTGTGAAGGAGACACGCATAGAAAGGTAAGAAGCTTGCGGAAATAGATAAAGTTGTTGTAAATACATGTGCGAAAAGGACTGAACGCAACTTCCGGTGCTTAATTTTCCACTCTGTTATTGGTGAATTCAGTTTCCAGATCTGCGGGCGCCGTCGTCACAGGCGTCTCGTTGTCTTTGCTAATCTGCCTACTGTTAGTGCAACTCCTCAACTACTTAGTAAGGCCCACCCTTTACCAGGTGATCTGTGACGTCATTGCGGGGGCCTGGGGAAAGAAATTTTAATGCCGTATCCCATAAACCAACGCGTGCACCAATTCAATTCAATTCAATCTGTTCCCGTCAGCTTTGGTTTATGGGATACGGCATTAAAATTTCTTTCCCCAGGCCCCCACAGTGACGTCACAGTTCACCTGGTATAGACTTACCTACCCAATGCCAGCTAACAATTGTACTATGTATTGATTGGCTTCATATCATTTTTTGTAGTTCTAACTGAACACTTCCCTGGATACAGCCCTTTTATATGTCTTGCCCCGTTGACGTTTCTCTATCATCCAGGTGATCTGTGACGTCATTGCGGGGGCCTGGGGAAAGAAATTTTAATGCCGTATCCCATAAACCAAAGCTGACGGGAACAGATTGAATTGAATTGAATTGGTGCGCGCGTTGGTTTATGGGATACGGCATTAAAATTTCTTTCCCCAGGCCCCCGCAATGACGTCACAGATCACCTGTATGTTCCCGGGGGAAGAGGGCTACTTCCTATAATGGCCTGTTCGGAGGCCCCGCGCGATGGGGGTGCCCCAAGGGCAGGCAAATCTCTCATTTCGGTCTGTAAAAAGACCCAAAAGAGTCTTCTGTCAAAAATGGTACATAAACGGGTAAAGGGTTGGACTCGGGGCGGACCCTACTCGTCATAAAACTTCGTTTTACCCCGGAATCACGTTGCCTTGCACATCGCAGTGCAAGTGCAGTGCAGTGCAAGTGCGCAGTATGGAAGGTAGATCAGTTGCCTTATTCATTTATTCGTTAATCCCTAGGGAGTATATCTGTTTTTCACGGCATACATTACTAGCTAGCAGCAAAAATTAAGGGCGGACACTTTAGTCTAGTCAGCGAGTCAAGAGTCGAGTGCACGTTTCTTCTTCGGCGGATTTCAAATTACTTTCAATTATCCTGCCTTTCTACCACGGGGAAATTTTTGTAAGTTTTCTTAGCTACGCTTTCTTCTATCTTTCACGTCTTCTTTCCGTTTGTTGTACTTTTAAATCTTTTGTTTTCGTCTTTTTTTTAACTAGTCAAACCGTTAGATGTTTTCATTCAATAAAAGATAACGAGTTTGAAGTACCCTTACGATCTCACACTAACTATTGTTGCCGGCAGGAGCTGTTTGGTTCTCAAGGTGTTCAGGTGTTAGTCGAGTACCTAAAGAGAGATCCTGGCCAGATTAACAGTCCCTTAGGACATCATCAACTTCTTCTCTCTGCGGTGGACTGCGTCTGGTGAGAAGCTGAAAGTACCTTACTGATAGTGTTTTGTTTGTTTGAACCTTTTTTCTTCCATAAACCAGTGGCTGATCGAAACTGAGGGCCCCCCGCCCCCTTATCTCAGGGTCTTGATGCCCGGGGGCCCCTTTATGTGAAGGTCTGAATCCGCCGCTACATAAAAAAATAAATACTCTTGCAGCTCATCTAGTCAATGATAGAGAAAAAGACAACCCATTTATTTATACAGAGGAAAACAGGCTTTTCATGATAGCACTTGACCTAATCTTTAAAACTTTCTAATCGTAGTTAACGGACGACTTTGTGGACAACACTTGCCAAGCCACTGTTTGATTTTAAAAGCCGCTCGATATTGCCTTGTCATCTTCAGTAGTGAACAGATTTTTAAAGCAAATCTGCGTGTTTCTTGCATCAGCTCACACTTCACTTTAGACTTTCAAGAAGGAAGCACCATAGCCCAAACCGCAAGCTGTATAGCACCGTTTCTAATATGAGTTTTGGCAGGGGTTGGAATTTTCTTTCGTTGAACACTTGTTTATCCAGTTTAATTTTCCTTTTTCTTTGTCTCGGATTATAGCAATAGATATGAGACGGAGGAAAATAAAAACTAAAATGGCTTGAAAATTTTCTAACCTGTGCAAGATGATCATTTGGATTCGCCTACAGCTGGTTTACTCTTTGTGTTCTTATATATCGTAACTATTGTTTTCCTTCAGGTCTGCGGTACTGGGATGCTATTTTACCGAACAGCTCTTCCTTGAGAACGATGGAATATTCCATCTTATGGATTTATTGGAGGTCATTATTGAGAAAGTTTGTTTGTTGGCATAGGACTAGCCAGGTGCTTCGTAAACGTTTCCCAACTTTTGAAGACAAAGCATGGTTTAAAAGCCTATCCGTAATCTCAAACTAAACTGATTCCTCCTGCGCGTTCAAAACGTCTGTCCAAGAGGTTGCGTGTTTGTTACACGGGACCATTCGCAACGACGATTTTTAGCGCAACACGGCTTCGCAATGTTGGAACAATGTTGCGACCATCCGAGACAATATCACAACAATGTTGTAATGCTTTGATGGGCTAAAAATCGTCGTTGAGTATCGTCCAAAATTGCGATAGCTTTGTAACTAAATACATGCACTTTAATTACTAATTCCACATCCACTCTGTAAAAAATCACTTTGCCAACACTCCGATTGGAACAAAAATGCGGTGTTTGCAATGCAACATGCAACATGTAATTCTCATTTTCTGAGACTTTTGTCGATGATAATCACAGGGCATTTGCAGTAGGGAAGTGTCCTCAAAGCTGAAGTTATGTACAGGTTTTTAAGCCATTTATGAAAGACGTCAATTTAAATCAGGATTCATTTGGTATTATATCTTTGTTTACAGATCTGTCCTCTCACAATGCAAAACTTGGTGTTAGGGTGCCTGGTAGATCTATGTGAAAATGTTAAGGTAACTGAGTTATTAAACTCCTTAGTTTGGCCAATTGAATGATTGATCAAGAGACTTTAAAACGTTTGCAAGGTTCTTTTTTTTTTCTTAGTTGTTACAAGCTTTAAAAATCTTTACACCGCTTTACTTTCAAATTAAAGAAACAGAAATCTTGAATTATACCAACGGTCTTAAATTGCGACGTGAATTTGCGTAACTGGATTAGGAATCTCCTTGTTAAAATAACCATCATTTGAAGTTGGAACGAAAAGTGACTTTAATTTTCCTGAGTTTTTATTTTATCAAAAACGTATCTTCAGTTCTATGTGGACTGGCAATCATATTCTGTTCAGGACCTGATTGAACGAGCATACCTACGTTGTTTGGATTTTCCCAGGCCCTCGCGCATGTGCAGTCCTGGAGAGGGAAGAAGCAGATTTCAGCTGGTAAACTGTTGGTTGAATTGTGGAAAAACGAGGAGTCCAACATGGGTGTAACGAGAGACAAAACTGGAAAAATGGCCGGTAAATACTATTTGTTATTTTGATGAACTTGTCTTAACTTTCAGTTGAGTGATTATCGTGCGAATACAGCCGTCTCTCCCCTCGTTCCTCGTTCCTCGTTCCTCGCATCAAGCCGGTCGTTTTGTGCGTCGAGGAGCGAGGAGCGAGGAGAGAAGGCTGTATTCACAGGCAAGTGGTTATTATTTCAGGGATTTTACGCATTTAAATGTATAAACCACACCGTCCTCTTCCTTAGGAACTCTTTTGTTAGCAAGGAATGTCGATCAGAGTAATTATCATCTATGTAAACAGGGCTACTGATCTGACACTTTCTAAACCGAAGAGAGAGTTTCCGAAAAGAAGTTTTGAATTTAGCGGTGCTATGCTTTGGGACTAACCCTCAAATGAAGCAAAACTCTCCGAGTCACTCCCGCCATTCAAGAGGTCTATTAGAATGTAATTGGGTCTAGCTAAGCTGTATATCTTTATAGTAGTCAATTGATTTTTATCCGTCTTTCTGTAATGTACTAGAAGTTATTGTAATAGTTTAATACTGCAATATACGGCTTTTGAATGTAGACACGCCCCCCATGAAAACCAGCCGAGTGTTGTTGGGGCTGGCTATCCTGGGGCGAGCGTGTTTCTCGTCTGATTTGAGTTTTTACCTACCCAACTCCCCCAAAGTCAAACGTACGGCCACCTTAGTGAAGACTAAAGGGGCCATTGTGGAGGAATACCCGTTTTAGAGAGTTCAAAACAAGAGTGAACGTAA
>JBBMOI010000004.1:39352500-39477500 GCA_038088405.1 Porites divaricata
GGATATCTCGACATTTTTTTTTCTTTTAGAACGGTGCTCTTAATTATATTGCTCGTCCAAAGAAATCCTGCGCCAAGCTCGAATGAAACGCGATCAAGATTTCGGACGATTAGACTAATTTGTCGGCATAAGCTTATCACACAAATTAAAGAAGTGTACTCTACGACTATTGTCTTCATTGTACTCTGATATAAACAGGTGTCCGGTTTTAATTGATTAAAATAATTAGTTGCTAAAGCTTATTATACACATTAAGCATACTTCAGAATTCTGTTGGGAATTTAGCCTTTATTTCTGTAATACTAAACGCAGTTTACGCTCAACTAGTAATTAAATTCTTGCTCCGATTAGTTATTTAACCATTTCTCTTCCATAGATTTCTCAATCTCAGATAGAGATTACTTTCAAAATTTCTGGTCCTAACATATCAATTCGGAAAAACAAAAAGAAGCTTGCTAGCTTGTTCGTTTACTTAACAACAACAAATCTTTCATCAGTGTTTACATTTAGCAAAAATTCATTAACTTCATTCAAACAAAACAAGCACTTCGTAGTTAGGGAAATATGATTATAAAAGGCACATCAAACAAATTATACGAAGTGTGAACGAAAACCAAAATAACTTCTCTCAGAAGACCCCAAATCATTATAGGTTTCTGGGAAACTGCCCACCTACCCCTCCCCTAAGCCAACATAACACTTAAGAGGCTGTCCGCGTAAGAACCGATAAGGCAAATTTCGGTCTATCACGGATTGCCCTGATTTTTTCAGTGGAAGATACCTATCCTATCCCATGAAGAAATATCACATTTATTTGGACCAGCTCAATTTTCTCTCTATTTTACAGGAAGATTTTCTAGGTCACCTAAAACTAGCCAGTTTGCCATCGGAAGTGGTGCAATTTTGGTGAAACTTTAGGGCTCTGTCAAACCTACCTTACAAGGCCGAATAAGCTGATTATTTTACACATTAAAGTTTTAACTCTGGTTAATAGTTTCAAAGTTTAATGGTTGCATTCTGTGGAAAGTTGGCTGAGATATGATTTTTTTAAAATGCCCTCTAATTTGCTCAGCAGGAACTGTAATTTACATAACTAGAGCTGAACGGTAATTTCGCAAAAGTGGCACCTGACCCAGACTCAAGTCTATGATAAATCAGAAGTACTAAGACCAGTCTGCTTCTTAATGCAATAAAATTTGTGGGCACTCTCACTCTCGTGCTGTACAAAATTCCGTTAATGTTCCAAAATTCGCCATTTTGACAGCAAGCTGGAATTGTAACGGTCCGCATCTGATCGACTAATTTCCACAGCTTTAACGTTTCTAATTATCGCCAAATGTCATTAGACCCTTTAAATGTTGGACTTTAGAAAACATGCGGAGAAAACTTGGTAATCACTTTTCTTTGTTATTTTTTTCTTGTCCGACGATGAACGTGACTTTATTCTCCGTATGCAAATTAGCCTTAGCTGCGTGCTTTCAACAAATTTACAGAAAATATAATCCTTGTATTTCACATTTTTAAAGGAAAAATATCTCTTCTTTCCACGGAAAAACACGAAAGATATACGACTTAAAATCCCCTTAGGTCTGTTTCTTTTACGAGGAAGAAGCAGCAAAAGAAGATATGTTTACGCCAATTAAAATAATTTGATTACTGTGGCCCGTCACGCATTCCCCGAGAGGGGCCGTGTATCGATCAGTTCTTTTGGGATGTTACTAGGGACCTTAAGATACCCTGGACGCGGCGGTAAAGAGAACGTGGGTTTTCCGGAGAAAGCCTGGAGCGAGGACGCCGCCAACTTGGTGGGAAAAACAAATTAAGATTGAGCAGGTTGCGTTGAGTGCTCGCCTGACGAGAGAGGACAAAGTAATGCTTTCGTGTTTTCATTCCATGACGTCTTTTAGAACTCGTGAAGTCTTGCTTGATTGATACCTTAACGATCTTTTATTGGAAGAAAAATTTGTGCTGCCGGCTATAACTCCAAGCAGTTTCTCTAAAAACTCCCGAATTTCTTCGAGGGAAACTTGATGTTGATGGTATGATCGGCGCGTAGTTCAGGTTATGAGCTATTTGTCGCCAGACTTTTCCCCATTCCGTTGTTTGCTTTAAAACGATATGGTTCTGTTATGAGAACTTCCCGTACTAAAGCGAGATTTTGATCTTCAGACCACTCCATCGCTGAACTAAAAGAGAACAAAATAAAATTATGAAAGCCATAAACGAACCATGGCGTCTTGTTCAAGATCTCAATTTTTTCCGACATGTTCAAGTTTATTACAAGCCCAGATTTTTGTTTTCCAACAATTTTTATTCTTCTCGTCTCTTAAATTTTTCAATACTATCCTAAAGCGAGAACCTTGTCCCCCTAAAAATAAGCAGTTATAGTGTTACATTTGGGTCGAAAGACTCTGGGCTTTCATTCTCAGTTGCCGCCAAAACATTGAACCGAAAAGGCTTGATAGCAAAAAAATAAGAGTCAATCTTGAGAGAAAACCACACTGAAAACACTTCAATGTGTCTCTTGAAGTAAAATGGACCGAAAATCCTGTACGAAAAGCAATTTCTGCACTGAAAACAAGAAAACCAACTCACCGTTTAACGAGGCGGCCAAACTTCTAGTTTTCACCGTCGCGACTTCAGGTCGACGCTGTGGCATTATGCTAATTAGTTCCAGGAATTGAACATTTCACTTCCGGATGACGTCCTCCTCGGCCGCGTCCAGGGTATCTTAAAGGCCCATGTTCACCCTAGATGCATTGCGCGCCCTGTACTCAAGAAAAAAACATTTCGCGTAGTTGAAAATCACTTCCTTCAGTGTGTAGAGTCAATCCTTGTTAATCTTCCACAGTTCGCAAAATCTGGTTTAAAAGAAAGTCTAAACAGGTGCTTTTGGCATTTTTCTTCACATCATTCTGGATATTTTGGTCTAGTATCGAGCCTTTTTGTTTCTGTTAGTGTTTGTTCAGGGACACCCAACGACAATTTTCGGAAAATATCTGTTCGGAAGACGATTTTCGAACTAGAATTTTCGGAACATTCGTTGTAAAGTTTCTTGCTTGTCTGCCTCTCCTAAGATTTTCGAACGTCTAACAAATGGTATAATTGCCAATTTTTAACGGATTTTTACCCTAAAAAGGTCACCTAGAATTTTCGGAAGCCTTTTATCTGCCTGGAATTTTCGAAAAGGTAAGTTTTGAACCCTATAATTTTCTGATCACTCGACTTTCAGCTAGGAAATCCGAACAGAAGAAAAATTTTTAGGGGATAAAAATATGCCTATATCTACCGTTTAAACACTAAAATACGTTTAACAATGCTATGTTTAAGTGGTTTTGAATTATATTCTCGTTGGGTGCCCCTGTTTGTTTCACTGCAGTACTTTCGATGGCGGCGCCATTGAAACGTACAGTTGGAAGATCGCATCGACTGGAGTCGCCGAAGTACATTCGTTTCCGTGGATCCGTTTTTTTAATCTATGGAGAGATGGGAAAGAAGCTCTTGGCTGCAAATTCTACAGACAGCGTGTTTGCCGAGTTCCTTCTACATCGAATACTGATGTTCAATTGTAAACAAAGGTCCCGTTAAAATCAGTTGAAAGCAATACAAGCGAGTCAATCTAACATGAACAATGCTTTATTTAATTTAACCAATGAAGCGAGTGATATCCTTAATGTAAACTGATCGTCTGGCGTATCGCTCTAAAGTAGCGAGAACTATTATTAGCAAACCAGTCCTTAGCCAAACCTAAAGAAACTGTAACACAGCGATTATTATACAGCGACAAGACTGTAAGCAGTGCTGATTCGACGCTTTGCAAACACAACTCGCTTATTCTTTCGAGAACACATGCCTAAGCCTCCTAAGAATTAACACAAAATAATAGATTGAGGAATCAAAACATTTCACAGTCGAAACGGGCTTCAGGAAAATCTCACCTGGTCCTTAGACATTTCGTAATTTTATGACCTTCATTGCGTTCATCGGACTCGACAAAGCATGCATACGCATTCTCTACCAGTTTAAATTTTGAACTGCTTTCTCCGGTGACATTTATCGAAGTCGGCGATATATCTTCCTCCATTTGGAAAAGAATTAAAGTCTTACGGGCCTCTTTGATACTGTCTCTGTTAAGCTTCGGTCAAGCTTCAAAAAAGCGAATCTCCCTCGCAGTCGTTTTTAGTATGATCAGACAACGCTCCTCAAAAGTGGAAGCCAATCAAAACACTGCATTTGAAAAAAGAATCGTTTCAAAACAAAAACACAAGCGCGCAAAGCCGTTTGGGTGAACATGGGCCTTTAAGGTCCCTACTAAAACGAGGAGCGGGGAGCGGGGAGCGGGCAACGGGGAACGGGGAACGGAAGTCTAATAACCAGTAGTCAGCGGTATCCTCCATAAAAATCCAAAAAAAATGGCCGATCAAGAACCCGGTAAGATCGATGATGGAGAAGCGTCGAAACAACACTTTAGGTCGCTATTTTACTTATGAACTAATAGGCCACTTGCACTAAGAGGTCACGTGACCAATGCTTCCTTTAAACAATGAGTTGGAATCTTGCCGATGTCGAAAATTGTTAGAGCACACAAAAATTATCTTACACCCGAAATTTGAGAGGAAACGCATTTAAGGGAGATAGTTTATGGCACTTTGATTTTTCAGCAAAGTAGTATGGTTTGTATTGGCCGCCATGTTGGAGGGCATGCTCTTGCCCTCCAACATGGCGGCCAAATTACTTCTTGCTTATATCTTGTTCAACGTTTCATAGTTATGCTCAGATGCGCTGTAAACGTTATCACATCATCTTTTCAACATTTTCCTCGAAGTTTAAGTGCAAAATTTGTGTTCAGAGAGAGGTAATTCATAATTTCAAAAATCACATTTTGGTCACTTGACCATTTACGAAGTTATTCATTTTAAGAAAATGGTGCGGGTTTGAAAAACCAAATCACCATTATTTTATTTAAGATATGACCCACTAATCGCTTTTTGAAGGAAAAATCATATAACTTTCATTTTCATAAAAATGATGTCACATGCCTCTTATTGCAAATGGCCTATTATGCTCATGAGGTGCTTGAAATATTGCGGAGGTAATAATTTCATGACATTTGTCACCTGGCGCTGGCGCTTGATGGCCGTCGTGCGAACTCGTACATGTAAACAGGAGCCACTTCGCTGTGAATATCAGCTACCTCGTGCCTAGGTGCGAAGAAAAAGTAATCGCTAAGCAAGTCTATAAGCTGGCTTCTCAGTGCGTACTGATCGTTGTTGTCTAGCCAAGGGGTGTACATGATCTCCAAAGCATCCGAAATGAGGTCTGCTACTTTTCTGGAGAATGACCACAAACGGATCAGAATTTCTTTTAATTATGGTTTAAAATACAGGCTTAATATAATGTCGTAAAATCACAGCCCTTTTTAGGCAGACCATCCGAACTGTTCGAGGCATTGTGATGTCACACGCGCCACATGTGATGCCATATATATATACTGCATTTCGTAAAGGCCCAGTCTTGGTCTGATTTGAGTGATCACAGAGATGCCAACCTCTGGAGATCTAAAATCGGGAGATTCTTTTTCAAGTTTTCCACTATCCCCCCGAACTTTCAACGGACCCCCCTCCCTCGATTCCTCGAGATTCATACTATCAAAATTAGATCTAGACTGCGCAAGACAGTCGGTTTTTTTCTCAAAATCAGTAAAGAAATCGGTAAAGTGTGGCGTTAACAGTATTACGTGCGAAGCGCGCGAGCGTCACACGCTTGTAAGGCGTATGAGGCGAGAGGGAAAAAAATGTATTTTAGCGTCTCTCCCCAGTCTCGCTCTCTGTTTTCAGCCTCGTTCCAGACCTTTTGTTTGACTGCTCGCGCGTAGGTACTTGAGTGCGCAAAAAACGGCTGTTTTGCAGTCTATCGTTTTGATGCCAGAAATAATCTCTGTCAGTGACTAAATAAGTGCAAAAATGCGCCAGAAACCGTCTTGCGAATGAGAAAAATTCAAGTTTTGAGCCAAAAATGGGCTAAATCTCAAACTTAAGCACAGAAAAGCTGGAAAGTCCATTATCCGGGTGATTTGGTGACCTGTATGGGAGAGTGGCAGATCAGTGCCGTATGCGGGAGACTTACTGATAATCCGGGAGAGTTGGCATGTATGTTCAGATCAGGGGAAACGTTCAGTAAAACACAGAATTTTGCACTTTTTCATCCCAACTGTTAAGATAATGTAAGAAAACTGAACAAAGATCATACCTTGTGTTTTTAGTGGCGTGTTCTTCGTTTTTGTGACGTTTTCGGGGTTGTCAGTTTCAAGAAAATGCCACTAAAAACATACGAGAAGTTATCTTTATTCATTTTTCTTTCATTAATTGACGTAAATGTAAACCAGTGAGTGAGTGATTGATTGTCAAAAAGGTTATGCGCTAACATTGCTTATTTCTTTACGCCTTTCTCCAGGCCAGAACGTCAATTCACATTCTTTCGGTCAATTCGGTGACGGACTACATGTATGTGACGTGACTCATCAATCCGGACGCGCGGCTGAAAATTTAACATGTGGGATGTGGGCAATGTCATTATTTAAAGAATAGTACATCTAGTTCATTAGACTGCCACATAACAAAGGAAACCTTCGGCAAACCCTGATAAGGCGTCTTTGAACAATGATCGGTTGACTCCGTTTTCCAGTCCAGCCGTCTCTACAAGCCTTCTGATAGCAGTTGCCCCCTCGTGACTGTTAAAGCTTATCATTAAAGGCACCTTGAATTTCCTTTTCTTCCGCAGATTCCAGGGTGTATCAGTGAGAAAATGCCCGTCCACAACTGCTGACCAGCGATAGAAATCATGGCCAGAGGAAACGTCGATATCGCCAGCCGCTTTCTGTATGTCCATGGCCTTCACTTTGCGAATGCATTCCACCATAGCGTGGTGATCGCTGGATGTACAGTGCAACTTTTGGGCCAACTCTTTGGCGAGACGGATGCCATATGAACTTGGCTGAATCGCCCAGGGGCACAAATCTACACCGCTCTCTGCAATGGCTTGGTGCAAGAGATCCTTAGACAGAGGTGACATGATATGGAAGTTAACACTTGACCCACCTGCGCTCTCCCCTAAAAGCGTTATCTCGTTGGGGTCCCCGCCGAAGTTTTCAATATTTTCCTTGACCCACTTTAGAGCTGCCACCTGATCCAGTAATCCTAGATTTCCGGGAGCAGAAGAATCTTTGGTCGTGAAAAAACCAAATGGACCGAGACGATATTGAATCACCACAACTACAACGCCATGTAGTGCCAAAATATCGCTAGGAAATGCCACAGAATGACCCCCTGTATAAGCTCCACTGTGAATGTAGATAATCACGGGTAAACTTAGGCTAACGTCGGGAGTGTAGACGTCGAGAAACAGACAATCTTCGCTATATGTTATATTGTACCCGTAGCGATCAAAGTAAAAAGCGAATCTTTGAGGCTGCATACAAGCACTCCCATGATTTTTAGCCTGTCGTATGTTCGGTTTCCAGCCTTTAAGAGGTTGTGGTTTTCTCAGTCTGTTTTCTTCAATCGGCGGAGCGGCGAATGGAACACCCAGAAACTTGTCAACCGAGTGGAACTGTAGGTGAATATGAAGACTCGGATAAGAAGCTGTATATCCTTCAAGTTTCCCGTACTTTGTTGTAGCGATTACTGAATGAGCCAATTGTAAAAATGAGCATAACACGATAAATGGTGCTGCGAGAAGCATCATGGACATAAAGATTCCAAGGAATAAACTGATTCAGTAAAAATGAACGTCGCTAAGCTGAAAGTCGGCGATCTATATCGGGAACGATTCAGTTGCTTAAAATAAAACGCTAGGCTCAGATTTATCACGGGGGGAATACTCAATACAGTAAGTATACGGAGAGGCTCCTCCTACCGTTACTTATCCTTTATAAACCACCTTTGGCATAAAAGGTACCCCTTTCTTACACCTCCCATTGACAAACTCAATGATTCCCCTAAATTATTCCCCTTTTTACACGTCCCTAGCTTTAAAACACTCCATTTCTTTTCTTAAATGAACTGAGTATATGACTGATGCATCAAGTTATTTTCGAAATGTTCTAGTTTTAAAAGGTCTTTCCTACTCTTTATATACTTCAACTCGTGACCGATTCCTGCCTGCCCTTTTATGTTATCTGAACCGGGGAAAAAAATCTGAACCGTGAAAAATGTAACCCATTCCTGCGTAGTCTCCCCATACAGACCCCCTCCCCCGCCCCCTACACCAAACCATCGGACCGTATGCAGATTCACCTTCTCTATGACAGTCGAATGACAATCATGATCGTGAATAACGGAAGTGTATTTAGTCACGCTATTTTCTGCATTTTCAGCCCTTACTAAACGTATGGAATAACAAAAAAAGGGGCACGGATGTGCAAACCGCAGATTGCATTTATGTCAACCTGAAAAACGGCCTTATGTTTGTTGTTAATTAGTCTCGTTATATGTACGATGTTTACAGTGGTGTGACTTACTATGCTAAAGAAACATTGAATTTTCTCATAAAGAATAAAGATAAGCGAGAAGATATATAAGTGTTAGGCAAAATTTAAAATTTAAAATTTAATTTATTCGTTCACAATATTTCTGCGTTAGTGACTGGCTAATTCTTTATAACCAGTTAGCGTTGACCAAGTATGGAGAGCCTGCAAAGCAGGCCTATTTTGCTGTGCGATCGATTTGGACTTTCGACTGACCGAGAATTTGGGCGAGTCAAAAAAAAAATTCCAAGGGAGAGGTTGATGCGTTCCTTTGGGTCGCGCTTTTTTAAAAAAAAAACGCCTGTACTACAGGCTGAAATATTTTCATTCTTTTTTTTTTTTTTTTTTTTTTTGCCCGACCGACCGACAGCAAGAGACGGGGCGATGGGAAACGAAACATTTTATGGGGATGGCCTAAGACTAATTAAAGGCACTAATTAAGGAAGTAATTATACAAATTTGGGGCTACATGAAAAAGAAAAACTTCTCACTCCCTAAATTGACGCGTGCGTCGCTCAAAAACGCCTTTGCTTAAGCCGACGAGACAATGTTCTGCCAAAGTTTAAAAAAAAACTGTACGGTCATTTGTCACAACGCTAATGCCAGTGGTTAGAAAGGATGTCAGGAAGGATGTCGCGGGCTCTAAAGAAATGTCGAGTCAGGGACGTTAAAAGATCGTCTATTCACGTTGGTCGTTTTCAGATATAACGAGTAAAAAATACAACTGGAGTAAGTCTTGCGGGGGATTTTAAGCTCACCACCGACCTCAACTAACCAGCCCGAATGGTCAGAATGGTTTCCACAACCACAATAACAATTTGCATTTTTACTGTTCATCTAAAACAAAGGGTGTTATGAGTCTCGTTCAATGTTTTGTTCTTATGAATTTTAAACTCGGAAAAAGCATAAACACATTATGAATCAATTTTGGTTTGGCATCAACCAATGCGTGTTAGCTCGTTGTTGAATTTCGTCGTTTACACGTCGTTTTCTCTTCTCTAGCTTAAAATCAGTGGTTAAATGAAACAGTCTTTGAGTACACCAAAAGAAACAAGACAATTATCAATATCAGTATAGTTTTGGTCGTTCTGTGAAAGCGCTAACGGTACAGTAAAATATAAATGAAGGGTCCGCAAGATAGTCGTTGATTCTTCTTTCTTGTATTATGATTTGATGTTCACAGTTTCACGGTTATATCCGACTAGTTGTTTATATTAATAATTTACGCCGTTTACTTGCCTCGCCAAAACAACGAACAACTAGATGTAATATATGACGCAAGGTTAAGAGAAGAAATATAAGCATCGCTGTTTAATGATAATCACAATGCCTTTCTTTCAACGTACTTTAAGTTAATAAAAACGTTTAAATTAAACGAGCAGGCCAGCAAAAGTTTCATTCAAAGGTACTTCCCTTTGCCATTCCAAATCAAAACAACGATAAAGAATCAGTATTGTCCAATCAGTTTTATCAGTATAGTGACGTCAGTATTTTCTGATTGGCTGACATTTCCTCTATTGTTCTGTTCCCTATATATTTGCGATACCACCCGGATGGTTTGGGCGGATCAGTAAAACCAGTGCACTAAAAACTTCTCTTGCCGACACCTCAAGATAGAGAATATACAATCTCACGCTCAATCTCAATCTCAAGCACCACCCTACATAGCAATGCATATTCAATGAGGCGCCTTTAAATCATTTTACATCTTTGTGTACATCTGCTACATGGTTTGCATCTGATTAACCCAGGTCGCAGTGGGATCTTAGTCAAGGCAGTTGAATAGGTACATGAATTTAAAGCACCTTCTCCATTGTTTCAACAGAATATTATATTTTCAATAAATGGAGGCCGAGCAAGTCACTGAAGTGGAATAGCAAAAAAACAACAGCAGAAAGATACACTTTGATTACAAGACTGATGGCCCATAATTCATACATGTGGAGACAAGAACGAAGTATGAAAATATTACATTTCTACTCATGACAAACTCTGAAAAAGTTGATTAAAGAGAATTAATCCTTTGATATTCTCCAGGGTCTTTATTAGCTCTAAGCTCCAATTATACTAAGTCAAATTAAAAGTAGCTAAAATCCCACAAAACTTAGAAAATGATAAACACCTGAAACATCAAAATGATTCTGTAGGTTTCAAATTATTCAATCAGTGATCTAATATGATGAATAACAACCTCAGTAGAGACTGTCTGCGGTTATCTATGATTCGTTACATCAAGCCTAGTAATTTCTAGTTTATCTTAAACTTTATCACATAAGAAAAAATCTTTAAGGAGTTTTTTTAACTCGGTCGCTTAATTAAACTCAAAAGGTTTTTTACTGATAGTTCGTTCAGTGATCTTTAGAAAGCTAAGTATATAGCTATAGACTATCTACAGTTGTTATTTTTGCATAAAACTCTAGCAAACCATGCAGTTTATCTTAAAATTTAAACTTCAAACTTAATGTCGTAAGTTAGCCATCGATGTTAAATAACAACTTTATCAAAATTACGCTTCACTTACACTGCGTCATTTTAAAATCGTGGAACTACAAAACCCCAAAAATTTTCCTCTAGTTGTACTGATTTGTTTCTCTCAGTCCCGTGAAATTCTTTTGTAAATAGGAACTCCGCAATTTGATAAGAGCGAGCGCGCTACAACATATATACTGTATATTGAAAGTAGGGAAGTTCGTCTGCCTGAATTGGGCAATTTTATCCCATGTGCCTTATTCATCTGATTTAGCCCTATGTCCGGACTCAGTTTATAAATGATCGAGGCCGGCTCAAGCAGGAAGGTCGCTTAAGACATAATGATGACATGCAATTCTTGCAGAGGGGCGAGATGATACTAATAAGGCCAACTAGAGGCTAACCCTACGCGTAGAGAAAGTATCTGGAGCAGTTCGTGTTTCCTACAGTTAGCAAGGGAACTAAAACAATCCTTTCTCCTTTTTGAGCTGGATTTGCTTCCATCTTGGCAAGGACTCGAATTCAGTCCTCTCCATATCGAATACCAAGAAAAACTCCTCGTTTGATAGGTAGCGCTGTAAAACGCAAACAAAAGAAACTGAATAACCATTAATGCCATAACTAGACGAATTTTTCTTTGTGTCGATCAGATGCTAAACAACATCCGGGCGGTTCTCAAACTGGATTCTTAAGGATCTTGAGGTATACAATATATGAAAGTATTTATTACCCTATCAGCTATTTGCAAAGAATTAAAATTTGCGCGTCATCTAGTTGTTGTACAAAGTTCACTTTCAGTGTTGACCTTACCTCTCTCTTGGTTTTATCGATGTTCTCTGGAAGAAGGTGTTGAGGTTGAGCCAGGACGTCATATGGATAGCACACACCATCAGTAAAATCAGCGTTGTTATTGTGCGGTTTATGGTCTTTACAGTCTAAACATGATGTGAAGAAAAAACACACGAGCTCTAAAAATCGGGGAGTGATCAGTTACCCATGAAAAAAGTACAAGGAAGCTAGAATCCCCGCTCTAACGATTGGAGTCCAGAATCCAAGTCCACTGAAAAAGTCGATAGGTGAGACATACTAAACTTCAATGTTTCCAAAAGGATAACTTCCTGCATCAAGTATGAATGTGATTAATCGTCTTGTCAAACTCACCTTCGGTATTATTCGTATCTCTGAAAACTTTTTTATTTTGTCTTCTCCCATTTCATTTTTCATCTCTTCGTAAGTCCTTAGAGAAATAATTGATCGTGGAAAAAAAAAAAACAATAGGATATAACTATCTATAACAATTTGTATTTTGAAGTATTTGATAAAATCAAGTGTCAAACGACATTCTTTGCAAGTAGAAATGACTTTCCTGAAAAGTGTAATTTTCAAATGTGTCTCATATATTTGAATTAACCCTTAACCGAAGCGTACAAGAATTGTCTGTACCTAGATTATTGTAAATTGCAAGGTAAGGTTCTACTGACAATTACAGCTCTTGCTGCATGGGTACACTTTACAATTGAATGCCAAGTAACTCCTCCCCCAAAGAGGCCGCCCCGCCCCCAGTGACTCACGATCGATTAAGATAGATAATAGCAAGAAAGAATAATCTCTTGATAATAGACAATTAAGGTAAGAGGGACGCGGAAAAAATGAAAAGGGCAGAAAAGCAAAACGACTTCTTCCTTTCTGTATTTCGCCATCCACTATGCTCATGAGGTGCTTGAAATATTGCGGAGGTAATAATTTCATGACATTTGTCACCTTTTTTCGTTTTACTGAACAACAAAATATGCTCCAACAGCAGTTGAAAGAAGATACAGTCGGGACAAAAACTCTCAAAGCACAGCCGTATTTGGAACTCAAGCGAATCTATACTGTGTCTAACTCACAAAGCAATGAACTACTTTTGCTTGACGCGTTTCGTAGGGTTTTGGCTTAAATACGTGCTGAAAGATAACGTAGTTCCTCGACAGTAATAGTGTGGCAGTACTAGTGGAGCTCCTTCCTAGCTGAAGCGTTTTTTTCAGGCCCAAATTAAAACATGTTGGCGAGGAGATAAAACTGTAAGTCTAATAATATTATATTTACAAACCCATGATGAGAAGTAAGTGCAAATTGTATTATGTGAAAAGATAAGATGGATCAGGTTATTTAATACATCAATAAAAGGCAACTTTAAACATATTAACATGCAATGTGCCAGGAATATCAACCCTACCTTGCTCTTAAAGATGACAGTTGTCAGTTCAGAGCAAATGGCTATGCTGTGGTTTTATTTCATTATAACCATGATTGAAATTTTGCTTCCCTTTGTCTGGGGGTACGGTAATACGAATTTTGTAATTACGAGTTCAAAACAAAGAGATTAAAATTTAAACTTAGGATAAAAGTGAACCACAACTGAGCTGCAATATTAAGAGTGTTGCAAGTGTATATGGGGAAGTACTTTGGTTGGAAGGTACTTTCTAAAGGCTAGCTGTTAAAATATGCATGGGAAGTATACTTCCTCTGTTTAGCCCTCTGGATGCCTCTTTTTTTCTAGGGGGACTCCTTTAATGTTTTTGCAGAGGGGAGCTCCACTTCTCTTTAATGAACGTTATTTTTACTGTGGAGAAAAATATTTCAAGCTCAGTGTAAAACTGAAGAATGTTCTGTGTCTGTGACTTAAACCAGTTAATATTGTCAAGCTGCTTTATTAGCTTAATTCAGTAATATTGCAGTGCACCTACCATCAAGCATCACATCATCAATGTTGCAGAGGTTGGCAGCTTATTAGAAGGTGGTTGATAAGCCTTCAAGCAAGCTGTCTGTAGTTTTGGAAATAAAGAGTTCAAGGTCTCACACAAGTGATGGAGGTAAAAGATTGGAGTGCGAATGTTTTTCAGTAAACACGCGCAACTGTATGTGTATAGTGGCCACATTACACTTACTCAATGTTTCATGTAAAATAATGCACCTATCAATGTAATGCCGGCGGGGGGGGAGGCAGGGCATAGGGTGGGGATTTGACTTTTTTCAAAAAATTTCAATCAAATTCCCTTCCCACGGGCAAATCATTCCAGTCAAATGCAACCAAATTTCCCCACCCCAGGCTGCACATTGCTCTCAATCCCAAGGCTGGACCCAAGAGAGGCAGAATAAAAATATCTCCAAATAAAACTCTGCAATCTTTTTATTATATAAACGTTGCTGCATCACCAAAGATACATGTTCCTGTTACAGCTGCAATTATACGTTTTAACCATAATTCGTGTTACACTGCGTAGAATACATAAAGCTTTAGGAGAAAGCTCACATTTTGTAAGTCTAAATATATCGTTCTTAGTAAAGGGTACAAAGAAAGTCGCTTTTATAAGTTTACAGTGATTGTGGCGAATAAGCCATACACTAGTCAATTGTAGTTGCAAAAATCGACTTGGTTTCTCTTTACTTCCATTTACTTTGATACTACAGTATATTAAGAGGTTCAATTGATCAAAAACACGCTAAAACAAACGAAATTTGAAGACAAAACAGTGAAATCCACGCTTACTCTCGTTAATGGCCTCCATGATCTTCCAGATTTTCCAGACCGTGCGCGCATGCGTAAAGCGTGGAAGCGGGAACATATGTTCGGTCTCAGTCTTTTTCGTCCGAGTCGGCAGTCAAATATCCCCTCCCCCGGGAGAACAAGATCAGTTAAATGCCCTACCCCAGGGACAACAAAGACAATCAAATCCCCACCCCATGCCCTGCCCCCCCCCCCCCCCCCCCCGCCGGCTTAACATTGATAGGTGCATAACGCAAGAGATCTTGCTACCCATTTTCCCTAATTTTATTTCCCCTCCAGGGGGCATAATTTCTTTTAACATATCGGGATTTTAAAAAAAGGGATGGAAACTTTTAAATGAATAAAAATTAATTTTATTTAATGAAGCACAGTATCAAAGAAATTAAAGAGAAGAATCACACTACAGTAACAGTAACCCAGAGGGGAGGAGGGGGGGTCCCACTGAAGTTTTATACGAAGAGGCTCTGCCCCAGGGACCAATCCCTTACCCTTTGTATGTACCATTTTTAGACAGAAAAGGTACCCCTTTTGTATACCCTGTAGTGACAAATGGTACCCCTTTCACATACCTAATTTTTAACGCTGCATCCCTTTTTGACTGCTGTAAATACACCATCTTTACAATATGAATAAATCGCTAAAACAGGTTTTCTTGTCTCTCACATCCATAAAATGCGTTTGTGACTGATCTCATTTTGATCCTTCAGCTGTCTGAAATGACAGATGTCCCTTTCATATACTTCAACTATAAAAAACCCCTTCCCTTTCATGTATGTACCTGAAGCCTGAAAAAGGTACTCTTTTTGGGGGGAGCCTCTCTATTTAGGCCATTATAGTACCCCCTCCTCCTGCACCGAGAACAGTACTTGATACAGTGATATTGTATGGTATGAATTGCACCAAATGTTTCGTGCCCATGAAGAGGTACTTTGATTATTTTACGACAATTTTCATTTTTTTTTTTTCTACAAAAGAAAGGGAGGGGTTTGGGATCTCATTCTTAGAGGGGGGGGTGGTTAATTGAGGATCTGCAGTGAGTGAGAATCTTGCATTCAATGCAATCCAGTGGTTTTGATTCAGGAAAGGGTTGTCAGAGGTATTTCACAGAAAGACAAATGGCCACTGTACAACTTTGAAGTTTACTGATTAGGGTGAGGAAAATGAGTGAATTAGGTTCCATTAGAGTCATTATACTGGTCTATACTGGGCAAACTGACCTGAAACAAGTTGTTAACAAACAAAATAATAAAATGATATTATTTTATTTCCGTGGATCAGTGAAACACTTCAATATCGTGAATGCTTGCAGTGTAGTGGATCTAATAATATTAAAAGCAGAATCAGACTGTTAATTAAAGTAGTCTTAGTAATTATGTGATGACATGGTCAATAACATTTTTTAAAGCAGTCATCGCTATCAAAGGAAATAGGAGAAGTCTGCACGCAAGCTACGTGGATACTTCGATGTATGTTATCTATCATGGAAAAGTAGTTCATTGCTTTGTGAGCTAGACTCTGGAGTTCCAAATATGGCTGTACATGTGCTTTGAGAGTTTTTGTCCCGATTGGCTTCTTTCAACTGCTGTTGGAGCATATTTTGTTTCCTACGGATAATTGTTTAGTAAAACGTAAAAAGGTGAAAAATGTCATGAAGGTATTACCTCCGTATCAAGCACCTCATGAGCATATAGCAGAGATGCCAACCTCTGGAGATCTAAAATCGGGAGACTCTTTTTTTTCCACTATCCCCCAAAACTTTCAACGGACCCCCAGGCTAAATCTCAAACTTAAGCACAGAAAAGCTGGAAAGTCCATTATCCGGGTGATTTGGTGACCTGTACGGGAGAGTGGCAGATCAGTGCCGTATCCGGGAGACTTACTGATAATCCGGGAGAGTTGGCATGTATGTTCAGATCAGGGGAAACGTTCAGTAAAACACAGAATTTTGCACTTTTTCATCCCAACTGTTAAGATAATGTAAGAAAACTGAGCAAAGGCCATGCCTTGTGTTTTAGTGGCGTGTTCTTCGTTTTTGTGACGTTTTCGGGGTTGTCAGTTTCAAGAAAATGCCCCTAAAAACATACGAGAAGTTATCTTTATTCATTTTTCTTTCATTAAATCAGCATTAGGGATCAAAAGGTGCAAAATTCTATAATTTTTTTAAGCATCTCTACCGATCACTAGAATCAAGCAGAGAGTAGGAGCCTTGTAAAATACAGTAAATGATGGGGTATGCATATGGATCACATGTCGCGCGTGACATCACAATGCCTCCAACAGTTCGGATGGTTTGCCTGTGGTAAAATTATGCATTGCTTAATCATGTGGTTCATTGACGTAAATGTAAACCAGTGAGTGAGTGATTGATTGTCAAAAAGGTTATGCGCTAACATTGCTTATTTCTTTACGCCTTTCTCCAGGCCAGAACGTCAATTCAAATTCTTTCGGTCAATTCGGTGACGGACTACATGTATGTGACGTGACTCATCAATCCGGACGCGCGGCTGAAAATTTAACATGTGGGATGTGGGCAATGTCATTATTCAAAGAATAGTACATCTAGTTCATTAGACTGCCACATAACAAAGGAAACCTTCGGCAAACTCTGATAAGGCGTCTTTGAACAATGATCGGTTGACTCCGTTTTCCAGTCCAGCCGTCCCTACAAGCCTTCTGATAGCAGTTGCCCCCTCGTGACTGTTAAAGCTTATCATTAAAGGCACCTTCTTGAATTTCCTTTTCTTCCGCAGATTCCAGGGTGTATCAGTGAGAAAATGCCCGTCCACAACTGCTGACCAGCGATAGAAATCATGGCCAGAGGAAACGTCGATATCGCCAGCCGCTTTCTGTATGTCCATGGCCTTCACTTTGCGAATGCATTCCACCACGGCGTGGTGATCGCTGGATGTACAGTGCAACTTTTGGGCAATGGCTTGCTTTTTCTGCAATGGCTTGGTGGAAGAGGTTCTTAGACAGAGGTGACATGATATGGAAGTTAACACTTGACCCACAAGCGCTCTCCCCTAATAGCGTTATCTCGTTGGGGTCCCCGCCGAAGTTTTCAATATTTTCCTTGACCCACTTTAGAGCTGCCACCTGATCCAGTAATCCTAGATTTCCGGGAGCAGAAGAATCTTCGGTCGTGAAAAAACCAAATGGACCGAGACGATATTGAATCACCACAACTACAACGCCATGTAGTGCCAAAATATCGCTAGGAAATGCCACAGAATGATCCCCGGTATAAGCTCCACTGTGAATGTAGATAATCACGGGTAAACTTAGGCTAACGTTGGGAGTGTAGACGTCGAGAAACAGACAGTCTTCGCTATATGTTATATTGTACCCGTAGCGATCAAAGTAAAAAGCGAATCTTTGAGGCTGCATACAAGCACTCCCATGTTTTTTAGCCTGTCGTATGTTCGGTTTCCAGCCTTTAAGAGGTTGTGGTTTTCTTAGTCTGTTTTCTTCAGTCGGCGGAGCGGCGAATGGAACACCCAGAAACTTGTCAACAGAGTGGAACTGTAGGTGAATATGAAGACTCGGATAAGAAGCTGTAAAGCCTTCGAGTTTCCCGTACTTTGTTCAGGGGCACCCAACGACAATTTTCGGAAAATATCTGTTCGGAAGACGATTTGAGATCTATACTTTTCGGAACATTTGTTGTAGAATTTTTTGCTTGCCTGCCTCTCTTAGGATTTTCGAAAATCTAAAAAATGGTATTATTGTCTATTTTTAACGGATTTTTACCCGAAAAAGGTCACCTAGAATTTTCGGGAGCCTTTTTTATGGATGAAATTTTCGAAAAGGAAGGTTTTGATCCCTATAATTTTCGGATCACTAGACTTTCAGCTAGGAAATCCGAACAGATGAAAATTTTTAGGGGATAAAAATATGCCTATATCTACCGTTTAAATACTAAAATACATTTAACAATGTTATGTTTAAGTGGTTTTGAACTATATTCTCGTTGGGTGCCCCTGTTTGTTGTAGCGATTACTGAATGAGCCAATGGTAAAAATGAGCATAACACGATAAATGGTGCTGCGAGAAGCATTATGGACATAAAGATTCCAAGGAATAAACTGATTCAGTAAAAATGAACGTCGCTAAGCTGAAAGTCGGCGATCTATATCGGGAACGATTCAGTTGCTTAAAATAAAACGCTAGGCTCAGATTTATCACGGGGGGAATACTCAATACAGTAAGTATACGGAGAGGCTCCTCCTACCGTTACTTATCCTTTATAAACCACCTTTGACATAAAATGTACCCCTTTCTTACACCTCCTATTGACAAACTCAATGATTCCCCTAAATGATTCCCCTTTTTACACGTCCCTAGCTTTAAAACACTGCATTTCTTTTCTTAAATGAACTGAGTATATGACCGATGCATCAAGTTATTTTCGAAATGTTCTAGTTTTAAAAGGTCTTTCCTGCTCTTTATATACTTCAACTCGTGACCGATTCCTGCCTGCCCTTTTCAAGGGCACCCAACGAGAATATAGTTCAAAACCACTTAAACATAGCATTGTTAAACGTATTTTAGTGTTTAAACGGTAGATATAGGCATATTTTTATCCCCTAAAACTTTTTCATCTGTTCGGATTTCCTAGCTGAAAGTCTAGTGATCCGAAAATTATAGGTTTCAAAACTTACCTTTTCGAAAATTTCAGCCAGAAAAAAGGCACCCGAAAATTCTAGGTGACCATTTTAGGGTAAAAATCCGTTAAAAATAGGCAATTATACCATTTGTTAGGTGTTCGAAAATCCTAGGAGAGGCAGGCAAGCAAGACATTTTACAACAAATGTTCCGATCTCAAATCGTCTTCCGAACAGATATTTTCCGAAAATTGTTTTTGGGTGCCCCTGCCTTTTATGTTATCTGAACCGGGGAAATAAATCTGAACCGTGAAAAATGTAACCCATTCCTGCGTAGTCTCCCTATACAGACCCCCTCCCCCCCCCCCCCCCCCCCCTACACCAAACCATTGGACCGTATCCAGATTCACCTTCTCTATGACAGTCGAATGACAATCATGATCGTGAATAACGGAAGTGTATTTAGTTTAAAAACAGCCTTATGTTTGTTGTTAATTAGTCTCGTTATATGTACGATGTTTACGGTGGTGTGACTTACTATGCTAAAGAAACATTGAATTTTCTCATAAAGAATAAAGATAAGCGAGAAGATATATAAGTGTTAGGCAAAATTTAAAATTTAAAATTTAATTTATTCGTTCACAATATTTCTGCGTTAGTGACTGGCTAATTCTTTATAACCAGTTGGCGTTGACCAAGTATGGAGAGCCTGCAAAGCAGGCCTATTTTGCTGTGCGATCGATTTGGACTTTCGACTGACCGAGAATTTGGGCGAGTCAAAAAAATGATTCCAAGGGAGAGGTTGATGCGTTCCTTTGGGTCGCGCTTTTTTAAAAAAAACGCCTGTACTACAGGCGGCTGAAATATTTTCATTCTTTTATTTTTTTTTGTCTGACCAACCGACAGCAAGAGACGGGGCGATGGGAAACGAAACATTTTATGGGGATGGCCTAAGACTAATTAAAGGCACTAATTAAGGAAGTAATTATACAAATTTGGGGCTACATGAAAAAGAAAAACTTCTCACTCCCTAAATTGACGCGTGCGTCGCTCAAAAACGCCTTTGCTTAAGCCGACGAGACAATGTTCTGCCAAAGTTTAAAAAAAAACTGTACGGTCATTTGTCACAACGCTAATGCCAGTGGTTAGAAAGGATGTCAGGAAGGATGTCGCGGGCTCTAAAGAAATGTCGAGTCAGGGACGTTAAAAGATCGTCTATTCACGTTGGTCGTTTTCAGATATAACGAGTAAAAAATACAACTGGAGTAAGTCTTGCGGGGGATTTTAAGCTCACCACCGACCTCAACTAACCAGCCCGAATGGTCAGAATGGTTTCCACAACCACAATAACAATTTGCATTTTTACTGTTCATCTAAAACAAAGGGTGTTATGAGTCTCGTTCAATGTTTTGTTCTTATGAATTTTAAATTCGGAAAAAGCATAAACACATTATGAATCAATTTTGGTTTGGCATCAACCAATGCGTGTTAGCTCGTTAATGAATTTCGTCATTTACACGTCGTTTTCTCTTCTCTAGCTTAAAATCAGTGGTTAAATGAAACAGTCTTTGTGTACACCAAAAGAAACAAGACAATTATCAATATCAGTATAGTTTTGGTCGTTCTGTGAAAGCGCTAACGGTACAGTAAAATATAAATGAAGGGTCCGCAAGATAGTCGTTGATTCTTCTTTCTTGTATTATGATTTGATGTTCACAGTTTCACGGTTATATCCGACTAGTTGTTTATAATAATTTACGCCGTTTACTTGCCTCGCCAAAACAACGAACAACTAGATGTAATATATGACGCAAGGTTAAGAGAAGAAATATAAGCATCGCTGTTTAATGATAATCAGAATGCCTTTCTTTCAACGTATTTTAAGTTAATAAAAACGTTTAAATTAAACGAGCAGGCCAGCAAAAGTTTCATTCAAAGGTACTTCCCTTTGCCATTCCAAATCAAAACAACGATAAAGAATCAGTATTGTCCAATCAGTTTTATCAGTATAGTGACGTCAGTATTTTCTGATTGGCTGACATTTCCTCTATTGTTCTGTTCCCTATATATTTGCGATACCACCCGGATGGTTTGGGCGGATCAGTAAAACCAGTGCACTAAAAACTTCTCTTGCCAACACCTCAAGATAGAGAATATACAATCTCACGCTCAATCTCAATCTCAAGCACCACCCTACATAGTAATGCATATTCAATGAGGCGCCTTTAAATCATTTTACATCGTTGTGTACATCTGCTACATGGTTTGCATCTGATTAACCCAGGTCGCAGTGGGATCTTAGTCAAGGCAGTTGAATAGGTACATGAATTTAAAGCACCTTCTCCATTGTTTCAACAGAATATTATATTTTCAATAAATGGAGGCCGAGCAAGTCACTGAAGTGGAACAGCAAAAAGAAAAACAGCAGAAAGATACACTTTGATTACAAGACTGGTGGCCCATAATTTATACATGTGGAGACAAGAACGAAGTATGAAAATATTACATTTCTACTCATGACAAACTCTGAAAAAGTTTATTATAGAGAATTAATCCTTTGATATTCTCCAGGGTCTTTATTAGCTCTAAGCTCCAATTGTACTCAGTCAAATTAAAAGTAACTTAAATCCCACAAAACTTAGAAAATGATAAACACCTGAAACAACAAAATGATTCTGTAGGTTTCAAATTATTCAATCAGTGCTCTAATATCATGAATAACAACCTCAGTAGAGACTGTCTGCGGTTATCTATGATTTGTTACATCAAGCCTAGTAATTTTTAGTTTATCCTAAACTTCATCACATAAGAAAAAATCTTTAAGGAGTTTTTTAAACTCGGTCGCTTAATTAAACTCAAAAGGTTTTTTACTGATGGTTCGTTCAGTGATTTTTAGAAAGCTAAGTATATAGCTATAGACTATCTACAGTTGTTATTTTTGCATAAAACTCTAGCAAACCGTGCAGTTTATCTTAAAATTTAAACTTCAAACTTAATGTCGTAAGTTAGCCATCGATGTTAAATAACAACTTTATCAAAATCACGCTTCACTTGCACTGCGTCATTTTAAAATCGTGGAACTACAAAACCCCAAAGATTTTCCTCTAGTTGTACTGTTTTGTTTCTCTCAGTCCCGTGAAATTCTTTTGTAAATAGCAACTCCGCAATTTGATAAGAGCGAGCGCGCTACCACATATATACTGTATACAGAAAGTAGGGAAGTTCGTCTGCCTGAATTGGGCAATTTTATCCCATGTGCCTTATTCATCTGATTTAGCCCTATGTCCGGACTCAGTTTATAAATGATCGAGGCCGGCTCAAGCAGGAAGGTCGCTTAAGACATAATGGTGACATGCAGTTCTTGCAGAGGGGCGAGAATACTAATAAGGCCAACTAGAGGCTAACCCTACGCGTAGAGAAAGTATCTGGAGCAGTTCGTGTTTCCTACAGTTAGCAAGGGAACTAAAACAATCCTTTCTCCTTTTTGAGCTGGATTTGCTTCCATCTTGGCAAGGACTCGAATTCAGTCCTCTCCATATCGAATACCAAGAAAAACTCCGCGTTTGACAGGTAGCGCTGTAAAACGCAAACAAAAGAAACTGAATAACCATTAATGCCATAACTAGACGAATTTTTCTTTGTGTCGATCAGATGCTAAACAACATCTGGGCGGTTCTCAAACTGGATTCTTAAGGATCTTGAGGTATACAAAATATGACAGTATTTATTACCCTATCAGCTATTTGTAAAGAATTAAAATTTGCGCGTCATCTAGTTGTTGTACAAAGTTCACTTTCAGTGTTGACCTTACCTCTCTCTTGGTTTTATCGATGTTCTCTGGAAGAAGGTGTTGAGGTTGAGCCAGGACGTCATATGGATAGCACACACCATCAGTAAAATCAGCGTTGTTATTGTGGTTTATGGTCTTTACAGGCTAAACATGGTGTGAAGAAAAAATACACGAGCTCTAAAAATCGGGGAGTGATCAGTTACCCATGAAAAAAGTACAAGGAAGCTAGAATCCCCGCTCTAACGATTGGAGTCCAGAATCCAAGTCCACTGACAAAGTCGATAGGTGAGACATACTAAACTTCAATCTTTCCAAAAGGATAACTTACTGCATCAAGTATGAATGTGATTACTCGTCTTGTCAAACTCACCTTCGGTGTTATTCGTATCTCTGAAAACTTTTTTCTTGTGTCTTCTCCCATTTCATTTTTCATCTCTTCGTAAGTCCTTCCTTCCTAAAGAGAAATAATCGATCGTGGAAAAAAAAAAACAATAGGATATAACTATCTATAACAATTTGTATTTTGAAGTATTTGATAAAGTCAAGTGTCAAACGACATTCTTTGCAAGTAGAAATGACTTTCCTGAAAAGTGTAATTTTCAAATGTGTCTCATATATTTGAATTAACCCTTAACCGAAGCGTACAAGAATTGTCTGTACCTAGATTATTGTAAATTGCAAGGTAAGGTTCTACTGACAATTACAGCTCTTGCTGCATGGGTACACTTTACAATTGAATGCCAAGTAACTCCTCCCCCAAAGAGGCCGCCCCGCCCCCAGTGACTCACGATCGATTAAGATAGATAATAGCAAGAAAGAATAATCTCTTGATAATAGACAATTAAGGTAAGAGGGACGCAGAAAAAATGAAAAGGGCAGAAAAGCAAAGCGACTTCTTCCTTTCTGTATTTCGCCATCCACTATGCACCTCCCATCCGCGCTGTACGCGACTTCATGCTCCCAGTTCAAACATGTTGCGCTCCGCCCCACTAACAGATCGTTACGATAGGGGATATTAGCAAATCTTCTAACCACAGGGAGGACGAAAAATCGAATTGAGAGTGAAACATAGAAATATTAATTTAAAACTTGCTGCGAGGAGGTGGATGGCACCCTCCGGGCTTTCAGTTGACTCCTTTTCTGAACAGCCCTCCAGGATTTCCTTTAACCTCTTCCAAAAGGATAACTCATATCACAGGCAGGACGAAAACCTCGTCAGACACATATGAAATCAAGAGAGGGTAAAGCGCAATTGCTGACTCACCCGGCTAGTGAAGGCGAATCTTCATCAGGAAGAGCAGTATTGTCTTTTATGTTTCAATTAAATATCACATAATATAACACAAGCTAATTAGTTGGATGTTATAGTTACGCTCCATTTATCTCTATCCCAGGACTGAAAATGTCCGGTGAAATTCAGTGGTTCGTAGCCTTGTTTTACTTGGATTATCACTGTATCTTCCAAGGTCCTTCCAGATGGATCAGAGCTCACGTAATACTGGAAACGAAGATAAAATTAAACGCGTCAATAACTAACGCGTGTTTATCTCTTTTAGTCACAGACCGCATGAAAATGAAAACCTCAAGCCCTCAGCTGAAAGTCCCAATCTTGCATCACCCTAAGCAAAAGACCGCCACACGGACTGCTCAGGCAGTGGCCAATAAAATACCATGGTATAGCATGGTCAACTTCCCCTGCATCCTTCTTCCCCTTACTTTCCAATTTATAAGACGGACAACTCGGAGGACAGGGGTAGACCTTAGATACTGCAGTTGACTAGGCATCTTTTTTAGCCTTACCATTGCTACTGTGACTCCCTCAGATTTCTCTACTTCGTTCGCTCCATCCCCAATCCAGACAAACACCTGACGATAAAAACACTACTCAATCAATACAAGATGAAATTATCTACAGCAAAGAACTTTTAAAAACAGCTGTTCACTCGATCGACTGAACTGCATCAAAGTCAATGCATCTGGATTAGATCAATCTATGTTCTCCAGAAAACCTAAAGTTTGCATGGTCATTATACCTCGTCATAAGTGTCTAGAAACATAAGATCCCCCTCAATAAGATCCTAAAAAAGAGAAATAAGAAATAACTTTCTTTAGGAATGTATCGTTAAAGTAACTGTGCGCAGCAAATGGCTTATGCGTCTATAAATAGTTAAGTTCTTCTAAAAGGTTATGTTAATTACCTCTTGTGAAAATTCGAATATTTCTTCTACTTTAAACGCCCCCGAGGCGTTGGAGCACTGAAACAAACGAGGCGGGTAGATGGGCCTTTCTTCCTAAAAATTAGATCAGAAAATCGACGAATTATTCCTTGAGTATTGTCATTCTGGTGTAATAGTGAATAAGGTGATTTTTCGGCTTTTGTACATGTTTTATAGTAGTTAAGATTAATTAGCTTTAAATTTGTCGCCGATTAGTGCCAAGAGGCGCTAGAAGGCTTAGACACTTAAATAAAGGCTATGTATTGTAGATTCTTAGTGGTGTTGCATTGCACACCATCTTTAAAATTACACATCTGATAAAAGAAGTTAGAATCATGTTTGGGGTAAAGGGTAAACGTTAATTTATAACTCAATTTATTCTCGTTAATCGATCGTCGTGTAGCTACTAGGTATAGACTTTGCAAAGACATTGAGATGACAGTCACGAAAGCGTAAGCTTAAAACTGATTTGACCGATGGAAGTGGGGCACTGCAGGAAGTCGGGTTCAGTTTTTTCCTCGCCCGTTCGCGTTTGCGAGTACGTTGTCTTTGCTAATTCTGCCTACTGCCATTTAAATTACACGTCACCTCCATTCTTTTACCTGTGGCGTATTCTTCATATCCACCAATGGCGTCCCAGAATTCTCTCGGCTCCTTCCCTTCACGGATTGGCTCCACCTCCGTATAGTAAGCAGACGGAAGTATGGAACTGCATAATTACACTCTAATGTATTCAACCTTCCATATTGGATAATTAAAAACTCGGAGGCAGGATTTTGTTTATTTACAAGGTGTATCAACAAACAATGCAAGCTGTGGCCGGCCATCTATAAATAGAAATTCTGAGTAAAAAACATTTTAGTGATGTGCACTGAATATATTTTGAAATATATAAACAACAAAGTACACAATGTAAGCTTCCATAATATACCTGATTTGTAACTTGACTTAACGTTCCGAAAGACACACTTTATGGGATTTTACGAGTTTCCTGCCGGGGTAAGGAATTTTAAATCATTGTTTGTTTTAAATGATTAAGTAACGTAAGTGACGCGTTCAGTACGTGCAGTCCCACCCGCGCGATCCACGTGGTTAACTAAAAATTTGTGGCTGCAACCCTCGAAGCTCGACTTTTACTAAAGAAAAGACGAGACACTCGCTATTAAAAGTAAATAAGGACGGAATACAAAGGGGGGATGTCTGGTAGCAGTTAAGTTAATTAGCAATTATTGGATGAGGCGACTCCTGAATCCGGGAAATTTTGTGGTATCCGGAATCCGGGAAACTTTCTTGTCAAATCCTGTATCCTGGGCTTTGGAATCCGGAATCCAGCTCAATTAATGGGCCATAGACACGATACCTGGAATCCAGAATCCAAAACGTGAAATCCGGAATCCCCATGTGTGTAATCCAGAATCCAAGATTGTCTTGAATTCCATAACATTGGGCGATGCAGATCGAGGAGGGTGCTATCGACATTATAGATATACACACTCCGAGAACGGCATAATTCTTCATATCATACGAAAGCCGAATCCAATAATTATTTCCTTCATTTCATTGAAACACTTCCGGATTAAGGAAGTGCTTACGTCGATCTATTCCCATTTGCGGTTAAGTGGAAAATGCAGGGTGCGGAGTGTGGAAAACGCGGAGTGTGGAAAGTTTGTTACAGCTTTTTACAGTTTTACAGTTTTTTTACACTCTTACAAAAACACACAAGGGCAACTTGTCAAGTAGACCAATAATCTCTGGATGCGACTCCCCTACTGAGAGAATTTCAGCTTTTGTAGATACTCTTCTTCAACCAATAATGAAAGAACAGCAGTCATACATTAAAGATACAACACAGTTTATTAACGTCATTGAAGGAACGAGAGTTCTACAAAATGCAATCCCTGTCTCAATGGATGTTACAAGCTTATATACAGATATACCGCAAGAAGAAGGTATCACGACAATATGCCATGCATATGACACATTCTACACGGCAACACCCCCTATACCAACACATTATCTTAGAGAAATGCTGAGACTTATTTTACAAGAAAACTCTTTCCAATTTAATGGAAAAGACTTTCTCCAGATCCATGGTACGGCTATGGGGACTACAACAGCAGTCTCCTTTGCTAATATTTTCATCGCTAAGATTGAGACAGCAATTATCGATCAGCACAGTACAAAGCCGTTGTTATGGAAAGGATATATCGATGACGTGTTTTCCCTATGAGACACTAATTATAATAGAGAGGAAATTAACAACTTCATTGAGCATGCAAATAACTATCACCCTACAATAAAATTCACTGCTGATATTTCTGATAAAAAAATCATCTTTCTCGATACATGCATCTACAAACGAGCACGAATTGAAAAGGAATCTATCCTTGACACGCGTACTCATTTCAAGCCTACTGAGACATTCCAGTACACGCACCCGGAGTCAAAAAAGGCTTCGTAAAAGGTGAAGGCCTGAGACTACTAAGAACTAACTCTTCAGAGGAGACTTTCGTAAAAAACATAAGATTATTCAAACTACGCCTTCGAGCGAGAGGCTACCCTTACAACCTAATAGACAAAACGCTCTCGGAAGTAAAATTCTCTGACAGAAAGAAATAAAGCTCTCAAGGATAATACAAGAGTGCAAAAACAAATATTGCCCTTTGTAACGCAATACAACCCATCTGTGCCTAACTTTAAACACATTTTAATGGAGAAATGGCATCTTATAGAATCACAACCTAAATTTAGGGAAATGTTTAAAGAACCTCCAATTATTTCTTATAAGAGAGGCATTTCATTAAAAGATATACTGGTTAGAGCCAAACTGTAGTCAATCTCTTCAACACTACGTGTTGATAAGTAATTACATTCATTCGACACGCTTGCGGGATCTGTGAATGGCCTGTCACCATGTATTTACCACACTCCGCATTTTCCACACTCCACATTTTCCACACTCCTCATTTTCCACACTCCGCGTTTTCCACACTCCTCATTTTCCACACTCCGCGCTTCGCACTCCGCACCCCGCATTTTCCACTTAACCCCCATTTGCCGTTTCCTCGGCAGTTTCAGATTATTATATCATAAGGGATAATTATTCTCACTAGCAGTTTTTATTGGCGTTGAGTAGTATTTTGCTGTTCTTTTTAACTGTTTTTAGGCAGTAGTTAGGCTGTTTCATCTTCGCAAAACGTATGAAATCTTTCGCAATTTCCTCCACATCTGCCAATGCAGCCGCGCTACCACGCCTTCTACTGTAAGAGTTTCTTTTCTGTTGATAACTGCAAAACTGATGCCAATTTTACTGATTTCGACAAAAGTCGTCCGAATTTGGTCAACGATAGCCCCCTAGTTATCAAGAATTAAGGGGATTTGAGCCAATCAAAAACAAAGAATTCTTCGCCCTTATTCGGGCCATGAAATTATGTATACTTGTGCATGAGCATTTGAAATCCGGTTTCTCGAACTTCGCTTTCTGGAACATCTCGTTAATTTTACTTTACCCAGTTTCAACGCTTGAGCCTAGATTTTTCAACAGTAATTCAAAGCAATATCCTCTTCTCTCAGAGGCTTAGACTAAGGCTATGTTCACAATATACTAGCCTGCGTGGCCGGCGTTAAAAGGGGAAGGGGAACGGGAATTTCGGCGCGCGAGTGCGTGTGGGGCGCGCGAGGAAGAAAGGAAAGAAACGCCTGCAAGGACGCTATTGTTTTCTCCGTTTTTTACGCTTAGATTCTCCTCCTACCTCCTCCCTCGCGCGTGGTCTCGCGCCCTTATTCCCTGCCCCTTCCCTTTCGAACGCTTGCCACGCATGCCAACAATATACCGGTTAGCTTTTCGTGGCCCTACGAAAAGTTAGCTGGTTTAGCGTGCATCGAAAGTCTTCGGAAATTCGTCGGAAATGTTCGGGAGTCGCCGGGACGTTTCCGGAAATGAACACCTGTCTGATCTGTAACTCTCCACTTTAGAAATCGGAGTGGCGCCACAACCATTTCTGTGCATGAACTGAAGCCCTATCATCGCCCCATGCAAGGGATCCAGGACAATCTTGGATTCTGGATTCCACGCTGTCGATTCGGGATAATAGAACTTGGATTCCGGATTCCTCGAGTTGTATTCCGGATTCCAAAACCCAGGATTCCGGATTCCATAAACAAAAGTGTCCCGGATTCCCTTTCTTGGGGCGATCTTTCGTGTGAATAGCCTGAAACTTAACTCCAGTCCTCTTTTCAGTGAGGCCTTCTCTCCGCTTATGGGTAACTGATTACCATACCAGACTGAATTCCTGGATGGACAATCAAATGGTTCACGCCATTCAGTTTTGAAAGCTTTTGAAAATATATTGGCTGTTATTACAAACGACGCAGTTTTCTACTCCTTTCAGTATGTTTATACATTGTACGAGCTGTTCTCCCAACACGTCCAAAATCTTATAAAGCCAAGTTAATGCAAGAAATATAATACCTGGGTGGTTCGTATGAATGGTAAGCAGCCGATATTTCTGCACGCATTGCGTAGGCGGTGAGGGAGAATGAAATCGGTGGCTCTTCAAGACAACACGATGAAAGCTTTTGACGAGGGACGGCTTTTAGTTTAATCGCACTTCTTTTAGTTTTATCGAACATCTTTTGTTTGTATAACGTTGCATCGAACATCTTTTAATGCACCAGTAACATGGATGTATTCTGTGTAACAGGGATGTATGTCCACATGACATTTTTTATGTAATATTTCGCTATTTTGTCCGTAAAAACGCGCCATACTTATCACTCCAACTGCAATGTAATGGTATGGCGGTGTTTTCATAAGGAATAAGCTGAGTGCCACTAAACACTCTCAATGACAATGTCTTATTTTCTTCGAACCTGTTTAAGAACCTAATTAGCCTAACTTGGGAGAATGCAGGTTTTTATTATTATACTCGCGGGTGTTACTTTATAATTCTCACGGGAAACAAACATTGAGGTCTCATTGCTGACTTTTCAACTTCGTATCCGAAGATCCATGTGCATTTTGGCGATTGATAAGGCTATAATTCTTATTATCACACACTGACAAGCATGGAGGTTTGTTTACAGTTTGTTATCTTATCGGCTGATTAATCATGGACTAGTTGTTTGGTTCTTGCGCATATATTGTAAAAACTATTCCTAAGTGCAGAGTTTCCAAACAAAGGGGATCAGTTATATTGTGAGGTAAAGGTTGAAAAAAAATAAAATCTCTAAACCCGCTGTAAATAAAACTGTTTGAAACATGTCAATAGCAAAACCGGCGTTAGCACTATTGACGACAAACACCTCGCTATCAATCTTAAACTTTGCCAGTTTAGGGTAGTAATCATTCCAAAAGGCCATCCGGCGAGGATTAAATGCTGTTCCCATTCTCGGATTAACGTCAATTCGCAAATACGATCGGCGACTTGAGTTGTACCCCTCCCAGGTAACGCCGCTAACTGGTTGTGGCGTGGGCTCACCAAACCTGGCAAAGTTGGTGTAGAGTTTCATGATAAATAAACTGACGTTTCTGTCAGCTGCGTCATACATTGAAGAAAGAGGCGGTAGAAGTGGAATACCAAAATCAAATAGCGCGTGATCAAAATGAATCACTCCCATCCACTCTGGAGAGATACTGGCGCTTGATGGCCGTCGTACGAACTCGTACATGTAAACAGGAGCCACTTCGCTGTGAATATCAGCTACCTCGTGACTAGGTGCGAAGAAAAAGTAATCGCTAAGCAAGTCTATAAGCTGGCTTCTCAGTGCGTACTGATCGTTGTTGTCTGGCCAAGGGGTGTACATGATCTCCAAAGCATCCGAAATGAGGTCTGCTACTTTTCTGGAGAATGACCACAAACGAATCAGAATTTCTTTTAATTATGGTTTAAAATACAGGCTTAATATAATGTCGTACAATCACAGCCCTTTTTAGGCAGACCATCCGAACTGTGCCACATGTGATGCCATATATATACTGCATTTCGTAAAGGCCCAGTCTTGGTCTGATTTGAGTGATCACAGAGATGCCAACCTCTGGAGATCTAAAATCGGGAGATTCTTTTTCAAGTTTTCCACTATCCCCCCGAACTTTCAACGGACCCCCCTCCCTCGATTCCTCGAGATTCATACTATCAAAATTAGATCTAGACTGCGCAAGACAGTCAGTTTTTTTCTCAAAATCAGTAAAGAAATCGGTAAAGTGTGGCGTTAACAGTATTACGTGCGAAGCGCGCGAGCGTCACACGCTTGTAAGGCGTATGAGGCGAGAGGGAAAAAAATGTATTTTAGCGTCTCTCCCCAGTCTCGCTCTCTGTTTTCAGCCTCGTTCCAGACCTTTTGTTTGACTGCTCGCGCGTAGGTACTTGAGTACGCAAAAAACGGCTGTTTTGCAGTCTATCGTTTTGATGCCAGAAATAATCTCTGTCAGTGACTAAATAAGTGCAAAAATGCGCCAGAAACCGTCTTGCGAATGAGAAAAATTCAAGTTTTGAGCCAAAAATGGGCTAAATCTCAAACTTAAGCACAGAAAAGCTGGAAAGTCCATTATCCGGGTGATTTGGTGACCTGTACGGGAGAGTGGCAGACCAGTGCCGTATGCGGAAGACTTACTGATAATCCGGGAGAGTTGGCATGTATGTTCAGATCAGGGGAAACGTTCAGTAAAACACAGAATTTTGCACTTTTTCATCCCAACTGTTAAGATAATGTAAGAAAACTGAACAAAGATCATACCTTGTGTTTTTAGTGGCGTGTTCTTCGTTTTTGTGACGTTTTCGGGGTTGTCAGTTTCAAGAAAATGCCACTAAAAACATACGAGAAGTTATCTTTATTCATTTTTCTTTCATTAATTGACGTAAATGTAAACCAGTGAGTGAGTGATTGATTGTCAAAAAGGTTATGCGCTAACATTGCTTATTTCTTTACGCCTTTCTCCAGGCCAGAACGTCAAATTCTTTCGGTCAATTCGGTGACGGACTACATGTATGTGACGTGACTCATCAATCCGGACGCGCGGCTGAAAATTTAACATGTGGGATGTGGGCAATGTCATTATTTAAAGAATAGTACATCTAGTTCATTAGACTGCCACATAACAAAGGAAACCTTCGGCAAACCCTGATAAGGCGTCTTTGAACAATGATCGGTTGACTCCGTTTTCCAGTCCAGCCGTCCCTAGAAGCCTTCTGATAGCAGTTGCCCCCTCGTGACTGTTAAAGCTTATCATTAAAGGCACCTTGAATTTCCTTTTCTTCCGCAGATTCCAGGGTGTATCAGTGAGAAAATGCCCGTCCACAACTGCTGACCAGCGATAGAAATCATGGCCAGAGGAAACGTCGATATCGCCAGCCGCTTTCTGTATGTCCATGGCCTTCACTTTGCGAATGCATTCCACCATGGCGTGGTGATCGCTGGATGTACAGTGCAACTTTTGGGCCAACTCTTTGGCGAGACGGATGCCATATGAACTTGGCTGAATCGCCCAGGGGCACAAATCTACACCGCTCTCTGCAATGGCTTGGTGCAAGAGATCCTTAGACAGAGGTGACATGATATGGAAGTTAACACTTGACCCTCAAGCGCTCTCCCCTAAAAGCGTTATCTCGTTGGGGTCCCCGCCGAAGTTTTCAATATTTTCCTTGACCCACTTTAGAGCTGCCACCTGATCCAGTAATCCTAGATTTCCGGGAGCAGAAGAATCTTCGGTCGTGAAAAAACCAAATGGACCGAGACGATATTGAATCACCACAACTACAACGCCATGTAGTGCCAAAATATCGCTAGGAAATGCCACAGAATGACCCCCTGTATAAGCTCCACTGTGAATGTAGATAATCACGGGTAAACTTAGGCTAACGTCGGGAGTGTAGACGTCGAGAAACAGACAATCTTCGCTATATGTTATATTGTACCCGTAGCGATCAAAGTAAAAAGCGAATCTTTGAGGCTGCATACAAGCACTCCCATGGTTTTTAGCCTGTCGTATGTTCGGTTTCCAGCCTTTAAGAGGTTGTGGTTTTCTCAGTCTGTTTTCTTCAATCGGCGGAGCGGCGAATGGAACACCCAGAAACTTGTCAACCGAGTGGAACTGTAGGTGAATAGGAAGACTCGGATAAGAAGCTGTATATCCTTCAAGTTTCCCGTACTTTGTTGTAGCGATTACTGAATGAGCCAATTGTAAAAATGAGCATAACACGATAAATGGTGCTGCGAGAAGCATCATGGACATAAAGATTCCAAGGAATAAACTGATTCAGTAAAAATGAACGTCGCTAAGCTGAAAGTCGGCGATCTATATCGGGAACGATTCAGTTGCTTAAAATAAAACGCTAGGCTCAGATTTATCCCGGGGGGGAATACTCAATACAGTAAGTATACGGAGAGGCTCCTCCTACCGTTACTTATCCTTTATAAACCACCTTTGGCATAAAAGGTACCCCTTTCTTACACCTCCTATTGACAAACTCAATGATTCCCCTAAATGATTCCCCTTTTTACACGTCCCTAGCTTTAAAACACTGCATTTCTTTTCTTAAATGAACTGAGTATATGACTGATGCATCAAGTTATTTTCGAAATATTCTAGTTTTAAAAGGTCTTTCCTACTCTTTATATACTTCAACTCGTGACCGATTCCTGCCTGCCCTTTTATGTTATCTGAACCGGGGAAAAAAATCTGAACCGTGAAAAATGTAACCCATTCCTGAGTAGTCTCCCCATACAGACCCCCTCCCCCGCCCCCTACACCAAACCATCGGACCGTATGCAGATTCACCTTCTCTATGACAGTCGAATGACAATCATGATCGTGAATAACGGAAGTGTATTTAGTCACGCTATTTTCTGCATTTTCAGCCCTTACTAAACGTATGGAATAACAAAAAAAGGGGCACGGATGTGCAAACCGCAGATTGCATTTATGTCAACCTGAAAAACGGCCTTATGTTTGTTGTTAATTAGTCTCGTTATATGTACGATGTTTCCAGTGGTGTGACTTACTATGCTGAAGAAACATTGAATTTTCTCATAAAGAATAAAGATAAGCGAGAAGATATATAAGTGCTAGGCAAAATTTAAAATTTAAAATTTAATTTATTCGTTCACAATATTTCTGCGTTAGTGACTGGCTAATTCTTTATAACCAGTTAGCGTTGACCAAGTATGGAGAGCCTGCAAAGCAGGCCTATTTTGCTGTGCGATCGATTTGGACTTTCGACTGACCGAGAGTTTGGGCAAGTCAAAAAAAAAATTCCAAGGGAGAGGTTGATGCGTTCCTTTGGATCGCGCTTTTTTAAAAAAAAAAAGCCTGTACTACAGGCTGAAATATTTTCATTCTTTTTTTTTTTTTTTTTTTTTTTTGCCCGACCGACCGACAGCAAGAGACGGGGCGATGGGAAACGAAACATTTTATGGGGATGGCCTAAGACTAATTAAAGGCACTAATTAAGGAAGTAATTATACAAATTTGGGGCTACATGAAAAAGAAAAACTTCTCACTCCCTAAATTGACGCGTGCGTCGCTCAAAAACGCCTTTGCTTAAGCCGACGAGACAATGTTCTGCCAAAGTTTAAAAAAAAACTGTACGGTCATTTGTCACAACGCTAATGCCAGTGGTTAGAAAGGATGTCAGGAAGGATGTCGCGGGCTCTAAAGAAATGTCGAGTCAGGGACGTTAAAAGATCGTCTATTCACGTTGGTCGTTTTCAGATATAACGAGTAAAAAATACAACTGGAGTAAGTCTTGCGGGGGATTTTAAGCTCACCACCGACCTCAACTAACCAGCCCGAATGGTCAGAATGGTTTCCACAACCACAATAACAATTTGCATTTTTACTGTTCATCTAAAACAAAGGGTGTTATGAATCTCGTTCAATGTTTTGTTCTTATGAATTTTAAACTCGGAAAAAGCATAAACACATTATGAATCAATTTTGGTTTGGCATCAACCAATGCGTGTTAGCTCGTTGTTGAATTTCGTCGTTTACACGTCGTTTTCTCTTCTCTAGCTTAAAATCAGTGGTTAAATGAAACAGTCTTTGTGTACACCAAAAGAAACAAGACAATTATCAATATCAGTATAGTTTTGGTCGTTCTGTGAAAGCGCTAACGGTACAGTAAAATATAAATGAAGGGTCCGCAAGATAGTCGTTGATTCTTCTTTCTTGTATTATGATTTGATGTTCACAGTTTCACGGTTATATCCGACTAGTTGTTTATATTAATAATTTACGCCGTTTACTTGCCTCGCCAAAACAACGAACAACTAGATGTAATATATGACGCAAGGTTAAGAGAAGAAATATAAGCGTCGCTGTTTAATGATAATCAGAATGCCTTTCTTTCAACGTACTTTAAGTTAATAAAAACGTTTAAATTAAACGAGCAGGCCAGCAAAAGTTTCATTCAAAGGTACTTCCCTTTGCCATTCCAAATCAAAACAACGATAAAGAATCAGTATTGTCCAATCAGTTTTATCAGTATAATGACGTCAGTATTTTCTGATTGGCTGACATTTCCTCTATTGTTCTGTTCCCTATATATTTGCGATACCACCCGGATGGTTTGGGCGGATCAGTAAAACCAGTGCACTAAAAACTTCTCTTGCCAACACCTCAAGATAGAGAATATACAATCTCACGCTCAATCTCAATCTCAAGCACCACCCTACATAGCAATGCATATTCAATGAGGCGCCTTTAAATCATTTTACATCTTTGTGTACATCTGCTACATGGTTTGCATCTGATTAACCCAGGTCGCAGTGGGATCTTAGTCAAGGCAGTTGAATAGGTACATGAATTTAAAGCACCTTCTCCATTGTTTCAACAGAATATTATCTTTTCAATAAATGGAGGCCGAGCAAGTCACTGAAGTGGAACAGCAAACAAAAAACAGCAGAAAGATACACTTTGATTACAAGACTGGTGGCCCATAATTCATACATGTGGAGACAAGAACGAAGTATGAAAATATTACATTTCTACTCATGACAAACTCTGAAAAAGTTGATTAAAGAGAATTAATCCTTTGATATTCTCCAGGGTCTTTATTAGCTCTAAGCTCCAATTGCACTAAGTCAAATTAAAAGTAGCTTAAATCCCACAAAACTTAGAAAATGATAAACACCTGAAACATCAAAATGATTCTGTAGGTTTCAAATTATTCAATCAGTGATCAAATATCATGAATAACAACCTCAGTAGAGACTGTCTGCGGTTATCTATGATTTGTTACATCAAGCCTAGTAATTTCTAGTTTATCTTAAACTGTATCACATAAGAAAAAATCTTTAAGGAGTTTTTTAAACTCGGTCGCTTAATTAAACTCAAAAGGTTTTTTACTGATAGTTCGTTCAGTGATCTTTAGAAAGCTAAGTATATAGCTATAGACTATCTACAGTTGTTATTTTTGCATAAAACTCTAGCAAACCATGCAGTTTATCTTAAAATTTAAACTTCAAACTTAATGTCGTAAGTTAGCCATCGATGTTAAATAACAACTTTATCAAAATTACGCTTCACTTACACTGCGTCATTTTAAAATCGTGGAACTACAAAACCCCAAAAATTTTCCTCTAGTTGTACTGTTTTGTTTCTCTCAGTCCCGTGAAATTCTTTTGTAAATAGCAACTCCGCAATTTGATAAGAGCGAGCGCGCTACCACATATATACTGTATATAGAAAGTAGGGAAGTTCGTCTGCCTGAATTGGGCAATTTTATCCCATGTGCCTTATTCATCTGATTTAGCCCTATGTCCGGACTCAGTTTATAAATGATCGAGGCCGGCTCAAGCAGGAAGGTCGCTTAAGACATAATGGTGACATGCAATTCTTGCAGAGGGGCGAGATGATACTAAGAAGGCCAACTAGAGGCTAACCCTACGCGTAGAGAAAGTATCTGGAGCAGTTCGTGTTTCCTACAGTTAGCAAGGGAACTAAAACAATCCTTTCTCCTTTTTGAGCTGGATTTGCTTCCATCTTGGCAAGGACTCGAATTCAGTCCTCTCCATATCGAATACCAAGAAAAACTCCTCGTTTGATAGGTAGCGCTGTAAAACGCAAACAAAAGAAACTGAATAACCATTAATGCCATAACTAGACGAATTTTTCTTTGTGTCGATCAGATGCTAAACAACATCCGGGCGGTTCTCAAACTGGATTCTTAAGGATCTTGAGGTATACAATATATGAAAGTATTTATTACCCTATCAGCTATTTGTAAAGAATTAAAATTTGCGCGTCATCTAGTTGTTGTTCAAAGTTAACTTTCAGTGTTGACCTTACCTCTCTCTTGGTTTTATCGATGTTCTCTGGAAGGTGTTGAGGTTGAGCCAGGACGTCATATGGATAGCACACACCATCAGTAAAATCAGCGTTGTTATTGTGGTTTATGGTCTTTACAGTCTAAACATGATGTGAAGAAAAAACACACGAGCTCTAAAAATCGAGGAGTGATCAGTTACCTATGAAAAAAGTACAAGGAAGCTAGAATCCCCGCTCTAACGATTGGAGTCCAGAATCCAAGTCCACTGAAAAAGTCGATAGGTGAGACATACTAAACTTCAATGTTTCCAAAAGGATAACTTCCTGCATCAAGTATGAATGTGATTAATCGTCTTGTCAAACTCACCTTCGGTATTATTCGTATCTCTGAAAACTTTTTTATTGTGTCTTCTCCCATTTCATTTTTCATCTCTTCGTAAGTCCTTCCTTCCTAAAGAGAAATAATTGATCGTGGAAAAAAAAAAACAATAGGATATAACTATCTATAACAATTTGTATTTTGAAGTATTTGATAAAATCAAGTGTCAAACGACATTCTTTGCAAGTAGAAATGACTTTCCTGAAAAGTGTAATTTTCAAATGTGTCTCATATATTTGAATTAACCCTTAACCGAAGCGTACAAGAATTGTCTGTACCTAGATTATTGTAAATTGCAAGGTAAGGTTCTACTGACAATTACAGCTCTTGCTGCATGGGTACACTTTACAATTGAATGCCAAGTAACTCCTCCCCCAAAGAGGCCGCCCCGCCCCCAGTGACTCACGATCGATTAAGATAGATAATAGCAAGAAAGAATAATCTCTTGATAATAGACAATTAAGGTAAGAGGGACGCGGAAAAAATGAAAAGGGCAGAAAAGCAAAACGACTTCTTCCTTTCTGTATTTCGCCATCCACTATGCACCTCCCATCCGCGCTCTACGCGACTTCATATTCCCAGTTCACACATGTTGCGCTCCGCCCCACTAACAGATCGTTACGATAGGGGATATTAGCAAATCTTCTAACCACAGGGAGGACGAAAAATCGAATTGAGAGTGAAACATAGAAATATTAATTTAAAACTTGCTGCGAGGAGGTGGATGGCACCCTCCGGGCTTTCAGTTGACTCCTTTTCTGAACAGCCCTCCAGGATTTCCTTTAACCCCTTCCAAGAGGATAACTCATATCACAGGCAGGACGAAAACCTCGTCAGACACATATGAAATCAAGAGAGGGTAAAGCGCAATTGCTGACTCACCCGGCTAGTGAAGGCGAATCTTCATCAGGAAGAGCAGTATTGTCTTTTATGTTTCAATTAAATATCACATAATATAACACAAGCTAATTAGTTGGATGTTATAGTTACGCTCCATTTATCTCTATCCCAGGACTGAAAATGTCCGGTGAAATTCAGTGGTTCGTAGCCTTGCTTTACTTGGATTATCACTGTATCTTCCAAGGTCCTTCCAGATGGATCAGAGCTCACGTAATCCTAGAAACAATCGAAGATAAAATTAAACGCGTCAATAACTAACGCGTGTTTATCTTTTTTAGTCACAGACCGCATGAAAATGAAAACCTCAAGCCCTCAGCTGAAAGCCCCAATCTTGCATCACCCTAAGCAAAAGACCGCCACACCGACCGCTCAGGCAGTGGCCAATAAAATACCATGGTATAGCATGGTCAACTTCCCCTGCATCCTTCTTCCCCTTACTTTCCAATTTATAAGACGGACAACTCGGAGGACAGGGGTAGGCCTTAGATACTGCAGTTGACTAGGCATCTTTTTTAGCCTTACCATTGCTACTGTGACTCCCTCAGATTTCTCTACTTCGTTCGCTCCATCCCCAATCCAGACAAACACCTGACGATAAAAACACTACTCCATCAATACAAGATGAAATTATCTACAGCAAAGAACTTTTAAAAACAGCTGTTCACTCGATCGACTGACCTGCATCAAAGTCAATGCATCTGGATTAGATCAATCTATGTTCTCCGGAAAACCTGAAATTTGCATGGTCATTATACCTCGTCATAAGTGTCTAGAAACATAACATCCTCTTCAATAAGATCCTAAAAAAGAGAAAAAAGAAATAACTTTCTTTAGGAATGTATCATTAAAGTAACTGTGCACAGCAAATGGCTTATGCGTCTATAAATAGTTAAGTTCTTCTAAAAGGTTATGTTAATTACCTCTTGTGAAAATTCGAATATTTCTTCTACTTTAAACGCCCCCGAGGCGTTGGAGCACTGAAACAAACGAGGCGGGTAGATGGGCCTTTCTTCCTAAAAATTAGATCAGAAAATCGACGAATTATTCCTTGAGTATTGTCGTTCTGGTGTAATAGTGAATAAGGTGATTTTTCGGCTTTTGTACATGTTTTATAGTAGTTAAGCTTAATTAGTTTTAAATTTGTCGCCGATTAGTGCCAAGAGGCGCTAGAAGGCTTAGACACTTAAATAAAGGCTATGTATTGTAGATTCTTAGTGGTGTTGCATTGCATACCATCTTTAAAATTACACATCTGATAAAAGAAGTTAGAATCATGTTTGGGGTAAAGGGTAAACGTTAATTTATAAGTCAATTTATTCTCGTTAATCGATCGCTCGTGTAGCTACTAGGTATAGACTTTGCAAAGACATTGAGATAACAGTGACGAAAGCGCGCACTTAAAACGGATTTGACCGATGAAAGTGGGGCACTGCAGGAAGACGGGTTCAGTTTTTTCCTCGCCCTTTCGCGATTGCGAGTATGTTTTCTTTGCTAATTCTGCCTTCTGCCATTTAAATTGCACGTCACCTCCATTCTCTTTCCTGTGGCGTATTCTTCATATCCACCAATGGCGTCCCAGAATTCTCTCGGCTCCTTCCCTTCACGGATTGGCTCCATCTCCCTATAGTAAGCAGACGGAAGTATGGAACTGCATAATTACACTCTAATGTATTCAACCTTCCATATTGGATAATTAAAAACTCGGAGGCAGGATTTTGTTTATTTACAAGGTGTATCAACAAACAATGCAAGCATGATGTGGCCGGCCATCTATAAATAGAAATTCTAAATAAAAAACATTTTAGTGATGTGCACTGAATATATTTTGAAATATATAAACAATAAAGTACACAATCTAAGCTTCCATAATATACCTGATTTGTAACTTGACTTAACGTTCCGAAAGACACACTTTATGGGATTTTACGAGTTTCCTGCCGGGGTAAGGAATCAAGTTAAATCATTGTTTGTTTTGAGGTGGTTTGAAGCTTTCTGTAAATTTTAGAAATTTAGGGAAACCATTGTATATCGACCGATGCTTTTGTTTTTGTTTCTTTTATTATTTTACGTGTGGATATTAATTACAGCGAAGTATACTCATACTTGACCCTTTCAGTCATTCTAGCTCCCCTAGCCCCCCGAGAAGAGTGAAAGATTCGTCGAAATAACCTTCCTTTAACACTTGAGCACAAAAATTTACACCAACCTGCCAACCATGAGGCAGTCAATAAGCTGTCTGGCATTTCTCCTTTCGGCGGCGCATGCTCCCTGTAGTCAAACAATACCCATACATTACCTGCATGGAATACGTAGTATAGGTCATTTTACAGTTGTGTGCTCAGTGCCCTGGCCTTTGAATAGAGGCCAGGCTGGCGGTGACCTTGTTTTGTTAAAAAACCTTCCTGCTTTTCATGTGCAAATCGTGGTACAGTATTGTTATAGTATTACGGCCGAACAGTATTGTAATAATGGTGTTGCTGTAATCACCTTTCCCCTCCATGAATAAGCAAGACTAGGAGTCTCCAGTACAAACATGTCTCCTGAATTCAACGAGGCCGCTCTTCGGGCAACCTGGAAAAAGATAAACCAACAGCAAAGACTTCAACTTAATCTTTCTGTTTACAATAGTTCATGGTTCATGAAACGCGTTCTTTGATTAGTATCAGCAAAATTCGAGTTTAGATAGCAGTTAGCTTTTAAGTGCTTTGCTAAGAAAATTTTTAATTAAGCCGTTAGTTGGCAGTGTTAAAGAGTATTTAATTATATTAATATTACCAATATATGCTGTTAATTTACTAGATTGATTTTACTTGAGTCGTGAAATGGGTAGTAGAATACTACGCACTATTATACACTAATTCCATTGTCTTCTTTTGTTTACCTCTTGCTGTTTTTCACTATTTGTTAGTATCTGTTTCACGGTTCAAGTAAAATCACTCTAAATGTTCTGATTTTGTACTTAAGGGTTCTAAGTCAGTGTTTGAAAACTGAAGCTAGCGAATGTAAATGTCGGCACCGCAGTTGTCCCTTTCGTAAACGATCGCTGCCATTTTTTAAAGACACTTCGAAAATGCTTGATCTGTTATTGAGAGTGTTTCTATTAAAGAGAAAGAAAATTGCAACCCGAGCCAAACCTAGACCTCGAACCCGGAACACTACCACACCAACCCGCCAAATTTCTGAAAAATTTAAGTACATACACTAGCAAACTGTCTTTTTTATCTGTTACATCAATAATGGGTGACCGTAGCCCTTTCCGCAACTTTTAACGAAAATTCAACTTGGGCTTCAATGTCGTTCTTTCTAACACTATTCAAAAACGTATAATTTACCTTTTTGTAACATAATCCAGGGAATATATTACATCTATCTTGACGTAAGGCTCAGTTACTAATTGTGGCATCGACCGTTAAAATGGCAACGACCGTTTTCAAAAGGGAAATAGGCGTCGGCACCATTTGCTAACACAGAAAGCAAAGATCATATGGCTATATCAAATGATGATTATTTTTTTATCTTTTTGTCTCTACCTAGTGGTACATGACATAACCCACAAATTTAACAAAAAAACGCCTAGGATGTTTGACCACGGTGCGTGGATATACACGGCATACGGTATGGCTGGTTGCTTGCGAATGCGCAAAGATGTGACAAATTGTGTTCTTAACCAATTTCGTCCCTAAGGCCTTCGTTACCCTTGTCCAACGGAACGGGCAACAGACGAACCTTGGTGCTGACCAAAAGGACCGTAGCCTGTGGAATGGAAAAGAGAATACCACTAACCTGTATTGCCTTAGCATTCATGTCTGACGTGCCGCGGACGTGAAACATTCTTTTGCCTTCCTTGTCATATGTATCATCCTCGGATCCGGCTCGAAATCCAGCTCCTTTACCACCCTGTGAACAACCCAAACATCAAGTACAAAGCCTTTGTAAGCTGAATGAAATATTTTAATACATTTCCTCAAGAGCCATGGCTTTTGATTTCCTTTGTTGCTCGTTGCTTTTTACACACGAGATTATTTCTAAATACATGAGAGAAAAAGGTCTCTGCATGGAAGCAAAGGCCCAACCTCGTGTCTGTGTTTAGGGTGATTCCCACTGCCGCGTTATTTTTACCTGCGTATGCGCGTAGTTTATGTGCGTAAATAATCTAGGGGTAATGTATGAAAGGTCGGGCGTGAACGTAAAGTTGAACCTGGCTCAACTTACATTTTTACGCGCGACCTTTTATGTATTTCTTCTATTTTATTTACGAAGTTAATTTTATGCGAATAAGCACGTAAAAATAACGCGACCGTGGAAATTCATCTTTAGCCTGCGTGGCACGCGTTAAAAGGGGAAGGGGAAATTCGGGCGCGCGAGACGGGGGAAAGGACGCGAGAGCAGTGGGACAAAAGGATTTGTCAGAAAATGGGTGGTGCATGGTTATGGTTGTAGAATCTTACCTCCAGGATAATAAAGCGCCCTCGAAACATTCTTAAGAAGTGCTCGGGTTCTTTGTTTTGGACGACTCGTACCACAGCATGAAAAACCAAATTTACGTGAGCGTAATGACGGCATAAAGTCAGCGTAAAGTTGAATTTTACACAACTTTACGCTTCCTTTACTCTACGTAAAGTTCAGCTTTACAGCGCCTTTACGCGTACATATAAAGCTGGCTTAATGAAACATAAACTTTACGCAACAGCTTTATGCTTTGCGTAAAGCTTGTGTAAACCCTACTTTAAGATTGCGTAAAGCGAAAATAAAAGCTCCTTTACGCCAAATATATATATATACATAAACACACTGGAAACTTTGAAAATACCGGTAAATATAATGGTAATCGGTACATTTTTCTTACCAAACTTTGAACAATCAAGATTTTATTTTTGTCCATGTCAAATATCTGAATTTTCCACACAAACATTGGATTTTTGTTGTCTACTTAATAACGGTTATTTTCTTTGGTTCTCCATCATCTCTGCATAGTATTTACAATCTGAAGCCATGGAGGAGTACTCATATATACATTACGTATAATTGTATGAGTAATCCTCAATTCAAGGTTTGACACAAAATAAAATACCATTATACGTAACAACACTTCAACACACAGTTAAAGGATTAGGCCAGATATTTTGTTTGTATGATTAAGTTATAACTTGCTTTAATGGAGTTATATTGTTTAACCAATAGATGAACTTTGAATAAGCCAACAGTAACGAACTGATTCTTTACAAACCCTTGGTGACCAAAAACTACATTTTCTATACAGTAAGGAGCCCAAAAGTGTGATCTTCTTTAATTAATTCACATTCTTTCATGCGGACGCGGATATTAACCGATCAGAAGTCGAGGATAGTTTCCAGCTGGTTTCTGATTGGATTAAATCTGCATGGAAGAATGTGAATAGATCAAAGGCGGCCACACTTTTGGGCCCCTTGCTGTAACTGAAAGTGATAAATTGCTTTTGATGGAACTGTTTTTTTCTAACCATTAATTAGCTGCACTTTAAATGTGACAGAAGTGACAATTCAATACTTTCAATTCAATTACATTTCCCACACATTCAGGGAAAAGCTTGAAATCTCAAGAAAACTTTAAATATTCCATTTCAATGAAAGTTATAAGTATGGTATAAGCTGCAAATACGAATCGCATTCTTTAAATGTAGTCTCGAAAAGAGTAATCTTACAAGGTTTAAAAAAAAAAAAACTGATCCTCTAAAACTGAATTTTCTGAATATAACATGATTTATGTTTGTTAGCATATTTGTCATTACATTAAAAATTGAAAAAACGAAAATTTTTCCAACACCTTAGTAAGGTTTAAAATAAGAAGATACAGTGTACATAAACTTTTCAAATGGGTCAAAACAGTCTTCTCGAAAAGTGAAAACAAAAATCATCTTAACTTAGTATTATACCAAATTAAGATGATTTATAGTTTAAAATAATTATTAGTATTTACATGTAAGGTACAAGAAAACTGATGAAGTTAAATTTTGATTAAAAAAAAAAACAGCAACTGTAACTCACAAATTAATGTAAAGGTGGGCCAAAATGGTCTCTTCCAAAACAAAAATATTTAGTATAATTTAGCACAATTCAAATTAACAGCTTAAACAATTTTAGATAAGAAATAAAAAGACTGAAAGCCTAATACATGTATAACATTGATGGTTTCTTGACTTAGCCCTTTCACTCCCAGAAGTGTTTACTGTCAAATTTGACAAAAAATCCAAACAAGTCATTTTCACAACCTGCTGATGTAAAAGTTCGATGCACAAGGCTGTCACTAAGATTGCAAGTTGTAGGGTATATGAAATTAGCGAGTGAAATATTGAAAGCGTGGGAAGTTGTTTATGTTTTAATAAATTTTCCTTTCGTTTCCTCTCAAAATAGCCAAGCATTGGGCTCAAAGTAGCCAATTTAAACCCTGGTCTATGGCCCTTAGTGACAGCCCTGGAACCACCTTACAAGGCTAAAGCTTGTATTTAACATTGCATTAATCCTGTTTGACTTGAGAGGTCTTTCTGTCACCAACATCCCATATCAGGCTGATCTGCTGGATAAATAGAAAGCAAGTATTATTTGAGTAAACTACACAGATTACATGTACTTGTAGGCTAATGATAATACACTTAATCATAACTATAACAAAATTGTCAAATCTGATTGGCTATCAACTGCCCTGATTTCAGCCTTAATTGGACAGTTTAGTAGGACAGTACGCGCCATCATGCGCGCGCTTAAATGGCTTTTTTTTACTGCTAGCAAAAGAAAATTTCGAATTTCTTGTGTTTTGATTAAAAAAATAGCCTAATTATATTACAAATTTTGTTAAAGTTATGATTAATTGGTAACAGAACTTTGTGTCCTCCACTTCGGTCTGTAATCATACTCGTGATTAAACAAATCGGACTCCTGCTATGTGGTCGTCTGATTTTGTTAATCACTCGCATGATTACAGACCGAATTGGACTCCACTCAGTCCTGTTACCATTACTAATCGGGCACTAAAGGCACAAGTACATGTAAGTTGCCAGAGGATACCGTACTGTACTTACGGCCAAATTACTACAATCAGCACAATTTTACTTGAGAAAGGGTTCCCCACATGGCTCTTTTCACAAACCAAGACTAAAAATTTGAAAACTGATAAGGCATTTTCCACAACGGGTCTAATGTATGTTATTTTAGAATTAAACCTAAAACAGAGCTCATAAAAAAGCAATGAAATGACTGGCAGTGGAAATGGCAAACTAAGTTAAGGCAACTGTTTCTAATCTTTATTTTTTCAAATAAAAATGTGCTTGTCCTTCGGACAAGTCATGTCAAAGGTTTACATGTCCAAACTAAATTTCTACCAGTCCCAGACTAAAGTTTCAAATCAATAAACATTCCCAGGCTTCTCATGAACTCCACCAAAAATGCAAGACTTTCAGGGCAAGAAAAACAAACATATAAGCATCTTAATTCCAAAAGTTTCACATGTAATTTAAAATCAAAAATAAACTTTTGTACCTGCTTCAAAAAATGCATGCATGCTGTTAAATTATTCACCACTAATGACCTGGATTCCAGAGAGATTTTGTTCGCTATGACTGCCCGGGGAATTGGGAACCTTGGATTTCTTATTGACTGGCGCATGAAAATACAGAACCAGACTAGATTATCTTTGCCTACTTGTAAATTCAACACTCGCTGACACTTTTCTATTCTGTTTATTAAATCTTCTATAGTCTGTGAAAATTTTCATAAGAATGTTTGTATCACATTACATGTGAGCTTACTTTCTACAGATGTTCTTTCTTAATTCCATTTCTTTTAGTAATTCCCAGTACCAGTGACCAAACTCCTACTTTCCAGTACAAAACAAGGAAATTCTACTCCTTCAGACCCCCAAAGTCTTTACATAATTTTGTATTATCATCTTCACCGTCATGGTCTCGTTGCTTGCTTAGTATTAAAAGGTTATGCAAAGTAAATACACCTGTTTAGTTATAATTTACTTTAAACGGTTAGTGCTGGTTTCATTGCTCACTGAAATGTTAGTTACTGAGTACTTGACACAGTCATAGGAGCTCATCATAAACAAGTTTGGAATTAAGCTTAAAAAGTTGAAAGAAAAGGCGAGCCAGGACAACTTACCTTGCCTTATTATCTGCTCTTTTCAGCGAAATCTTGAGAATCGAAGAGCCTTAGTAATACAGTAGTCTTGGTCTGTGTTGTGAACATTCCAGTGTTAATGCTTGCGCTTCAAACGATGTTTGTCTCCATTTCTGACTGAGTATCTCGTCCCGAATTTAAGGGTTGCTTCACACTTGAGAATTGATCGATTACTAAAGGCTGATAGTGCAATAATAATTTGTAACAACCTTAAGATGTCCTGTCCACCGTGATGCTATCAAGAAGCACATATATGATTATGAACGATCTCAGACCTGCCAACTCTCACGGTTTTGCCGTGAGTCTCACGGTCTTTTATCTTTTCTCACGGCCTCACGACAAGACTCCTCAATCTCACGATTTTGGGGGGAAAATCATTCTGAAATGAAATATTAGCTGTAAAATAAAAAAATGAAAAATTTATGGGAAGCTAGTGACATAAACTGATAAAATGATAAGTGAATAAAGCAGAACTCTACACTGTTACATTTGTACCTGTGTTTACCGATTTTCTGCCGATTTTTGCCTTGTTCCTAGGCCTTCGCTAGTAATTTTATGCAGCGGCTACCCAGCGGCTATGTTAACCATTAACCGAACCTCGATCCCATGCCGAGTATCCCTGTAGTCTTGCAAGTTCACGCGCAGCGCGGGAAAGCAATTGCAATCGGATAAAAATGGCGAAAAGAATTAGAACAGATGCCGCTGATATTTCAATGGAAGATTCGAATTCTGACAGTGAGACGGACCGGGAAGAACCTGCTCAAAAAAGTGGCCGAAAATATAATGGAGCAGCGAAATATCGGGTAAAGTACAATCCCTCTTGGGCCAAAGATTACCCTGTAAAAGCAGTTCTTAATGATCGTTATAGCTTAAAACAAATAAAGGAACGAAGGTAACACTTAGAAAAAACACTTAATGACTGCCCCCAATGGAAACAGGGTTTGATTAATCTTAATCGAGAAAAAAGTAGAATCTCACTATTTTTCGTAGAATCTCCAGATATTTTTTCATGGGTATCCAGATTTTCCTTTATCAGGGGTTGGCAGGTCTGCGATCTCCAAACTTCCTAAGAAGCAAGTTTGAAACCGTTGGACACTTTCAAAATGGACGCCAAATAAACGAATCTTATGGAGCATGTGCAAGGAGCAAGCCCGCTGACCAGGTGTCCCTTCACTGTATTGTTTCCAGGCCTCTTTAGTACTCCGTTGAATGTAAAATAGTCAGAGTTTGTCTTTAAGTAATGTGTTCATTCGTTAAGTAAAACTCGCCGTTTTTGCAGGGGATATTTTTTCTTTATTTTTCCAATTATTTCAATGTGATCAAATTACAGTTGAAACTCTACAACGGCCACCTTGGGGACATCGAAGAAAGTGGCCATCGTAGAGAGGTTGAAAAAAGAGTGAATGTATGGACCGTCCGCCAAAAAAAATGACTCGTTGTATAGAGGTCATCGTTAAGGGAATATAACGTGATACTACCTCAGTTTTTTCTGGTATTTCGTGACCTTGAAATTGCAACGATAAACTATATACTATCAAACACAGTTATACTGACTGAAATCAATGAGGCAATACAAGTGATGAGTATAGAAGGCTATTGTGTTTGCGCGGCGACAGATATGCCGCGTTTCGAAAGTTGCCACAAAGTCGCAAGCTATATCTTTCCATGTACTCTGCCAGCAGAATTTTCTTTTCAGCGTCATTTTTAAGCGTGTACAAAGTCGTTCGCACCGCCCCAAAAAAAAACAATTTGCGTGGTTGGCTTGTTTACATCCCACACCAACATCGAACTCCAAATGAGTGTTAAAAAAAACTATGCGAACTAGTGTAAGGACACAGACGACTTACTAAAAACAGTGCCGGGAATAAATTCCTGTTAGGAAGGTAGAATTATATGACAACTGTACTATACCTTTACATGTAGAGTAAATGAGCGTAAAGCCGTTGCAACAACTTTATGCTAGCTTAACGAAACCTTTAAGAGCCGAGCGTAAAGTTACCTTTACAAACTTTTACGCGCCATGTAAAGTTTGCGTAAAGTTGGATGACCAACTTTACGCAGGTTTACACAAACTTTAATTTTGCGTAAATCTCCATTTTCATGCTGTGACCTGAAACGCATGAAGATCCATCAAAGTTACAATAGCTTCCATTATCCACAGTATATTCCAGTAGCGAATAAGTAGATAGAAGAGTGGTATCTCGAAAATTAAAGATAAGCGCGTCGTCGATTCAACATTCCCCTCGGCTCTATATTTCCCTGAGCAGAAGACTCAAATATTATCCCCAAATGTCTAACACCAAATTTGGTTTTTCTTTAATTACCTAGTTACTTAAATAAGCGATTCCAAAGGTAGGTTTTTTTGGCAATGATCGATTAACACTTGATGGCCAAAAAGGTTTCGTCTTCACCGCAACATTGACTCTCTCTATAAATATAATATATTGTGATAAACAGCTCAGAATATTTCAGGAACAGTATCCAGGTTTCTTAGAATATTGGACCAACATTCTTCCCCGTAGCACTACATAGTTACTTGAATGAGTGAGCCACAAACTTGTGTTGCTATTCCTCCCAATTTTTTGTCCATTTGATCAGCTAACATGGCTGCTGCCGCTCTTTCATCAATGCTGCTTTTTGCTCCCTTATAAAAACAACGACAAAACGATAAACCATTCTGGATAATTTATAAGGAGAATCATTTTTTCCGTAAACTGCCGAAATTGACGACAACCGTGATTTTTTTTACTGAGTGAAAGAGTTGACAGTGAAGAGCCAAAAGTTACGAAAAGAAGGCAATTCACTGGACGTTTAAAAAATTTAAAGCACCCATTTTTGAACGGGTTAACCAGAAACTAATTGAATTTCATAAAATCCCTTTTTTACCAGACAGGATTAGTCGTGCAAATATGATCAGGCTTTTCTTTTTTTAATCATATTAAACTGTAAACCACTATTGGTTTAGGGTTCATTGACGCTCTTGTAATCCATATATAAAGCTATAATTTTAGTATCATCTATTATTTACTAAATATTAAAATTCGTGGACGTCCTACTTGAGTTGTTGAATGTTTCGCTATTGTGAGCATCCAGAACTGAACCTAATGTTTCACCTGCCAAAAGTAGATGATCATTCGTCGTTTCCAGTTGGCGGTGTAGTTATACTTGATGACGTAGGAATCTCCACTAAAAAACATTCCGTGCAAATTCTGTTCCCACGGAATCAAGTCATGATCTTCCACCCGCCAGATCTGGAAACAACAAAAAAAAAATTAATCAATAAGAAATGAACAGCCTCGGGCAGGACAAGGAAAGAGAACTGCTGAACAGCTGAACTGAAAAACGCCCCTCGTAACTCAGCTTATTAAATTGATCGCCTATCATAAACCACAAACATTTACCGACGAATAAACTCTCTAATAAAAAAAGGTAAGAATGTTTCTCCGTTCAAACTCTGGTGCAGGGTAAATCGGCGGTTTCAAAGCCGGCAAGCAAGGCCCAAGAAGAAGTTAAGACATGACTACAAAGCGTAAAAATGTGAAATATCGAGTAACAAAATGGGTATAGCAACCTTTAACTAGTTTAGCATTCAATCACTCAGCCTTCCCTTTTTGTGTTGCATTTTTTGCTCAGATGTGGTGTTGCTTAAATTTGTTGTTTTTAAACTAAAGTGTGTAAATAAAAGAATCGTATTTTGATACCTTTACATCGCCTGTTCCATCGTCCGGGAGGATTTCCGTTTTGTGTTTTCGTTTTTCACGGTCGTGAAGTTGACTGGCATCAAACTTTTCGTTGCTTTGCTTAGCTGATTGACAAATCATATAATTACGTATGAGATAAGACCAACCTCGTCTCAAGACTCTTTTTGGAATTGATGTGGTCCCAGATTATACCCACAGTCACAACTTAGCCCGCTCCCAGTTAACGGGAGAATTTTAAGTTAGCTTACGCTGAAGTTATTCCAACACAGTCGCCTTAGCTTTTGTTTTTACTTTTTGTGTGTGTTTACTTTCGTTCTTTGTTACAGTGAAGTGGTATAAACTCACCTAGGTGGCCCTGCCTGAATACCTTTCCCAGTCCGACCAGTGTTCACCTTCGTCTCTCCACCCTGAGAAGAACTGCTTGAAAATAGGTGTCTCACCACCCTCCACCACACGGGTTACTTGCGTCCACTGAGGATATCCCTTCTTGCTTATAAATTCCTTCAATTGACAAAAGGGAGAAATAAGGCTACTTCAGAAATTTCGTCACTATGACTTAAGGTACCTTTTCAGAATTCCTCAAAGCTGCATGTGAAACAATTACAGGAGAAATTGGGAAAAGAGGTGAGAGAACTTGCAAACGAACATTTAAAAATCCTTTACTGAGCAAACACAAGAGAACGGGAACTGCAACACGCGGGGGATCCAGCGAGGGCAAGATGGGCCTGCGGGTGTCCAAGCAGAATGCAGGATTCGCTTCATCTTTCCCGCTCGCGGATTCAGCCATACAATGAAATACAACACAACGTTAACAGACTTTATTTCAAGAGGGCAGTACCTCTTGCAGCGATAAAACTCATGACTCCTGTAGCGGCCCTTTATCTATTGTTTACATTATGTTTATCAATTTAGTCCAGCTTACCAGTCCGTGGGTTTGGTTCTGAAGTAACAGAGGCCAGGAAAATGTGTTTTCCGATATTGTAGAACGAAATAACGCCTTTCTAGTGAATAAAAACAAGAAGTTCAAAAAGGTAAAACTTTGAGATTTTTGCAGGGGAGCTAGTCCATAGTTTTGGTCCAAAATTAAATTGGCCATTATTCTTCTTTTTCTTTTCAGACAAAATAGGCCAGGAAAATTTGTTTTGCGATATTCTAATAGGGAAAAACCCCTTTCTTGGCTATAGAAACGAGACAATGGGCGGAGTTAAGGGTGGGCCGTAGGGGCCGCCGCCACCCATTTTCGTTTGAAATTTTGCATTATTTTTATAGAATTCCGTCTCAAATACATAAAAAGTATTTAGAATAACTCTGATAAGTGTCCCGGCCACCGCTTTCTGAATTTTCTGGATCCGCCTCTGATAAAGTTGTAAAGAGTAAATCTTACATCTACAAAGAGGCAGTAATAGGCTTTGCTTCTTCAACTGGTCGAATAGTTTCTTTCAAGTTGTCAAGGAAACGGCGCCATTTTAGACTTGTCGTGCGGTCTAGCAAGCTTGGTTGAAAAGTTATCAGTAGGAATCGGAGCATATTTCCGTATATCATTTACCTATTCTACAATCTCAGAATAAAAAATCGCATACATAGAGTATAGAGTAGGGCTAGCCTATGCTTAAGTTGACTGAGCCTTATGAGTTATCTTGATAATGTTTCTTAGTTATGGTTACTCAAAGTATTTATAGTATTTTAGGACATTATGTAAGTAGTTAGTTTTTGTTAGTATGACAGATAAGAAGCTACCATGTAGAAATACTGTCAATAAATCGTTATTGTTATTATTATTATTATTATTATTATTATTATTATTATTATTATTATTATTATTATTATAACTACACAATGTTCAAAGGTGTAATATTACTCACATAGGGATCCAAATGCTCTTTTTTTAAAGGCATTTCATTGACAGGGGTCATCTCAAGACTTCCACTTTCATCTGAAACCCTGCAAAGAGAATATTGCATTAGCTGTACAATCTATAATCCTGCAATTGCCACTAGGTTGTAGGCTATTTATTTATTTATTCACTTCCACCATATATTATGTTGTGCAGCACACACAACAGAGCGGAGCTCCAATTTAATTGTGTTTACAGACAACCGATCCAGCCCAGGAGAGGTTGGCCACACCACCGGGGTCTACGTCTCCTGCTCTTTTCGAACAGTGGTGTGGGTTCTTTTACGTCCCACAAGAACCAGATATTAAGTCAAAAGTGCTGTAGACGGGACCTACGGTTTTCCTTCCTTAACTGAGAAGACTAGAAAGTCTAACCGTTTGAAGACGTCATTGCAAAGGCAGCGCTTTCTCCTGAGTTATTTAAAGACCCTGAGTGTTGGTCCGGCCCGGGTTTAAACCTGCGACCTCCCGCTCAGCAGACAGGCGCTCTCTCAACTGAGCTAACCAGACGACGGTTTTTAATCATTTAGTAATGATTCGAAAAACTTTATCTACTACTTTATCCTTGTCATTAAAGATGTGAATATTGTTCATCGTAGTGTCAGATAGGAATGAACGTTTATTCGTTTGTCTTACGATAGAATCGCTTTGAGATATTGATCGCGACGTTTCGACTGCAATACTGCTAGTCTTCATCAGGCTATCCTTATTATTCGGACACTCGCATTAAAAATAAACAAAGAAAATTACAGGTAAGTTTCAGTTAAAAAAATTGCTGGTCTGTTAAGGCGGCCAGTTCAATAAGCTTGAATTTGATGCTGGTTTTTAGGTGTTTGCAGTTTAACCGGAACCACGCACTACATTACTTGCACGTGAGACACTCCCGAATGTATCCTCAAACGCTAGCTTAAGGACAGTGCCCACTAATGGGAAGTATTTTTTCCCAGATAATGACTATGTGAGACAAGTAGATCATATCAGGGGCTATTGAAATCGAAAAAGAAAACTGGGGGTAACCGTGCATTTTTCAGAGATAACTGCGCTTCAATATGGAGAAAAACGCTGAATAGGCATTTTTTAGAAAAAGGATAAAAATTTATTTTTTCCCCAAATTGCAGAGTGTACACGTGAACTGGCACAAATGCAATGATAATTGTAACAAGGTTTCAAAATAAGCAACAAATGATAACATAACAACTGCTCTTTATACGTCTTTTTACGAAATATCAGCACAAATGGGAAGTTATCAGCAGTTACCCCTCTCCACGCGTTTGCCTTAAAAATAGTGTAAACGACATTTTCCCCAAACCAAAAATTGATCGTTTGTTGAGTATTATTACTTTCATTTGGTAAGATAAAAAGTAGGGTTACCACGCGTTTTCAGAAGTTAAATTGGTTGGTTTCGACCTTAACTTAATCGTTTTAGGGGTTATTTACAATTTTTCCCATCCCCTCCTCGGTCAGTTTCACTATTGCTTCACTCAACGCGGAGCATTCTGGGATATCCACAATGGCGAACAGTCAGAGAGAACAACAACCCACGGAGGAGAGCAAAAACAGAAAGTGAAACAGGACATTTCATGGACTCTGAGGAAAACAAATTATAATATTTCATTCAACTGGAGCTTTTCCGTCTCAAAAATTGAACAAAAATTTTTGGAGAAGAGCAATCTCCAAGGTATTAAAGATTACTTCCAGCGCACATAGAGTAGTATGGCGAGCTCAAGATCCAAGGCTAGTGCTGTAAACAAACAGCTGTACTGTAGTGGAAAATAGTCGACAGGGACTCTTAGACAGGTACTCCTTTAACCGTTTGCTTACCTGTACATGTCCTCAAGATTTTTTTGAACTGTAGATGTAATATGGATTGTAAACCTTCTATCGTTTTTTATCATTTTACTGGATACCTCGATCAAACATGTTATTAAACTTGCGTACATTCAATGAGCTAATAATATCTGTGCTTTTTAATGCGCTATCTCTTTCGGGCTTTGCCACAAGTGTCATATGATTTGCATAGACTCAAGTTCCATACATGAGCTCTCTTTTAAAAGAGCTGAATATTGCGAAAGTAGTAGTAACGAAAGCGTTTATGTACCCTCATAAATAAACTGGGCTATAATGATCATTTTATATTATTTCGTTTTGATTTTTTTTTACTGTAGCATTCTGTGTCATGATCATTCACTATTTTTCGTTCCTAAATGTTGATTTTAGACTTAACAGTGCCTGTTAAACCTAAGAAAGTCTTAGAATCAGAGATGCCAACTTCTGGAGACCTAAAATCGGGAGACTGTCTTTTTTTTACCTCGCCCCCGGAATTTCAACGACCCCCCCCCCCCCCCCGAAAAATTGACCCAGCCCCCAATGGAAATGACTTAGGACATTATATGACGTCTTACATGAGGTACATACTATCAAAATTCGAACGCTAGAAATAATCTTTGTCAATGACAAAAACGCCCCAGAAACCGTACTGCGAATAAGAAAACTTCAAGTTTTGAGCCAAAAATGGGCTAAATCTCAAACTAAGACTGTTTTATTTTTTACTAAGTATTCAATATTTATAGTGAACGTAAAAAGCGGGAGAGCGGGAGACGAGGCAAAAAAGCGTAAGTCTCCCGCCAAAAGCGGGAGAGTTGGCATCTATGATATAGTTCAAGTAAAATAGCGACGCTATACGACGTTTCTCTATCCTGATCATCGGCCATATTGGATTTTTATGGAGGTAACCGCTGACTACTCGTTCCCAGACTTCCGCTTCCCGTTCCCCGCTCCCCGTTCCCCGTTTTAGTAACATCCCTTCTTTTGCTGCTTCTTCCTATGAAAGACGAAAGTTTGTCAGTTAGTTCTCCTTTTCTTTCCCTGGATTTGAGTGGTATTTCAAAGTGACATTGAGTTGAACTGACTATGTAATCTCGTACCCAGATCTCCCACGGCCAAGGGAAAGGGAGATCTGGTAAAGTTCGATTTCGATCATGCTCAGTAGAAGCGAGGCCCGATATACGGGCCTTGCTATAACTGCGCATGTTCGTGCTTACTGTTTGGGGAAGATATGGAAAACATGAGTTTGGACAGTGTTCTTGAAGATGTTCTTCGAAGTAGAGGTCAAGGAAATCTTATACTGAAGCCTAGACAAAAAGAAGCACTACAGTCGATTGTTTTTAAAGGTCAGGATTGTTTAATTGTTCTTCCAACTGGCTACGGGAAGTCGTTGATCTACCAAATGCTACCATCACTGTTAGATAAAATTAGTACGAGGAACCTTTCATCGAAGGACAAGTCAATTGTCATTGTTGTTTCTCCTTTGAATGCCTTAATTGATGACCAAATAAATAAACTTAAATCAGCTGGTGTCAATTGTACAAGTTTGCGTGTTTGTGGTGACGAGGTCGATGGCGCATTCGAGGAGAAAATTCTTGAAGACCTTCAAGCTGGAAAGTTTGGGTTAATTTTTACACACCCCGAGGTAGCAGTAAGAAACAGGCAATGTCGAGACCTTTTTTTGTCGGCTTACTACCTGTTTGATCATTTTGTTAATACTTTCAAGGTTATAAGCTTCCTTCATGTTAGGGCTAAAAATGGCCCGTACACCTATTGTTAAGTTCCTGTTTCCTAGACTCAAATTTTTGGGTTACATGATCACTTTTGTCACCTCACACCTGAAAGGATTTAACATAAATTTAGTTTTGTAGTCTGTCAACCTTAGTTTTTGCTTTATGAAGATTTCACAAAGTTTATGAATTCAATGTTCTCACACCGGGATCCAGACTCCAAAATTTGAACTATACAATGAAACTCAAAGTTTACTATGTGTATTTACTTTGCAAGGACATAGTGAGCTGTTTCTATTCTTATCATTGCAGTAATGATATTTATTGCCTTATGCAATGTACATGCTAGGTCAACTAAGTAAAAAGGTTTTATTATGTCCAAAAGCAGCTATCTTGGTATTTCAATTGCTTCTTATGGGTGCCTTGATCAGATCACCAAAAAACTAATAGTCATAGACCTGTTATGCTTGTAGACTTTGTTTTCTCAATGTGTAAAATTTTGATGCTCTCAAGAGGTATCATGTGATGTGTTTTCTTAAATTTAATGCACATCTTTAAAATTTGAAAGAAACAGTTCGGTTCTCCAAGTATGATCAAATGACTTATATTAAGGCAACAAACCACACAAGCAAAGCAAGTCTGTAGAAGGTACAAATGACTGTTTGGGTTCATTTAAGTAGCAACTCGATATTTATCTTCACCATTTGTTTTCCAGTGCATATCTGTGGCCAGTTCAAATTGAATGTCATTCATTTTTAGTGCAACTGTGTGTCCTCCTTTCACACTAGTATGAATCTCTAACTTCCCTAAGTATTCCATCACCATGTTGTTTAACAGCGACAGTAAATGTTTGAAACACGCTATAATCTAACTGTAAATTAATGACCCAAGTCCATCACAGAAAGCTTGTGGGAAATTAAAGTAAAAATTATGTTCAAAGCAACATGACTGAGAATTCTAAAATAATTTGTTGTCCAAAACTTTAAAAAATATGTCACTCTTAGAGCTGCTAAATTCCTGGATGGTACCATTTTGCTGACCTTGAGCAGCTTGCATTAATATTTGCGTGAATGTTATGTGATAAATATTATTTTATTAATGTTAAGCAGGCTAAACAAAATATTTTGAGTTACATGGCATAATAATAACAGAAAAGTGAACCTTGAACCTTTAAGCCTCAATAATGACCTCCAATCAAGCAGAGGCCAAGAGTGGCTAAGCTTCTTGATATTTCAGCAAACTCTGTATAGTACTCTAGGAAAAATGTACACCTAAGAGCAGTTAAGGCAAATTTCATCACTGAGGCTTAAAGGGTGAATAGCTAATATAACTACATGGCCATATTGTTACTAATAAAAAAGTTATTGCAGCCTTTTTCTTCTTAATTCGACTGTACTATAACGGCTTAGTTACTTGAAAGTCCCATTTCATGTAGTCATTATCCGTAATTCTTGTGGCCAAATTCTCTTATTCTAGTGGCAAGTATAACAGCATTTCAGTGTATCACTACAGCATTTTTACTTTGTGTTTCATTGTTTAGGGGGCATAACTTCAGAGAAGACTACAGAAAACTAGGAACACTTTCCTCAGTATTCCCCACAGCTAAGATTGTTGCCATGACAGCAACAGCAACAAAGGAATATCAAACAAGCATTATCAAAAGTCTGAACATGAAAGATCCCAAACTTGTAATTACAAATCCTGACAGGCCTAACATTTTTTATGAAGTACAGCAAAGGCCATCCTATCTTAAACAAAGTAACATTAACCAGTTTGAAGACATTCTTTCCCCCATAGCAGATGAACTCATTATTGCCAATATTAAAATGCCTGTCACTATTATTTACTCATCATTAGAAATGTGTGGAGTTGGGTATGCCTTTTTGGAGAGAAAGCTTGGGGATCACCAGTACTACCCTATTGGGGCTCCCCAAATTCCTCAAAACAGGCTTTTTGCTCAATTTCACTCGCCACAGACAGACAAAATGAAACATGAACTTATTAGCAGCATTGTTTCAGAGTCATGCAAACAGAGAGTAATATTTGCTACAGTGGCATTAGGCATGGGGGTCGACTCTCCTTGTGTTGAAAGGATAATTCATTTTGGTGTGCCCCGAACTATGGAGAGTTTTTTTCAAGAAAGTGGGAGAGCTGGAAGAGATGGGAGGCCTGCCACATCAACTCTTTACTTCAACAACAATGATATTGGTGCAAATGTTGAAGGAATACAACCTATTATGAGTGATTACTGTAAAAACCCTCAAAATGTCTGCAGAAGAAAAATTGTGCTTAGCCACTTTGGTTTTGGCATTCCAAGTCCTCAAGACAAACACAGCTGCTGTAACATATGTCGAACTGACTGTGAGTGCTCTGAATGTGTTGAGCTACATCAAGATGTTTTGGCCCTTGAAAACATTCACATCCCTGATAATGAATTTCTTCTTTCTGGAAAACAGGTGGAAGATATAAAATCAGAGCTTATAAAATACAAAGAACAAATTGAGGCCAGCGATAACTATTTGAATTTAACTATGTGTTCAGGATTAACAATGACAGTAATTGATGATGTTTGTTCAACACTTCAAGAACTCTGTAACCTCTTGACAGAATTATGGAAAAACTACCGGTTTGGAGAAAAGAACATGCAGAAAAGATTGTACAGATTATAAGTAATGTCACATCCAAATAGGCTTAAAAGCCTCCTTAAGAAACTCTGCAAAACATTATAGGTACCATAACTAATTCTGATAATATTTTGTCGTGATAATTTAACTGAGGGAGCCCATTCCTTATAAGCCAAGTGGCTTCCCTTGGGCTTCCTCACCATTAGCTTTAAATACTTAAATTTTCTTGTTTTTTGTACATCCTAAAACTATAAATTGAACTGAACTGAATTCCATTTTAAAGTTCCTCCTTATTTATGCAGTACATGAGGAAAAAATTCTACTTTTGTTATAACATGTGTACTTTACTTAGTCATCTGGATCAGATGATTCAGATTCTTCATTTTCAGGAACTACGGATTGACCTCTTGCAAGCTGTCTCTTGTGATTTTCAAGCCAACGCAAGAATTCACCCAAGTCGATCTTCTCTCCTACACTCTTCAGCATATCAGGGAATGAAGGATGAGGCTCATGCATTGGGTTGCATTTGAATGGCCTTAGCAACCTCAGATCCCCCAGCATAATGCCTTCATCTCTATCAGCACTTTTTTTAGTGTGAGCAGTTGACGGTGGCTTGACATTTGAACTCTCATCATAAGCATGCAGGGATTCACTGACTCCAGTGACTGCCATTGAGTTATGAAGCACAGCCTTCTCAGTCTTATTTGCCCCCATTGAAGTTATCAGATTTTTTGTGCTATTGATGGTATGCTCCATTTCTAAATCATTTGGCATGTTGACCCCAATTTTCCCTTTCTTGTTGGTCCCTCTTCCCCAAATCACACGTTCGGACACCTGGTGGGTCAGCATGCACTTTACCGAAGTTAGGAAGTACATTCCTTCAATTGCATTCTTTGACAATTTGTTATTGGCTTTGAAAACCCACAGAAGGTATTTCCAATTAATAACATTTCTATCTCCATCACCTTCATGAATTGTGTCATTCAGTTGCATAAGTATTATAAACAGTTAAATCAAAGAGAGGCCATAATTCTGGACTTTGTCATCGACTGTCACACCCAAGTGGAAAACATGGTAGTCAACAAACTTCCCAAGCACCTTATCAAAGTGTTCCTTCTTTGCCTCCAAGCTTGCATTTTGTTCAGGCAAATTTTTTGTAGGCTCACTTTCAGTGTTTTCCATACCAAAGAATTCTAGGAAAGCTTCCACTAAGTAAGCCCTTCCAACTGACACAAAGAACTCCTCATATGCATCAGGGTTGTTTTTGACAGTTGTTGGAACATTGTAGCGCATAATACGCTCGCTAAAATACTTCAGTGTACCAATTTCACATGTTGAATTCTGGTTCATCAGGACATCATTAATGAGCTGAAAATAAATACAAAACAATAACAATAATTATTGTTAGTTAAATTATGCATTTTATTTTGCCAAGTAGACTCCAAACTCCACAATTGAAAAGTGGGCTATGAAATGTCCCTCAGCCTTTTTATTCAATGTGTTAAGAACTGTTTTGTATAAAAGAGCTTTAGATTAAACTCTGCTTTGTTTTATATATTTATATGAAGAAGAGATGATTATTACTATCATTAACAATATAGATATAGTATTAGGAAACTTAAAGAATTCAACTATCTTTTCTGATCAAGTGCGTCAGAGGCAGCCAGATTTAATAAATCCAGTTTGTACTTTTATGCTCAACAGTTGTTGAACAGAAAAGGACTAGATTAAGTATAAAAATCCAAATAATAGTATGTAACTCTTGCAGTCACCATATATATTACATATCTTGCATAGCTGTACTTACAGTTAAGAATGCTTGCTTTGTATGAAAGAGCTCTATAGCATCAGGCTGAGAATGTTCCAATCGGTCCTTAGAAGTGTGAGCTCCAGCCCTTAGTTTACGCCCATACGTAAAACGCACTCTTGTCAACTGATCGCCACCAGATGGACAGTTAAAGTCAGCTGGGATGTAGGTTTCTTGTTCAGGACCTTCATTATCTGTAGCTGCTTTAAATATTGTTTCAAATGTGGCTTCATGGCTAGCCAAGATGTCAACCACATCTGCATATTTTTTTTCATCTTTGAATTGAATTGGCAGTGGAAACACTTCTGACTTCGAGCTCATTTCATTAGTGTACCTGTGCAGAATGTGCTGTGGTACCAGCTTCTTAACTGCTGCAAATTGAGGTTGTTTGAAGAATTCTAAAAAGATTCTCCCCACAAGAACTTTGAAGTCTGACTGAAGTTTCTTGACTTCCTCTGAGGTAAGGAGGTAATTCTCATTAGGAAAATTCTGAATGTCACCAAGTGGCCTGACATTGTCCAAGTGGCTGAAGTCAATCCTCTCAAAAACAACAATGCTTGCAAACCAGTTGTGCTGCTTGTTCCTGTGATCTACCCTCATGTTCTTCACTGTTGTTTTGCAGTTCAAATTGTCATTAACAGTGTAGAATTTCTTTCCAGCTTTGACCAGTTCAACAATTTTGTCATGAAAGTGTCCTCCCATGAGGTCCAAGAGATTGATCATAGAGGTGTGTGACAAGCACACCCCTTGCTTTTCTAAACGTCCATATGTCTGAAATAATAATAAAAAAAAAAAATTTTAAATGATAGTCATCATCAAATTAAAGAAAATCCTAATAGAACCCCGGGGGAGGTACCTTCCACATAAGAGGCTAATGGGGATGTGCTGCTGGGTCGCATTTTCCCAACTGGATTGACTATAATGGGCTCACATTTTCAGTAGTTACTAGAAATGGGGTTGCACATTTTCTGATTTTTGGGGTTAGGCAGTTCTTCATATTTATGGTTAGCAAGTGTACCAGAATGTTTCTACTGTGGTTAAAAAGTAAAGTGTTCTTCATTCAATATAAGGTAGATAAATACAAAGTGACTAAGTTGGGATCGCAAAAATTACATATTTGCCCAAAAGTGACTAAGATGGGGCTATAATTGGCCACAGAATAGACTATAATGGGGTAGGGGCTCTGAGAGGTAGCCCCCCCCCCCCCCCCCGGGAAAAGAACCTGATGAAATGCATTATTTTATATATGATCCTCTTGTTTTGATGGAAAATTTGTGCTACAGGTTGACAGAGTTACAAGGTATTGCACAAAGAACATAAGGTCTAGCAATTGTCAATACGACCAAAAGTCGGAAACCATGCTTAAGAGTCCATACTCTGAAATCACAAGACATTCAATTTGTAAGAAATTGAGACTTAAAGTTAGGCACCTGTAGTACAAGTTAAAACCGGCAGTAAATACTCTCAGGCCGAAGTTGACTTACGTGATTTCCTTGTAGTACATGTATGGCAGAAGCAGAACATCTTGTATTGCTTATGCTCACCTCCTGATCACTCGTTTGCTGGTTACTGAAAGGTAGACGTTTTCGTGCTGAAGTCACCATTGAGTGCGGTATTTTTCTTGGCTTTTCGGTGCTTTGGGGAGTATTTCCCGTCCGAGACCGTTTCTTGATGTTTTCTTGTCTACTTATTTTCAGTTCGCGTTCAAGTTCCTTCTGTGTACTCTTGCAGGTCGAGGCAAATATTTCTAAGTTCTTGTTTAGACGTAGACCTTTATCGTGGCAACTTCTGCAACAAAACTTAGGAAGTTCGTCCCTCTCTGAGACATCAATTTCACATACTCTAAGAATAATCCTTCTTAACTGTAACGCCTTTCCGCCATCGCTGAAAAGATAGTTTTTTCTTGCGGTCGTCTCACCACACAACCGGCACTTACTTTTTAAAATATCGTCCGTCAAAGTTTGGGATCCTTCCATGTCTCACGACAGCTGGAGCGGCCACCCAAAAAACCGCGAAAATTTTGAACCGTTAAAAGAGCCAATCATAGCGTTTGTTTTATCACAGCACCACTTTTAGCAGGAGCCAATGAAAAATGGCCTTGTAACCACCTTTACCAGATCTCACTTTTCAGTGTAAAACAGAGTGAGATCTGGGTACGAGATTACTGACTATGTTGATTTTGACATACACATAGGTTGAAAGCTTCTGACTGAGGGTGTTGTGGTCTCAATTCTCAGCGATTTGTGCAACAAGCTTTTGCGTTTCGAACTCCTCGTCTGCTTGCAACAGATCTCTATTGTCAAGTTCAATTTATATTCAAGCTCATCACATTGGTTATTTCGTCCATTGCCTTATTGTTTACGCTTAGGACTAGGCTTAGGTATTGACTCAAACTGACCTAGAGTCCAACGTGGGCTGGGAATAGGTGAGCACGGAGTTGGCCCGGGTGTGGGGGGAACTCCCTATGATGGGGTATCTTTTCCAGGCTTCAGGTATATAAAAGGGTGGGCATTTCACTATGTAAAGAATATAAAAGGCCGAGTGCGCTTATTGCAGCATCTTTGGCGGTTCTTCAGGGTCCCAAAGGGGGGGGGGGGGGGGGTGGCCGTAGCCCGCGGAGCCCCATCGCTTCGTTGCTCGGAGCCCTAATATTATTTTACTGTAGAGCCTGGAGCCCTGAAAACGTTTGCTGCGGAGCCCGTAGCCCCAAAAAATTAAAATTCGGACATTCTTGCACACAGATAGCGTCGTAAGGTGCTTTGTTTGTTGTTTGGTGGGAAACGGAACGAAGAAAAACACAGGTTTTCTGGCACCAATCAGAAGCCAGAACGGCAGCGACCGTTTGGAACTGGTCTGGTAAGACATTGTCCCCAGGGGCGCTTCTCGCCGTTCTTTACTTTTCTTCGCGCCACATTTTTCCGCCCGTTTAGACTTTCCCTCGTCCCCACTATCTGCCCCTGGGTCTCCGAGGATGATATATGCGTTACAAACAAGCATGTGGTATATGGGTCACAGAAACTCGTCGTATAAGAGGCACCGAATTATACCGTCAGCAAAAAACCCCTTCATGTACGATGCAGCTGAAAAGTAACTTCAGTTTGAATCAAGCATGGCCGCAATGACCGGGTTAATTTCGAGCAAGATTTGATTCTTATTCATTGCCCTCACAGTAGTGGTGGTTGTTGGAATCCGTTGATTGCCTCTTGAGAGACTGTGTACGCTATTTCACAAATGCTGACCGAAACAACGATCGATTCAGTTAGAAATTAGCGTCCGACATGCAAAACACGACTCATAACTGAGCTCGTGATAATGTGAAACATGACCTTGAGAGTCTGCTTGAACAGATCGATTTTTCTTCTTTTCTCTCTCTCGCGCGAATTATCACCTTTTCGCCTCCACGAACACGTTCTAAGCCTCTAGTCTCGAAGCTTTTTATTATATCCTTCCATTCACTCTATAAATTCCATGTTTCTTGTTTTGTATTCTCACACTTTAATAGCCTTCCACCAGCCTCTCTTTCTTTAGTGCAATTGTGATTTTCATGGTTATCTAACTCGTTCTCGTTCAACTTGCATAAAATGTCCCTCAGGTATCAATTTGATATTAGTTCTCAAGCCCCGATTTTGACCCGATTATTTGGCCAAGGATATCCCACTGATATCCCCTTGACTGTCCGTAACAGCCAGTTACCACCACTGACTTTACATGAAAAGAAACTAAAACTTTACTTTTTAAGCCTCAATTGAATTAGCGCAGGATTATCATAGTTTATTGTTAGTTTATTTGTCACTAGTACTTTTAGTTTTACCTCTGTCTTGTTTTTTTAAATTTAGCCTTTAGTGGCTTCATTTCTATATAAAATAATTTCTGTCATTTTGACCACAGGTCGTATAAGCCCCCGGCTTTAGCTTTACTGAGGTTTGTACTATATGAACGATGGAATAAAAAAGTTAAATTTAAAGTTACTAGCACTACGGAGTATTACATGCATACTGACGGTAATCATTTCCTGTGGTTTATGGTTCTTTAGGAGTTCCTGATAGGCGTTGAACTCGTTGTAAAGTGTTTTTATTTTTTTTATCTCTGTTTAAGCCTAAAGCTTTAATTTAGTATTACGGCTAAATAAAGATTTTAGTTTCTATGGTTTTCTCCGTAAATCCTGGATCTGAGGAATAACTACATGCATGCGTGTACGTTTCTTTGTCTGGGAATGTGATTACTTCCCGCTATGCCCGGGGGGGAGGGTACTCGCCCATGATGGTCCATACGGAGAGGCTCCGCCCGAAATCCCGGAGAGCTAATCAACAAATATTGGACGGGGAGGCTCCGCCCAGAGGTCCATCCCCTTACCCGTCGAGAAAGAGTTCTATATTTGTGGCTGATTCCTATTTTATGACAGTGCGGGTTTCCAGCAGTTAAAAGGGATACAAAGTTCTAAGCAAGGTATGTGAAAGGAGTACCATTTGTCAATAAAAGGTATACGAAATCGTGAAAAATGGTATATAAAAGGTTAAGGGGTATAAAAATTTGTTGAGTACCCACCTCCCCCTCCCCGCCCCTCCCGGGCTGCTATGTCAGCGTATGACGCTGGGCCCAGCTCATAAGTGTTGTTTCAAGGATTTTGAGTTTTCACGGATAGTGACTGAGATCTTCAGATTTGAGTTGTACACGGTAGCATAAACTAAAGCTACCGGCAAAGTATGGAGAATTATGCTCTGCGTGAGTCAAGATCATTCTCTAACCGCTGATAGCCTGATGTAGTCCATTTAATTTTGTTGAGAACAGAAGTGAGTCTTTAAACAAAAGCGCGATGTCTTGTTGTTCCTTCGTAGGAATTTACTGTTGTGTCTATGCGAATGTTATGAATTCGGCAAGAATGCAGTTCCTCGTCGGTTGCTACTATGGTAATCACTATAAATACTGATTTGCCATTGGCTGCAAAAAAACGCCAAACTGAAGTTATAAATAAACTATCTTTCCAAATAATCTGGGCTTGAGAACTAATAGCAAATTGATACCTGAGGGACATTTTATGCAAGTTGAACGAGAACGAGTTAGATAACCATGAAAATCACAATTGTACTAAAGAAAGAGAGGCTGGTGGAAGGCTATTAAAGTGTGAGAATACAAAACAAGAAACATGGAATTTCAGGAATTTATAGAGTGAATGGAAGGATATAATAAAAAGCTTCGAGACTAGAGGCTTAGAACGTGTTCGTGGAGGCGAAAAGGTGATAATTCGCGCGAGAGAGAGAAAAGAAGAAAAATCGATCTGTTCAAGCAGACTCTCAAGGTCATGTTTCACATTATCACGAGCTCAGTTATGAGTTGTGTTTTGCCTGTCGGACGCTAATTTCTAACTGAATCGATCGTTGTTTCGGTCAGCATTTGTGAAATAGCGTACACAGTCTCTCAAGAGGCAATCAACGGATTCCAACAACCACCACTACTGTGAGGGCAATGAATAAGAATCAAATCTTGCTCGAAATTAACCCGGTCATTGCGGCCATGCTTGATTCAAACTGAAGTTACTTTTCAGCTGCATCGTACATGAAGGGGTTTTTTGCTGACGGTATAATTCGGTGCCCCTTATACGACGAGTTTCTGTGACCCCACATACCACATGCTTGTTTGTAACGCATATATATGCATTGGGCTTTTTTGTGCGCATATATATGCGCGTTTGTAAGAAAGAACGCAAGTATGCGTGGCAAAAAAACGCACGTATATCGTGTAGCAGGAATGATTGCAAGTATACGTGGGAAAAAACCGCACGTATATCGTGTCATAATTTTGAAACAAATGGCCGACCATAAGTATGACCGGGGTATTGACAAGACCTTAGGCTCGATTTCTGCTGTCTCCCGGTCCGTTGGGGGCTCATTTTTCAGAACAGCGGCTTCCAATCGAGCCTATTAACAAGACCTTGGCGCTCGCAAAAGCCTGCCAAGTAGGTGTCTGTGCCTTAGGCAGATTGTCATTTTAGTGTTAGCCTGTGTACACACCACTCCCACCCCCCTCGGAGAAGGGGCCCCTTTTTTCCCGAGGGGAGGAGGGTCTGTACACAGGCTATTTAGTGTCTGTGCCTTGGGCAGATTGTCATTTCAGTTCCGAATACCTACAAAGCCTCAAATACTTACTCTCGCTAAAATGAGTCCATTTTCATTGACTTTGCTACACTTAGACAAGTAATAGCTGGCTAATTGCGACGTAATATCACCCATACACTCTGCGACCAAGACATTTCCCTCCACACCCCTACTGGGACCAAGCTCTGTCTTTACGATCTCGCAGAAAGAACAGCGTTATGAAATAACTGAATAAGCCATTTTTCACAATATTGATCTCTTCGGCGATTTCATTGACATAATTATAATTGAAACTGGCACCTGTTGCATTATAATTCAGTTAGATTGAAACCAAAACAAGATCATCGTGGGAATTCGGATGTCATACCCTAACAAAAACTTAAAAGATAATCCCTTTTGCGTGTATTCACTGAAAAAAGGAACTATTTTTCTCGTTTCATTCTGTTACCGATAAACGCTTTACAGATCTTTGAATGAAACTGAAATTTACAGCTAATTTGCCTTTTGCAAAGCATTAAATGGATTTTCTCTTACAATAATAAAAAAATAAAACTTTTTAAGATAGAAAAAGTGTGGGACATTTTATTTTTTTTATCATAGTGCCACGTACAAAGATCTACTGTCTTCTGATAAGCAAATATCATCATTTTAAAAATGCAGAAAAGAGTGCCCACAAATTTTATTGTGCTGACAAGAGGACTTACCTTGCAACTTAGCTCTTATTTGTCAATACAACGCTATTATTTTCTAATCGACCAATCCTCTTTAAGAATGCGTGACAGGCCACAGTAATTGAATTATTTGAAGCCACGCAAACATATATCATGATATATCATTCAGCTGCTTCTTCCTCTTTGAAAAAAACAACTATACTCTAGACTGCAAAAAGGTCGGGATTTTTTCTTGAAATCCGTTTAGAGTAGAGTAACATCAGCGTAAGAGCCTCGCGTGTGAGGCGAGAGAAAAACCAGTCTCGCTCTCCGTTTTCAGCTTTTGTTTGACTGTTCATGCCTACTTGAATACGCAAAAATACGGATTGTTTTGCAGTCTAGTTATACTCATAAATGATAATTAATCATCATGTGGGGATTATTACTTCTTCTTTTCATACATGAGACCTTCTCCAGGAGCCTGGGATATAAGCAACCCCTTACATTGATCATGATCACCTAACAAGAAAAAGAGAACCTTAAAATAGTTGGGTTTATATACTATCTTCTCGTTGTAGCGTACCACTAACAGTAGGCTCGATTACCAGTCACGGGAAGACCAGAAATCTATAAAACGAAACTTAAGAAATCGAGACTACATTGGAGGAAAAAAGAGAAACAAGCAAATACAAAAACGATGTTCATGAATCCTGTAAAAATTCCCTTAGCTTTTCCAAAACAATTTCTTTGCATTTTCTCTTCACTCTGTCAGAAGCGAGATTTCTGTTAAAAAGCGAAAAAACTGGTAACAAGAGCAGCTGCAGATTAACAAAAATGTTCGTTTTGGTAGCCAGGGTCATCAGCCGTTTTCGCGACTTCGTCGCTCAAGGAACTCGACTTGTCGTCAAGTATACTCAGTTTCCTGTTGTGATGATTGAAACATAATAGCCGCTATTCTATTACTTTTTTCATATCCCGTTAGATTGACTTATCTGTCAGCTTAGAACTTCCTTTATCTTGACCTGAAAAAGAGTGCACTATCCCGCTAAAAAAAACCTCAAAGTTTCATCGCATGCAGCTTACAGCATGTTATCATGTAAACACGGCGGATGAGCGTACATTTTAGTTCATAAATTTTGTTTCAGTACCACTGAATTCGTAATTTTCAGTCACCTAAATCTAATGTTTGGTGACCTGTGATTAATACTCTGATTGTAATGCCACATGCGGCGGAAATGATAGTCAAGCTCAGCTTATAGATTCACTGTGGGTCACGATAACTGCAAGTTGAAAGACAAGCAAGCATACTGGGTAAGCCATGCAGCACTCGTGTTAACCCCGTGGTTGTGCCCCGGGTGGCGGGGGGGGGATACTTGGGTTAATTTTTGCTGGGTGTGTGCCGCCGGCCTCTCAGAGCCCCTACCCATTATAGTCTATTCTTGCCCAACTGATATATGTAACTTCCGCGATCCCAATTTAGTCACTTTCTTTTTTTATGAATTGGCCCATTTTTTAGATTGAATGAAGAACTCTTTACTTTTCATCTGCAGTACAAATATTCTGGTAAGTTGGCTAACCGTAAATATGAAGAACTGACTTACTTTAAAAAACCCGAAACTGTGCGACCCCATTCTAGTAACTCTATTGCAAATGCGACCCCGTTATAGTCAATCCAGTCGTGAAAATGTGACCCCATCCAGCGGCACATTCCCATTAGCCTCTTATAAGGAAGTACCCTCTCCCCTGGAGGTTGTGCCAGATGTTAACCTTTCTAATTCACTCCTAGACATGAGTGGCCAAAGTTAAATCTTCCAAATTAACAATAAACAAACAAGCGTGCTTTTTACTAAAACCCTTTGTAAGTTCATGGATGCAAATATCCGGACAAATCGACTGAACTTCGGAAGCCAACAGTCCCCACAATTTCCCCATTCCTCCCCTTCCGCGCGTTTGAACTGCTTTTTTGTCTCTAAGCTATCGTGTTTACTGTATCAAATTAACCGACACTTCTGAAACGGAAGCGAAGTTTTAGTATGTTCAAGGCCAAACATTAAGTTTTTAGTTTCCAAGAATAACGGAAACTGGCGCATGCTGATGAAAACTAAACAACACGAAACGGAGAATATATCAGTAGCGGAGTAATTATTATTATTATTATTATCATCTTTTATTTATTTATTTACGTGTACGAGTTGAGTTTCGGTTTTGCCGCGTGAAGCAAGCGTCAAAAGCGCTAGAAAATTTCAAAGCGTCTTCTCTCCATTCTCTGCACAGCTTTGCAACAGTCCAGACAAAACATTGCCTGCGGTAACGATCCCGCTGGCTACGCGGGCTACCATTGGCTGTCTTACTCGGGTTAATTTGGAGGAATTTAAAAAACGGGTCAAAACCTGCCGCGCATAGAACGTCGTCTACCGGTGACATAGGGGGCTTAAGCTACGACGACGGCGACGTCAACGAGAACGGCAAAAAAGCAATAGATTAGCAAAACAACAACTAACGTGCATCACGCTTTTTTGTACATTTCCTTACCGTCACTGCACTGTTGTTTTGAGTAATATTTTTCTTTGCCTTTTTGTAGATTATGCGTTCGTACACACACAAAAATAGTGTGAAAGCTGAAAGAAACCCATACTCCGCAATAGTGATATCACGTGGACTGAAATAGGAACACAAACAAACTAGAGTCATACGGTTCGATAAACATGTATACAAACCCGCAAAGAAGTGATAACTGATCAGGAAATGTTATCATATTATCATACTTCTAGTAGTACAAGAACTAATCCCTCAAAAGATCACCTTACAAAGGTCCGATAAATTAAGGGTTGCCTATCCTTAATTTAATGCCGGGAGGGGGTGGGGATTAACTAGGGTACGTTTGGGGTGGGAATGTGTCGCGCAGGTCTCCCAATTTGGACTCTGTACAAGGATATGTCGTTCTAGAGATATTTTCAATACCTCGTTCATGAGCAGTGCCAGAGCGCACTTATCTGACGCTTGTTGTGTGTGTTTAAAATAAACCGTGTTAAGTATAAGGAAAGCCGGGCAACCAAGCAAATTCGTATAGCAGAGACCAGACATACACGAAAAGGTATTTTTGGGGAGAACCGGCCCCCTGACTTGACCACATAGAAGTTTTACGGAATTCCTTTTTTCCCGATTTTGGCGGTAGTTTAACAATGATAAGTATTTCCTTTTTCTTTAAGCTTTTAATTTCCTTACCCCACCAAACTATAAAAAAAAAGGGCCGCTTGGGTTGATATGAGGAACAAACAACGTGACGATCGCATGCAGATACCAGTTGCATAGTTACGAGTTGCCAGTGCAGAACTGTGTTGTTTTCGCAGCAAAATGCACTCCATCATGGACATCTGTATCTTGATAGTTGTGTGCACTGTTGCAGTCTGTGTTCTTCAAATTCTCTTTCTGTATGTGATAGAGAGATTGAGCAGAAACCTAACAAGTTTGAGGTTAAATGGAAACCGTCAAGGCGGCGATGAACCATCTGGAAGAGAACGAATCCCCAGAGAAAGAAGGCAGCCCATTGAGCAAGAAGAATGACAAGTTTTTGGTATGCTTTTTTCTTAAGAGTATGTTTGCAGTTAACACAGTGTCTTTATTGCTATTTAAAATTAAATTTTACTTGTATGCTAATGCTACGGGTCTATACACCTATACCCAGTTGGTGAATGTTGGTTTGGTTTGGTCTTCTTCGTTTTGTTTGAAACTGGTGAAAGATTTCGTTTTAAAAGAGCAAGCACCGTTTTATATTTCTTCCACATAACCAAACTTCAAAAGTGCCGTGGTTTAGTATAGACCAGAAAGCACGGGGCAAAATGTCATTTTCTGTTTCAGTTTCAGTTCCTAGGAAATAATTTTGACATAATTTGCTAACTCTAAAAGGATGGATCCCTTTCCCACAGTCCTCTACAACAAAAATGTGGGTACGAACAATCGCGGACCCGTTTGGACAGCCGCAGACACCTCCCAACAGCGCCATGCATCTTTAGGCCAAACAATGTTGAGTGTCCTTGCGTTCGTTTAGAAGTAAGATTCTTTCTGAAACTGATCTCATTGTAATTGTCTTGTTTTTGCATGGAACAATAGGAAAAAAGCACCGGGGATGAAGAGGAACATTTTAGTTTTAGAGGAAAGCTTTTGGAGGATCAGCAGAACAAGTGGCAACAAAATCTAGAGATATTTTTATCCGGTTGGTTGATTTTACAAGAGTTACAAAAACGAGAGCGTTTGCAGTGACAGTGGAATAAAAAGCCAGTGGAACGTGTTTAAAGTGATTTTGAATCACCGAATGGACAATGGAAAGCTTCTTGCAGAAGAACGTTGTTTATATTCTTTTTTTTAGTACAACCTCTCTTTGAGAGGATAAGCAAAATGTTTACTGATATTTCTGTCCTATATACTTCGTTAATGAAATTAATGCGCGATGCGTCGGGGATAAATTAGAGTCATTAGAAGTAGTTTTTTCGCCGAAAAACCAATTAATTCGAAAAATACCATTGGGCTCTTTAACGTGCTGGCTTGGGTCTTACATTATGTAACCCAGCTCCTAACTGCATGTTTAGTCTCTTTAATTTGTTCTCAACACAAGCTGTGCAACAGCTTCTCAACGATTTGCGTATTAAAGGGACACAGTCAGCTGATGCACATGCGCATTAGATACCATTTCTTAGCTGATTTGCCATTCTCGACCCCAGTGCTTACGGGTTTGGGAATGCGCCCGTAAGCTCTGGGAAACTCTGCGCCGGAGTAGCCAAAATCTGGCTATTTGGGCCTCACAGCGCATGCTCTTTCATCCAACCCAAACTTTTTGCTTCTTTTATATCTGCTTTATCGCGAAGTGTTTTGTTGCTTCGGTATTAGAACTGAAGAAATTCAGTTAACGGCCGGGAAGAATTTTCAGGTATCCAAGGCTTTTGTGGTAGCTGCTGAGAAAATACCGTTAAACCTTCCCAATCACAGATTGAGACTTGAAGTTTGCGTATGCTTGGCAGATATTTCTGTGGACTACTTCACGAGGCGGTAAGTGAAACCCGAATGGCTTGTTAAAATAAACGTATGGAAATTCGAATAAAACTTTCCAAAATATGAATTTAGCGTCCTTTCATTTATGTTTGTTCATGAACATTAACACTTCAGCGAAGCTGCTTTGAAATGTGATATCGTGGGAAAAGAAGAGAACTATAAATATCTAGTCACATTGCACACGTATCACTTTTACTTTTTCTGTTTTTTTTTTTTCTTGGAAGTCTGTTTTTGGGCAATTTACGACAAGAAGCTGAAGTCTTCATTCATACTCCGCTACTTCGTGTGAACAAGATAACGTGGAAGTCGAAGAAAAATCAGCAATGTGTCACGCTTCTTAACTTATAGCTGGCAAAGATGTCGGTGTATTTTTATTTTTTTGCATTCAAATCTTTTTCTGGTTCACGGTTCAATTTTCGATATGTAGCTAAGCTATTTTATTTGAAAATTGGAAAATCCAGTAATTCTGCCTAATTAGTCGTTCAAATGTTGTTTTCAAGAATCGGCCGGCCGTGTTTACTTCAACATGTCAAGGGAAAAAACCCGCTCACACGCCAGACACGCCGCACGTTCAACCGCTCTCGTGCAAACTTGAATAGACCAATCAGAAACACTTTTATTGTTTTTTGCTGAAACCAATCAGAGACAAATCTTGCTCCAGGGTTCCCCAGAGCTCTTGATTCCTCTCCTCTACATGCGCAGAAGAGCTCTGGGTCGAGATTGCTGATTTGCATGACACGAGCATGAAACAGAAAGTGAGAAGCGTATCCGGAATACTCAAAACAAACCTTTTTGAGTTGAACAATTTACAAGCCCAAATCGTGATTATAGACTTTAAAGCCACATCAGAACACACATTTTTCATATACCATTGAGAATTCATCGATGGATTTGTCCAGGAAAAGCCAAACATCGGCGAATACTTCTGAACTCGATCATCAGTAGAGGTGAGGAATGACACGGAGTCGGCATGAATCGTTGCCGAATGTTCATGGCCGAGAAAGTTTGATTTTCCAAACATATGTAACCTTTTCCATCGATTTTCCAAATACATATAACGATTATTTGCTCGCCAATGTTATTGATCCATTTCTTTTGTTATTTTGGTAAACGAAAGCGATTTCCCCCGCCGGGAGCCTACGCGTTTCTCACCTTCTTCTGTTCATGTTCCTTTGGATACTGTTTTTAACCAAATATGATAAATATAATAAATATAATGTCATAGGATGAGTTAAAGTTTGCTCAAAAAGAGGTTTTCTGTAAAAGATCGAGGATCAAATGAAACACTAGGAAGGATTGAAGCGGATTTCTAGATGTAGCCGACGCGTTCATTTGATTTCGGGTTGAGGTAAACTCTTTTCAAAACTGACAAAAGTAGTGTCCAGGTCAGCGCGGTCACATAGCTGACTCTGGCTAAGAAAGAATTATCAGACACAAATATATAAAACAAGCATAACCAGTAAGAATTCTAACTGGCCAGGGACAAAATAGTTTGCTACCGTTTTCCAACCAGTCAACCCAGTTAAGGGTTTGAAGTGAAGTTTTCAACTTGGGTGGTTAATGGAAAATACCGTTACGGTAATAATTTTTCATGTGCAAGGCCAGGGGCATAAAGGTCTTTGGCTTCTACGTTTTGCTTTCCTTAATATGTAGAACTTGTCCAATGTTTAGTTATCTTGACCTCATGCTTGGTCAATAACACACTGTAATGCATATCACCGATCGACGTCAGTAATATTTTAGCTAACATCAGCGCCAGTACTTGTGTTAACCCCACAAAATCTTCTTCAGTTTTTTTTGCCAGCAACAAAATGAACCGACAAATACGTTTTGATGATTAATCTATATACAATAAATATAATATAGTTACAAAGTAGAAACTGCTAGGTTTTAGAAGTATGTCCCGCATGACTAGAAGAAATGGCCGCCAATGAGCAAGGGGGTGGCTCAAACCGGAATAAACCGGTTTTTCGGAATAAACCTGTTTTAAGGATGTGGCAAACCTGTGCTCTGAGCCGCTCTTTGATTACTAAGAGTTGCTCTGAGTTAACCACATAGGGTACCCAATGCAAACTACTCAGAGTGGCTCTGAGTATAATCAGTTAAATTAGGACGATGTGTCGGGAGCAACAGTCTATTGACCGTCCTCAATGTTGCTCATTTGTTGCTCAATATTGCTTGCAACATTGATCAGATAGGTGAGAATTATTCCAACAAATCTTTGTTGACAAATAATGTTTCTCCCGAAAAATCACATTGGGTCTTTCAGGTTCCCATTGCAAATGTACCCAAAGTGCGTTTATTTTATGTTCCGACGACCACCATCGTCTTCCATTAAATCATACACAAAGGAACAATCTGTGTCTTTATACCACGATCGATGATCTGGATTGGGCAGCCAATCCTTCTTCACTGTTATAAACAGCATCTTTTCGTCCCACACAACCATTAATTGCTTAGAAGCTACCAGTTTGATCGACCACTTCTTACTGGGAAAAGTCCAACGTTCAGAAGAAGAAGCCACGGATAAAGAAGCTCAAACCGTCTACTTTGGCAATTTCGAAAAAGAAACGCGTCGAAAGCAATGCATATAATTAGTAAAGAAATGCGATAAACTTTGCAGTTTTTAGTTATAGACGTTACCTGTTTGAACCTGCACGTTTTTAATACATTCAATGTTATAAAAGACATTGATGTCAAAACTTAAGATAGAAAACGGTTTATTAAAAATAGGGTTGCTTGTTATACGCAATAAAGGCATTTTTAAATCAATATGAGGTTTTATATTCTTTGGGGAAGGCTTACATGAATAACCCAAGATGAAGGATTAAGCATTCCAGTCTCACACCGTGCTGCCCTGTACAACTCTTTGAAACGACACAAATTAATTCTGTGGGACGGTTTATAGTTTATTGAGTTTATAGTCGGATTCTGACACCAAAATGTTATACGAAGCTCATACTCCAATACAATCAGGACAAGCAATGCATTCGACCGCATCACCGTTTCGCTTATTAGACTAATATAATACTGTCTAAATAAGAACGACATTTGCAGCACATCAATTGATAGCGCCGCTGGTGATTATCCGGGCGTAAGGATTCCAGTTCCTCTTTCATCGTGTCAATCGTTTGTTCTTTTGTTTTTAACAGAGCACGTGTGGCATCTAATTCATCTTGACATTCTTGTAATAAAATAGTTAACTCACGCAATTCAGGGCTTTGGCTGCCCTAGACATTTTGAAAGCACAGTGTCGTAGGAATGTTCTTGATCTTTTTTCAACCTTCTAAGGCTTCAAATTCCCTCAGTAATAATTCTTAGTCGTAGTTTAATTGCCTGACAACTTCGTTGAGGTTTAACAATATTTGAGATAAGTTACACATACTGTGTTCATACTGTGTGCTCAACCCAGCGCCAGACTGATTCATCCGCATGGCTCGCCTCTTTATGTCCATGCAATCCAATGCCTGGGTCAGAATAAATAAGGTGAATAAAGATTGCCGTTCTAACGGAAACTCTTCTATATTTCTGAATCCCAAAACCGCACTCATTTCAGCTAGAGTTGGCCACACGTTGCCGGGTTGAAAATGGAATAAACTGGCGAGTCGGGAAATCATACTCTGATTCCAAACGCCGGTCTGTCACAAAAGAGCACAGTTTTACCCAACTGCAACGCTAGGTGTACAATGCAACCGGTTCCGACAGCAATCGTACCTTGTTTAAACGAGGCAAAGGCATAAACTGAGTCAGCGTTTTTTACGATATGATAATTGCGCTGTATCAATATTCTCGAGACCATTGTTGAGCAGGAAAAGATTTGTTCAACACTCGTGCTGCATTTTGTATGTGAACATCGGCTTCTTGCAATTGCAAAAGAGTCGCTATTTATTGTAACAGTACCTTTCATCCTGTTTTTGTATATGTTTTACTGACGTCATGACCCATAATTGGACACCTTCAATTGGCTCTAGACTGTACTGAGAACGCTATTAAGAGTGTGTCCATGAGAGAACCAGGCAGGGGTTGATAATGCTCAAATCACGGATTTCGCTCAAACTTGGCACAATTGATGGGTGTGGTGAGATATTAACCTCGACAAAAAATAAGGTCGCAATATTGAATTCCCTGGGATTTACAGGGACCCCCCCTAAAAATCACAAAATCTACTTATTTTTGCATAATTAATTAGCTAACTTTGGTTTGGCTGTTCAACAAGTAGAAAAGACAACTTCAAATCTAATCAACTTTATCATCTTCTATGTTTATCAGACTTAATCCTCAGTAATTTATTTTTACTCTCTAATTCGATCTCTTCCTATTATTTAGCCTAAAGTAAGGTCATCTTCTCACTGTTTTGACCAAACCCTAAATTTAAGGCATTTTAGTCGCTAACATCTCCCATGAGCAACAACCCATCTACTTAATTCTCACATATTCTTTGAAAGACATCTTTAAGGTTATCAAATCAATCCTAAAATATTTGGGCAATCTCATACTTTATCAATAATGACGTATTATGTACATTTGACTTGACGATTATTTGTCATTTGACCAAAATTGGAAGAAACGTAACATTCGTTTTTTTAAACAAAAATAGCACAAAGTTGGCGAGAAGTCACAAATCAGATGCGTCATTATGGATACTAATGGCGGAATTGTTAGAAAGTGTCACCTGAGGCATGTTTTCTGTGTTATTTATGGACGTTTTGATGGATATTTTATGGAACGCTTGAGTAAACACAAGGAGCGAAAGATTTAGTTCAAAACTTCGATCGGTCCAACTTGTAGGTGCTGCAAGACCCAAAAACGATAAAAGATAGTGAATAAATGTTACATACACGTCTCTCAGATGCTTTAGTCCAGGTTGGCTGCTCCAGTTTCGTCTGGTCCTCTGTGGCGTTACTCTGCGTTACTTTGTGACGAGGTAATGAAACGTCTTGAAACATTGCAAAATTAAAAGTGTCGGCTTTTCACCGAACATTCGAAGTCTTTGACATAAGTTGTAGTCAGAGGGAACAAAATGATTCTCAAAGGACAAGAAGGATCACTGATAATCCGTCTATGTCTATGGAAAACAACCACCTGCTCGAACACCCTCCATCTTTGACTTTAAACTCTGCGTAAATGATCGAATCTGTTACGCTGGACTACCGGACTACGGAATGCGGAATACACTATCTATTGTTTGTACGCGACAATATCCTGTTATAACTGGTGTGTTGAAAATAGGTTGTGAAAGTCGTGTTACTTGAAATTTTGAGTTTATTCGATGTTGACATTAATTACCATGATAATAATTGTCCATAATAGCCCTTTTTATAGTCAGTCCGTGACATGCAATTTTCGACAATTAATGACTTGCCATTGGGTACACTTACTTACTTACTTACTTATATTTTAATCCTCGTAGTCTTACAACTATACAGGATGGTATCTGTATCTGGGTAAATTATTGACTGCGAAAACATAATAATAACCGTTTAAAAGTGTTGAGGAAAATTAAACTTCTGAGGAATACAAAAGACCCAAAAGGAGGCACTAATACATTCATTTGCAAAAAAAGTCGGCTAGACTTCTTTAGCTATTCAAGGAAGGTGTAAATTAAGAACAGTTTTTTGAACACAGACTAATACACAATATTCACATCTCATTTAAGCTGTCAATTCCGGATTCATGCAGTATAGAAGTTCTCTTAACGGGTACTCTCGTATATAGCGAATAGCTGTACTTACGACCGCCATCACAAACCCCGTGTTAACTCCGACACAACCTCTGGATTTTTACATTCCCGTAGGCGGCCGCGGACACTCAAAGGGTTTACCGGTGAATTAGATGTTAGCTTTGATTTAAAGCTCTCGTAAGCAGACACCCGGAAGAAAATCTTATCCGCCTCTGAATGTTGTGGTTTTTTTTTATATATGTCCACAGTCATATCGCTGTTTGTCACTGTTATGAATCATTCTTATATATCCGTTTCAGAGTTACCGTTTTTTCACATACACGTCCGGCTAGACTTGAAAATTTAAACTGAATTGTATGCCTTTATCTAATTTCAATAATGCAATGGTCTGATTTCTGCGTTGCCTGTATGTCCTGCGCTCCTCAGAGTATCAGAGGAACTTTAGAAACAAAATAAAACTCCAAAAAGTAGATGTTTCCGCACTTTTCCTCGTTAGAGACCTCCTGCAGTTCGACTCTCGTAACACCCTAATTTTCCTTGAGCAACCCCACGGGCATTATTTACTGGGTGTCTTCCGACCACGCACGGACCGGAACATCAAATGTCTGTAACTTAATTGTTGTGTCTGTCCATAATTCAACATCTGCCTGCCTCAGCACGGCACACTAACCTGGGCACTAAACTGGTTTTGGTGCCCCAAGAGTACACAAAAAGGCCATTCCGAGGATTTCTAGGATGAGAAAATTGACCTTACCTGGGTAAGGTGAGAAATTTGAAATCTAATTGTCACAGTTGAAGTAGGTCTTGAGGGAATGTGGGAAGGGTGTTAAACATATGGAAGCGGTTGTTTGAGAAAAAGATCTAACTCAATGTGAAAGTGTGGTGTATTTTGAATTCTACTTGGGAACACTACTGCCATAGTTAGGCTTTATAAGACCCCTAAAAGACCGTGCTAGGTAAAAAATTCAGTGTTTATGACAGTCAAATCTGGTGCCAGCAGGGTAGGGCATTTGTACGCAATTTGGCCACTCCCCCGGGGAGGGGGGGCTCCAATATGAAAACAAAATGGAGTTATTGTCGCAAGCTAATCTGGACGTGTCTCACGCTTTATTTGTCCCTTTGAGCTGGTCTGCACCAGGATCCGGCTTCACTTCGCCGCTATTTCACGTGCAACTAAAATAGACAAAAATATTTCTTTCCAAAACACGAAAGAAAAGCAACTTCTATCCCCGAGTTTGAAAAGAAATGGGATCATTTATAATCACAATCTGAATAGAGCTCCAAATAGATTTGGAATTCTAAAATTTTTATTAGCATACAATAACAATAAAATTATCTCAGAGAATGTCGGAAAGTCATATTTTTCATATTTTGTTCACTGGACTCTGGCTCCTGGCTACTGGCTCCTGACTCCCGATACGATATTTCCGTATTGTGGTCAACCGCTGCTTAAAAATGCGGGCGCCAGTTAATGTAAAAGATGGCGGACGTTTCGTTGTTATTTGTAACATATGAATTGAGCTACAACTGTGACAGAAATAATTCTTTCCATGGATTACAAATCGGCTTTCTACTTTTCGGGTTCTTTTCTCCTAAAACAACTTGATTTGGATTTTTGTGCGTAAACTGATGGCTAAGGAATTTTAGTCCTACAGCGAGTCACGACGCTGAACTACGCTGAACTGGGCATCGAAGGTGGCATGGGGAACAATCCAAGCGGGCACAAATTAGCAGTTGAGACATCCAAGAGATACGTATATGGATTTTATTGACCGTTTATATTGTTTTTAGGGCGAAATTATTAAAGTAAGTAAAACTGTGAATTAAATCTTTGTATGTTGTTTTTCCTTGAAAAGATCGCGTATATAGCTATCAAAAATCATCGTTAGAGTTTCTTGCACAATAATTTCAACAATTTTACCCTTATTAATGTTAAATCATTGTCTGATTAGTTTTTTGTTCGATTTCTCCTCATTCAGAGGCAAACACACGAATATTGTGAGGGCCTGAATTTTGATGAAATATGCAAAAGTCGTTCAGTCACATGAACAGTTTATGTCAACACATGGAAGAAAGTGAATTGCCCAAACTTTTTATGATCTTTTTCTGAACTTAAGTGATGGCTTTAACTACTCATGCAAAAGTTATAAAGATAAGCTGTTGCTCATCAGAGATATTGGGGAATAAAATACCCTAATTTTACGACTTACTCAAAACTTGGAAATGATGACCCACCTTAAGGGGACTAAGAGGGGGGAAATCGAATAGGCGACTTTAAAAAGTTTATTGTGCTTAAAGTCTTATGAACTCAGATCATCTCTCAGTGCATTTAAGTTCCAGGTAGCTTTTCTGTTTGTTGCACTGGCATCGTAAAGTTAGCTAATTAATTATGCATAAAACGGGCAAAATGGCGATTTTTACAGGGGATGCCCGGATCTCCCACGGAATTTAATATTTTGACCTGAAATTCTGTCACATAAGTTAACTCCTGGTACCTAACATTTGTGCCGAGTTTGAGCGAAATCGGTGATTTGAGCATTATCACCCCCTGCCTGGTGCTGCCTGGTTTTCTCATGGACACACTCTTAAGAACTCTACTGCTGAACTACCACTACCTACAGACGACATAATGGACCTACTAAACCTCTGTTTAACTTCGACGTATTTTCAGTACAACGGGAAACACTACAAACAGTTACACGGTACAGCTATGGGCTCTCCAGTTTCTGTTGTTGTAGCAGAAATTGTCATGCAAAACATCGAGGAACAAGCCCTAGCTACCTACACGCGAACTATACCTATCTGGTTACGTTACGTTGACGACACATTCACCGCCGTACACAAAGACGGAATCGACGATTTTCACGAACACCTTAACAGACAGAACGCGGACATACAGTTCACCAAGGAGATCGAAGAAAATGGTAAGATACCTTTCCTAGACTGCTTGGTCACTCGCGACAACAACAAACTACAAACGACTGTTTACAGAAAACCGACACATACCGATCGATTACTAGACCAGTCTTCGTACAACCCGACCTCTCACAAGGCTACTACTATCCGGACTTTGACGAGGCGAGCGCAACTAGTTTGCGATTCACCTGACAGCCTACAAGACGAGACTGATTATCTTTACAACGTTTTTAGTAAGAACAATTACAACACGGACTTTGTTAGACGGAACACCCACAGCAACACTGACACTCAGACGAACGTCAACTCTGGCCCTGTTACGACAGCTACTGTACCATACATCAGAGGTACCTCTGAAACTATTGCACGTATATTACAACCTTACAATATACGTGTTGCACACAAACCCATAACCACTTTACGACGCCTGCTTACTAATGTCAAGGACAAAGACAAACCGGAGGACAGACAGGGAACAGTATACAAGATCAAATGCTGCGACTGCCAGGCTTCTTACATTGGTGAAACCGGCAGAAACCTTAGCAAGCGACTGACCGAACACAAACGAGCAACGAGGAATGGTGACGTCAACAATCACATTGCTGAGCACCATTTACAGACGAAACATCAAATTGACTGGGACTCTGCGACATGTATAACGTATTCTACAGACTACCATCAACGTCTTACTTTGGAAAGCTGGTTCACTAACTTAGAACAAACGCCGCTGAATCGTAGCCAACAGTTACCAGCGCCGTACAAACGACTTATTGACGAGATGAAGCGAAACTAACTACGAGAGATCGACTGGAGAACTGACAATTTGACTAACAATAGACGACTGCTTAACTGTGACAATAGACGGATCGAAACGCACCAATTACTGATTACGAGTCTTCATAGCCAATAACACCGCGGCTTAACTGACAGACGACCAATAACATCTTGACTTTATTGACCAATCAGATCAATAACCAGAGTATATAATACCATCTACTGACGTGATACAACTCACTTTGACTCTGAAGATGACTACCGCACAGGTTGTCGAAACGTCAGTCACTGTCAACAACAACAGTCCTATTCAGGACTACGTTCACCCGGACGATCAAACTCAACCTACTTTTGACTTTTGACACCTTATTATGTTTACACAAAATATTTCCTAATATAGAGACTAGCGTTAAACACTGTTAGCAAGCATTTACTGTTAGGTTTGCCACTAAAATTATGTGAAACAAAATAAACAATAGTTGAATCCTTCGTCGTGTGGTGGTACAGGCGATGGATTCCGGAGCTAGCTAGTTTAGTTTCCTTTTTTATTTATTTGTAACCGAACGCTGTTATTCTATATAAATTTTGGCGACCGTAACCCACCCTACCCTGTTTAGGGCTCCAATATTCCATCAGCTAGAAGACCAGGACAGTAGTTTCACTTCCTTCAATGCAGGTGGTCTTTGCTGAGTCTTTGCTTCGTAAGGAGGGTAGGGTGGGTTGCGTTCACCAAAACATATTCAAGAGGAAAGTGACTGATATCGCATTTCCCTCCGACTTTTGCAATAATCATTCACATCCCCGCCTCCCTGTATTTGACGTCCCGCGTCCCCGTCTCACATGTTCCCACGTCCCATACTTGATGTTCCCAAGTCCCTCGTCCCGCGTCCCCGAGTCACAAGTCCCCACACACGCGTCCTAATGCCCCCTTCCCTTGTCCCCGTCCCAGTTTTATACACATGTCTGGTCAAACCTATCCTACGAACCTGTCAAAAAACCGCACTACAAAATTCACTCTTTTGACGTTATACTAATTTTTCCAAATTAATGTGGACAATACTTATATCCGTGACTACTACATTTCAGTGCGAGTACTGCCAATGTTTTTACATTCAAAAGATGCGATAAATTCAAACTAAAATGTACTAGTCATGGAGGTATGTACAGTGAGCATTATTTTGGAAAAATTAGCGTAACGTCAAAACAGTAAATGTTGTAACGCAGATTTTTGACAGGTTCGTAGGAAAGGCTTGTCTTGAAATTTCAAGGTGTTGCAGTGAATCAATCTTAATGAAAGTTTCAGTCATTATTACATTTTGGATAAAGTTGCAATTAGACAGGTGGTGAGAAAACGGGTTAGTTTTCAAGATCGCAAGAACGAAAATACACGAAAATTTCCTACCATCAAAATATGATATTAAAAAGCATTCTGACGCTACTTAAGAATAATTTGAGTCATTTATAACGTTTTTATTAAATAATCTATCACGGCTATTGAAAATTTAAGGTTTGAAATATATTTTCGTTTCAGTCGAAATCAAACGTACACAAGTTTTTACTTCTTACGGAGATTGTTTGCTAAACACCAAACTTTAACTTCCTAAGTTTGGATATTAAGAATCCAGAATCCAGGACTGTCTCGGGTTCCCCGACATGGGGCGAGAGATTAAATAAATGTTTCGCAAAAGTACCATAATTATCACTTCTACACTTAACTCTAAATCCCAGTCCAAGTGGTGAAACTGTATGGTATTTACAACTGTACAACTTTTGACAAACCCTGTTTGGCCTGTTTTAAATAATTCTTTATAGATTGTTAATATTCTCATTCTCAAAGTGATTTTGGTATTTTCAAAATCTGGTTCGTAAATATTGTTTTATGCCGTTAACACAAGTTGAGCTTAGGTTTTGTTGGTCTCGATATACTCTTCAGTAAACTTTCTTCCCCTTCATAGAAGTAGTTAACTGATGTTAGTTATTTTCAATCTTAAGGTGGCTGAACACAGTTTTGGCAGTTTCTGAGTATAGGTCATTTGCCAAATTATAGCAAGAGAAAGGTTGCAGCTCACAAGCTGAAACTTGGCAAGTGAAAAATATACTGATGAACAATTTTGACTGACAGGTAAACTTTGATGTTCTCGTAGTTTCCATGGCAACATGAACGATTGAATACAACCTTAAAATTTCACTTTTACTCATAAAATTCACTCATTAGATTTTCCTGTAAACTTGCACACAGCTTAAACTTATTTGACCAAATTTTAAGAGGGGTTTTAGACAATCAACAATATATTTGCACTGTAATTATGCGTCACAAAATTCGTCTGCTCAACTTCCATTTTAAAGTTCTCATTATTTATAATACGATAAAAGTAAAAATTCTGCCGAATATCACAAAATTTTAATGAGTAGATTTTGAGAAATCGTCTTCTGTGTACCATTGCTTTTTTCTCCGCCATGTTTGTTTGTCTAATTTAAAACACGCGCTACCGCTGACCGCCCGCAAAAAAGTGTTCAGCCACATTAACTCCATGTCACCACGAATTCAAGCTCAGAACTATAACTATGTATTAAAATCCACTCACTGATTTACCCTTCGTTCAATCTAAATACTGTAAGTTGGCGTGAAAGCCTTCACCTGTCCTGAAAAAACAAACCATAATTCCGCGTCTTATAGAAAAAATAAATCAAGCATGTAATAGTTTCAAACATATTACAATGTCAAATTCCAAAAATAGTTCCTCTTATGTGCGTCAATTTTATGTGAATTAAGTAAACAATAACTTTGATAAGCATTCATTTTCTTTCAGCAATTCGACACATGTAAAGCCATCAGGCAATTCTATGCTCAAAAACACTGATATATTTTCTGCAATAAACATGTAATTACTATTTTTGTTTCGTTTCACTTCTTCAATCAACTTGTCCTATGTGTTCGGTTTCCCTGGGACAGTTGTCATCTCTTCTGCTTCTTCCCGCAAAGCGTCCGCTTTCTCTTCTAAGAGCATCTAAAAACAAAATAAATACCATTTACTGCCATTTCCCGGTTCTAACCTTCCTCTTAGCGAGGTCAGTCAACTCCAGCTTTTGAAATCTGGCATCTTAAAGATTATTTTCACATTAACATTTTCTTCCCGCCTTTTCTCTGTTGTCTTCGTTTTGTCGTCTAACCAAAAAACAGTAACCGGCGCCTGCCAAGCAGGCGGCTAAAGGACAACTGGCACAAACTTGTTTGAGAGAAAAAACAAACAAACTTCAATTACTCTTACCCTTAAATAGATTCTCCAGAAATTATAAAAATCCTGTAACACGTCTCTTTGTATCTTTATTTTTCTTCTTTCTCTCTTGTAATTAGCTCTGTAAGCATATACCGCTCTAGATTAGCCATTGCTATTTGCGGACATGCAAAAATTGTAATTTTTTTCTGAAAGCAATGAATAAAGTGTGTAGGTGTGTACCCACAACACCACAACCCCATGCACGAACTGCAACAAGAGATCCATCCAGTTTAACCAGTTTTACCGGCTTTACCTTAGCAGCTGACACGATCTGATTGGCTTGTCGTCTTGACAGGTGCTCAATATCAGTCATAAGGGAATTGACATCGGCCCAGGCAAGACTGTTAAGGCTTTTATAGCCTGCTTTGAATAACTGGCGTGCACGAGCCTGCGGAAAACAAAGAAATATAATCATCACTACTGACCAATCAGGTAGTGGTACACCGCAGAATGTAACAATTGACGTAAAATGCGACAATAACAAAAGACTAACTACGAGAGTATGACTGGAAAACTGAAAATTTGACTAACAATAAACGACAGTTTAACTGTGACAATAGACGGATCGAAACGCACCAATAGTATTACGAGTCTTCATAGCCAATGACATCACGGCTTAACTGACAGACGACCAATAATATCGCGACTTAATTGACCAATCAGGTCAATAACCAGAGTTAACTACCATCAACTGACCTGATACAACTCACTTTGACTCTGAAAATGACTACCGCACAGGTTGTCGAAACGTCAATCACTGCCAACATTAACAGTCCTATTCAGAACTACATTCACCCGAACGATCATACTCAACCTACTTACGAAATGACTCCTGGGTTCAAACCCTTCACAAAAACACAAGATGTAACAACTTCTGGCGCAAAATGTAACATTTATCCGAAATGTAACAACTTTTGACCCACAAAGTAACAACCTTTTAACGCGGAATGAAACCAGGTTTTGACGAAAAATGAAACAATATTTTTTTAAAAAACCCGAAATGTAATAATGCAAAATGTAACAGCCTTGAAATAACTGAGAGACTTGGAGATAAGCTCTTTAAATTGTGTGGTGGTAACAAAAACATATTTTATATTACGTTATTCAAGTGACTTGAACACAAGTACTCTTCAATGCAAAAAGAGTACCAATAAGAAAAATTAGCATCGAGTTCTTCCAAGGTTAGGGCAACTAAGAACTAACTCAGGACACTGGATGGCAGATTTCAACACTATTGGACAAACTTGACCCGTCACGACCCTGTTAGTTGAACGTCAAGAAGCAGATGCATTACCATACGGCTTTAAGTCTGGTGTTCATGTGATCGTCTCGATCGTCCCAGTTGTCTCAAATCATGTTCAGACGATCGTAACGATCATGTGGAAACGCTACCCGGACGACTGAGACGACCTCGATCGCTTGGATAGAGTTGAGTCCTATCCGGACGATCGGGACGATCGTGTGAATTTTGAAGCGATCATATGGAAACGCTCGCAGACGACTGAGACAATCGGGACGATCGAAGGCTATCCCAGAAATCATCACATTTATTCCAGTAATCGAGAATAAATTCGGTCCGGTTCTTAGTTCTTAGTTTATTACACTTCTAAGTAGCTGGTGGCTAATACTAGAAGAATCTTAGAAATTAAAATAGAAAATTGACATATACATTGACAAACAAATCGACAGACACTCAATCAAGACTAAAAGTTCAGTATTTCAAATTAAAACAGTTTAACAGCCGTTTAAGGTGAGATGGAACCTTCAAGTGGGGTATGGCCTGTGAAGCAGCAGCTCTGAAGGCAGGCAGTGAGGCGGCATACACTGCTTCGGGCGGCAGGTTGTTCCACATTCTGACTGCTCTCGGAAAAAATGAATACGAATAGCTTAATACCTTGGTCTGTAACTGCCTGTAGTGTAAGTTATGATGTCTAGTGACTCTGTTTAAAAGGGTGAATTCTGGCTGGCGCTGAAGCCGAAAAAAATAATACAAAAATGTTCCCAGCGCGTATGGGGGTTATTTGAAATTAGAGAAAGTCCGTGACATCAAGTTCTCGAAGAGATACTATGTCTTCGGGGAACTCTTCTAGCTTCTCAGTGCCGCAAAATCAACAAAAAAAGCAGATACCAAGGTACGAGGTTCGCTTTACGAATAAAAATCATCCATTTATGTGGCTTGTTCGCAAAACACGCGCAAAAATTCTATTGTCTGACCCAGAGAGATCGCTGACGACCCCGCGTCTCTTGCCTTTGAGGCAATCGAGACGATCATGGAAACTACCAATCGCCCCAGTCTTCCGGATCGTCTCGAAATATTTTGAAACGACTGGGGCGATCGGGAAGATCCGGACGATCATATGGAAAACAGGCTTTACTAGTCCCCTTACCCACCTCCCCACCCCCCCCCCCCCCCCCCCCTAAAGAAAACAGTTCAAGGAAACGGCCTTTACTTGTAAGTGAAAGACATCTCTATTAACCTGCTTGACACCAGGGACCTCCATAAGCGGAACAAGCTCCAAGGTAGCAGTGTAGGATAACTTCTTAACCATGGCTTCAAGTAATAAATTCACTCCCCAAAACTCCCGCAGTTCCTGCAGAGTGACATCACAAGGTCATAAACCACACAGTTGTCATTAATCATTTATGAAAAGCTTTCAAATACAGTTTAACCTCATTAATCATAACTATAACAAAATTGTCAAACGTGATTGGCTATCAACTGCCCTGATTTCAGCCTTAATTGGACAGTTTAATCGGACAGTACGCGTCATGCCTAAGTAATTGGACAGTACGCGCCATCAAGCGCGCGCTTAAATGGCTTTTTTTTTCACTGCTAGCAAAACAAAATGTCGAATTTCTTGTATTTTGATGCAAAAAATAGCCTATTATGTTATTACTCGTGATTAAACAAATCGGACTCCCGCTACGCGGTCGTCCGATTTTGTTAATCACTCGTATGATTACAGACCGAATTGGACTCCACTCAGTCCTGTTCCCATTACTAATATGGAAACCAAAGTGACAGACTCAACTGATCGAATTATGGATTTGTCCGAATCATACAGATAAGGAATGCATGAAGTCTTGTATCTTTGGGGACAAAAGGACAGTCCGTAAATGAGTATTTCGTTTAGTTTCGTACTAATACAGTTTGTGATTAGCTTAGAAAAATCTCCCGTCACTTTCTTAGCCAATCAGAATTGAAAACAACCCCAAACATGACTTATTCGCCCGAGTTTTCCCGCTCCTATCACGGAGTTCTGATTGGCTGTTTGAATCTCCTGCTGCACTTCTTGTCACCGCCGGGGCAGTATGTTAACCTGTTATGACTTTAGGAAACTCGATTAAAACTCAAAATCTCATTCGTGGAATTTTCAACCCGACGCCGGTGACTGTAAAAACAAAGTCTCCCACTAAAGAGCTAGAGATATAACGTTCTACTCCCATTTTCCACTAACAATCTTTCAACATTTTCTGTTTGCGAAAAATAAAAATATAGCATGTCTCAATCTTTGGAAAACGATAATTCCGCATATTAAAGAGTCCAGTAGATGTAGAGTTCGTATTGGCCTTAATGTTTTGTTAAACATACCGGATCATTTAGCATGCGAAGTTGCCTTTTTAGTTCGCTTGCTGAAAGGTGAAGCAGGAGGAATTGGGCTCAAGCTATCGAGATTCAAGACAGTGAATTTATTAGCCTGGATTTGAATTATAAGTATTTCTTTTATCGCAGTTTGCAAGACTAAGCCATTATTTAATAATTTCACTGAAATACCAGTGTTTGTGGTTTATTCTCGTAATGGGCGATCAATGTTACTAATACTGTTCAGACGTACCTGAGTGAAATGCACCATGCATGAAGCAAATGATGAGGCCGAAGTTAAAAGATTCTGCACAAATCCTCGTGTCACGTTAAACAAACTAGCAACGTCCCAGATGGTGTTCTCTTTCATCAGTTTGTACAGGATGAGAGTTAAGTAGAACCGCCTGACGGAAGCTTCTTCACTGTCGTCCTACAAAGAGCGTCAAGACAGGATTTTAGCGATGACCTCACGATAAGTGGTTTCTTTACTTGAGCGCCCCCAATCCAGTTATTTTGTTCCCTTGGTAACCCATTGCCAACCACCAATCTCCCTAAATGACAAGAAAAACTACTAATGCTAATGTATTGATCGAGCTTCATTGGCTCCCTGTTAGTCAACGTATTGTGTAAGATCCTATTATTAACATTCAAGGCGCTTAATGGACTGTCACCCAGTTACATAACAGATCTTCTGGACAGACATGTGCCAACACGGCCATTGCGATCTTCATCTAGGGGTCTCTTAAAGGTTCCTAGGTCCAATTCAAAGTATGGTGATCGATCCTTTTCTGTCTGTGCGCCAACACTTTGGAACGGCCTACCTGACAATCTGAGACTGGCAGTGGACTTAGATACTTTTAAGCGTGATCTTAAGACTTATTTATTTAGAAAATGTTTTTATTCGTCTTGTTAATTTTTAAGTTTTTAATTTTATTTTAATTAATTGTAAAGCGCCTTAGAACTTTAGAATATAAGTGCGCTATATAAGTTTTTATTTATTATTATTATTAATGCAGAAGGCAAACTTCGTTAAAAAAGATTGTATGACAAAGACCAACATAAGATTCAAGCTCCTTTTGACTCGTCACAAAATCCTTCTCAACGATTGCGTGAAACGCTAGAAAACGTCTGTGTAGAGCGCTACGGAGGATTGCATGATTAGGCAAGCTAGAGGGGCTAAAGAACAAAGCAAAAACTCGAGAAGAAAAGAGAAATAATACTTGTACCTTCTTGACCCGTTGACCTGTAGCTCTTCTCGATAATAAGCTTTCTGTGGCTCCAACCAGTTCAGCCACTCGCTGTTCGGAATCACTTAAAGACAACACCTGTAATGAAATCATGTAAGAATCGAACGAGACAACCATGATCACAAAGATACAAAAGCAGTCACTTGGTCGATGGACCCTATTTCAGCCTCTTTTTCCACTGAAAAAGTTCCTTAGAGACCTCACCATTGTCCTTAATAAACTTTTGCGACAAATATGGAACCTAATTTTAATATTTTAAAACCACCTGATTTTGTTTAGTCTCCTTCGCAGCCTTTTTTAGGCTCGTCACGTCACGCAACCCTCCTCCCCACAAGGGTTGCGTGACGTGACGAGCCTAAAAACGGCTGCGAAGGAGACTAGATTTTGTTCAGAACGCGAAGAAATAAAGACTGTTGGCCGCAAAAAGCCAAAATATTAACCGTTAACCATAAATTCCACCATCCAATTGAGACTTTCTGGTATAAAAAAGTGCCATTTTCTGATTATTGATTCTGAAAAAAACTGAAAGCAAGCTGATGGGAAACATGTATTCACTTGAGATACAGGTAAAGCCAAAGTTTGTTTGACATAAAAAAAAATACCACTTCCGGTGACATTTTGTTTCTTCTTTCATATTCTGGTAGAGACAGTGGATGCCGTCGTGGATTAAGGGCACAAACACGTCAATGGTTGGAACAACTACATTCTGGTTCTTGAATTTAAGTTTAAAGGATTCTTTTTTACGCGACGCGTAATTTTCACATTCCGGCTGATTTTTTTGCGTATTTGTCTGATCCGTACCTGTTTAAAATAAGTCATCCATTCAGGCTCAATAGAGTCCCTGATGTCCAGCGGCGTCACAAGATAAAGCAGATGCAGTTCATTGGTTAGTACCAAGTTCTCCAGTGCTCTTGTTACCTCGCGATAGATCACGGGACTGTTCTCCACATTAACGCACCCTGTAAAGGCAATGTTGCCACACACATGAGTGCAATAACAAGTGTCAAAGGAGCAGTGGTTGTTTAAAGTATGAGAGACTTGAGACTGCTCCGCTAAAGTTGAAGGAGCCACGTCAAGGCGAGTTCCACATTTTTTGGTGAAAACGGAGTTGAGTCTCCTCAGTCATCTTTTCTTAAATCACAATCTCCAAAACAAAAAGATCAAATCATTCTATCGAAAGACAAAAAAAAATGGCATGATCGCTTTTTGGTCATTATCTTTTTTGACAACACAATGGTTTAACTTGAAAAAGCTGCCCCAATTTTTTCCATTTGCAATCCATTTCCATCCTGGTCATGGATGGGAAAAGACACACACTTAAAGTTGATGTACAGTAACAGAGTTATTTCATGCTTTCCAATGTGTTTGATTTTGAAATAATAACGAATGTAGCTCCTAAAACAACATTTCTTAATTTCTTTAACCGTACCGTCCCGTAGCATCAAAATGAATTGGGAACACCTAAAATAAGTTAAAGTTATGACGACTACTACAACGTTAAAACAGACTACTACAAAGTTAAAACAACGATTAAAAGAGATTAAATGCACACACATAGCGCATCTTTTTGGTACAAGTCTCTTTGTCGAAAGGATTTTTTTTTAATTCCTCAAGCTAACCCAGCTTTAATCTTGTTTTACTGGAATCTCGGCACATGGCTTTGGAACCAAAAATGAGCGTTGTCCATAAGTCACTGTGTCAGCTTAAGAACTCATTAATAAATAATATGAAGTTTGGGTATATTTTCGAGGGAGAATGTACGTACGCTTGCACAACTTTTCCCGCGTTGACGCGCGAAGCGTATTAGTTTCCCTCGCTTATCAGCAGCTGTCAAATTCCGTTTATAACCCTCCTCCCAGTTATCCCCCCCCCCGACACCAGTTATAGGCCCATCTACCTACAAACAAAAAAATACATCCGGTCATAATACCCCCCCCCCCCCCGGAATATAAGTCAACCTGTAGCTTGTATTGAAATGAATTCAATTTTTACGACGTTTTGAGCCTTAAAAAAGTGAGTTAATGCAAAAAATATTTTGATCAGCACTGCTTTGGAGCTTGTTTTAAAACGCTTTTTTAGTCCCGTTATAAAACCCTCGGATATAAGCCCCGCCCGATACCAAGTAAGCCCAGGTCTTATAAGCGCAACTTTAAGGTACATTTCTGTAAAAGGAAACGGTCCACAAGTATTTTTAGGTAAGAAACGCACCTTTAAATGTGGCCTGTCCCAGATTGGTGACATCTACGTTCCTGCTCTGTGCTGTGTTCGTTATTGTGAGATGTCCGAGTTGCTGTAGTGACTCAAGCGAGGTTTCAAGCTCTTTATTTATGTCAACTGACTGCGCAGTTGACTGTACAAATAGCAGAGTGTTCTGCATGAACTGCTTAAGTTCATCAACCGTAGAGCAAAGCTGTTTAAAATGAAAGACAAAAAGCTAATATTTAATCAACACCGATATCGTGGCTTAGGGTAGTGTGAAAGGAACTAATAAGCTCTCCGTTCCTGTAACTGGTAACCTGTTTTTTAGCATAGTTTCTTTTAGTGGTCCCTTTCAAAGGTTTAATCGTAATTTTTCCGACGAGCATCCTGATACATTTCTTCCCGGGGGGAGTGGCTACTTAACAAATATTTGCAAGGGTAGGCTCCGACCTGAGATCCAACCTTATATACTACTGACAGAAAAGGTACCCTTTTCGAATATCTTCCATTGGAAAATGGTACCCCTCAAATAAGCCTTAGATTTATCGCTAAAACAGAAAGTCTTCTTGTCATTTTCCGTGAATCGCAAAACCTATTTCCTGCCCTTCCATGTTCATAAACTCGTGAATTTCCTCCCCGGTACCCTTGAAACCTGAAAAAGGTACCTCTTTGGAGCGGAACCTCCCCGTATAGACCCAGACTCGTTCCCAGTCCCTACTTATTTGTTCTTCAAAGGCAACGAAAGACTGGGGAGAAATGATGTCAAGGTCGCGGGGCAGGCTGGGAAGGGCGGCCTTCCCTTGATGCAACGCGTTCTACTCAAAACTGCCTCAGGAGCGACTGGGAACGAGTCTGGTATAGACCATTACAGGGAGTACCACCCGGCTAACTTTCACAATGAAGAGGATCCGCCGGAATTTAGGCTAGGTAACAGAGGAACAGACAAGTCAAAGCCTCGATGTAGTCATAGTAAAAAATACCATGACCATACCAGGTGATCTGTTACATCATTGCGGGGGCCTGGGGAAAGAAATTTTAATGCCGTATCCCATAAAACAACGCGCGCACCAATTCAATTCAATTCAATCTGTTCCCTTCAGCTTTGGTTTATGGGATACGGCATTAAAATTTCTTTCCCCAGGCCCCCGCAGTGACGTCACAGATCACCTGGTAGTGCGTCACTCGATAAAAGTAGCCTTTGACAACAATGCCTTTCTGAAAATTAAAAAAAAAAAAATCCCCGCTCAGGAAGGATTTCGTACGTCATGGTAGCCCTCATCACCCTCTGCGCAAAAAAATAAAGATTTACTAAGAGGAGAATTTCCTGGGTCTGCCCACTTCAGGTGTCAGTAATCCCCATCCCCTGCTTTACTTAGAAAAAGGTTTCGCTATCCTTGCTAAGGAACTGAATTTGTGTCTCCAACGACGTTTCTGGTTTGCTCCACTAAAATAGTTGGACGAGTTTAGACGGGTGCGTCCTGTCTTATATAAGAAAACTTATCAGTAGGCGTGGGATGTTCGCCTTGTCTTAAAGCGCGTACGTGGAGTTATGAGACATACGGCGCACTGACTTTCCTTGCAGACGACTTTCAGCACATTTTTCCGGCTTCGCCTATTTTCCCCACACTTGAATAATGGGCAACCAGCCACATTCACGTATCATTTCAAATTCTTGACTGACGAGCATTAGGCCTACCTTTAATCCCACAAGAGTAAGAAGCAATAATCGTAATCCTTTGCCATTTTCATGCAGCAAGCTGCTGCGACAGCTCTCCAAAGGACCTGAGAACAGGTGCCTAATCTGTAACAAATATAAGAATATGAAAACCTCGTTCGAGGTCAGTATTAGTAGTTAGTAAAATCCAACTAGCGGTCTATTATCAATGCTGCGTTCTAATTGGTTGAGCCACTAGTAGGCTATATGTGATAGCCTACTAGTGGCAAAAAGCGCTGACTTGTTGGCGGCAAAAAAGGATTTTTTAACTAGCTAATAAAAGTTGTTTTGTCTCGAAATCTTTGACCAACTACTTGGATTTTACTAAAACAATTATTCCTCTCGCCCTTATGAGCAGAATAAGTTATCAGGTTTTTTTTATTCTCGGAGTCTACAGTGTTCAAGAGTGTACAGTAAGCAGTTTACAGTATATGGTATAAACCTGTGAGTTCAACAACTGGTGCATGACTACTCTTCTACATGCAAGGATACGACACATATCCAAATCAGATCCAACCTTTAAAGGAAGCTGGGATTATACAGCTATTTTGAGAAAGGTTGTCGGATAAAGTGCACACGACAACCCCGAAAGGCATTGTGGGTGCTTTGAGTTCACTGCTTTTCAAAGAAATTTGAAAGAATGGCAGGAGAGGCCATGGACATGTCTGTGAGTGCTAAACAAAACCAACAAAAGTAGTTCCGAGAGCTACAGTGTCAGGAACAGTGCATTAAGCATATCCCAAGTGACCTTTCGGGATTGTACCGTGCACAATTTTTTTCCGACAACGTATCTCGAAATAGCTGTATACAGTAAGTTCTCGCACCACTCACATTAGGCTCGATTAACAGTCAAGGAGAAGACTAGAAATCGAGAAATAAGGAGGAAATCGAGTCTACATGACAGAAAAAAAAAAAACATAGAAAAAATAAAAACAAACAAATAAGGTTATTAAGGCCCCTTAATAATACCCTTGTCTTCTTCAGAACAATCCCTCTGCCGTTTCTATTCACACTGTCATAGGCGAGCCTCTTGTTAACATGCAAAAAACTGCGGCTAGATCAAACAAGGGCAGCTGCACGTTCACAACAGAGACATCAAAAAAGGTTAAGTTTCTAGACTTTCAGGAAGTCCGTTTTAGCACTGGGCCATCGGCCGTTTTCGCGACTTTGTCGCTCAGAAAGCTCGACTTGTGGGTTAGTCTACTCAAGTCCACTCTCTTTGTTTCGTTATTAGCGTTTTAATAGTATAGTTTATTTAGTGTCCCCAACTAGTCTTATTTGGGCTATAATTTGACGTTCAAGTAAAGGTTCTATTCGCATTGGTGAGTGAAACGAGTCCGACTTTTGGTGGAGGTGTCAAAAGTCGGACTTGACTGAAACATAATGGGCGCTTTTCTACAACATTTTTCATACCCCGTTAGATTAGCTTATCTGTCACCTTAAAACTTCCTCAATTTTGACCTGAAGAAGAGTGCACTATCCCGCTAAAAAAAAAAGGCAAAGTTTGATTGCGTGCAGCTTAAAGCGTGTAATCATGTAATCTTGGCTGAGCGTGCAATGGCGTTCTTAAATTTTGCTTCAGTACAACAGAATTTGTAATTTTAAGTCATGTTTGGTGACCTGTGTTTAATACTCTGATTGTAATCTCACATGCGGCGGAAATACTAGTCAAGCTCAGCTTAGATTCACTATGGGTCACGATAACCGCAAGTTGAAAGACAAGCATAGGGATTTGTGAAGCCGCGTAGCACTTGTGTAAACCGCCGCCGCGGTTGTTCTGGGTGTTAACCTTTTCTTATTCACTCTTAGACGTGAGTGGCTATTAAAGGAAAAATTACACAAAATTTTGCAAATTTCGTTTAGTAAAAATGCTTAAAACAAAGAGCACCATGTGAAAGCGCTGCCCAAGAGGTTTCATTTGAACGGTCACATCATCGGATTTTTTACAGTACCAAACATTGGAGCCATCGAACTTTCCAAGATTCCATATTAAACTGATTCATCCTATAGGCATAGATAGCAGATGAAGTGATATTTCATACAAAAAAATCTATATCAAAAAGCACCATTCATTCACCCTGAACCATTCGGTTTTTTTATTCGCCCTGGGCATACTAAAGTTCTATGCTCAGGGAGCGAAAAGATTAGGCGAAAGGAAACGGAAACTGTATGTTGTTGTGGATACAATGAAATATGAAATGAGAAGCTTACAAAAAGATAGTAGTGCAGTCGGCACGTGCAGTAAAAAGTGATAAGAAAAACGCGCGGGAGCTGGGGGAGAGAGGGTGGTCTCCCTTTTTTTCCCGCCATCGCCCCCTTCCCAGATCGAGCGCGTCTTATTTTCGCTTGGCTTGTTTTATTACTATCTGAGGACCTGGCAGAGGCGACACCTAGACTTGAAGTTTAGAAGCTAAAGAAACATGTTTTTCACCTCTCAACAGTCACAATAAAAAAAAATCGACACATTTCAGCAATCCGCTTTCAATTTTAAACAAACAAGTGTGTTTATCACGTAACCCCTCAAACCGTTTACGGATACAAAATAGGGCCAAATCAAGTGAACAGCCCCCATCCTCCCCCTCATATCACCCGTCCTCCCCCCCCCCCCCCCCCATCCCCGCACGCGTTTGAATTCCATCGTGTTTATTGGACAAAATTAGAAACCTTAACCAAATACGACGACTACGACACCAACAACGCCAAAAAACAATTGATTTTATGAACAAAACAACAGCTCTGCACGTGCATCACGCTTTTTAGTACACTTCTTTGAAGTCCACTGCATGACTACGACGTGAACCCTCCCAATGCGACGTTATATGGAGGACGTGGACATACGACGACAAATTTTCCTTTCTCATTTTAACATGGATAGAGCCCTCAAGAATTCAACCCCATGAAAAGTCGCCTACATTTGACGAAGCGGGTACAAATAGGCGCGATAAAGTTTGAAAGAACGCAAATGCACTTCTTAGTTGCTTAAGGTTCCTATCGAGTATTTCCACATGACGTCATGGCGGCCATATTTGTGTCCCAAAACAATGAAGCGGCGGCCATGTTTGTGTCCCAAACCAGTCCTGTGGGAGTTGAATTCTTTTCTTGTATAAACGCTTTCTTTTGTTCCAATAAATTTGTATAGATGCTGCATAACTTGACACTTCTATTAATGAACAACATGAAATGGAGAATATATCAGTAGCGGAGGTACCGTTGGATGACTTGCTCGAGTCGACTATGAAGGTCCCCTTTTACCACCCAGCGCCCCCATGTTGCTCTTTCCCTAGGGCCTGTTTACATGGAGGTGGGAGGCCCCAGGTAGGTGAGGTAACATGTGGCGGATCACCCCACCTATCATGTAAACGTGATCACATTAAAATGAGAGAATATATGGACAGACGGGTTACCCCACCTAAGCGGGTTACCTCATCTACCTGGGGTCCCCCACCTCCATGTAAACAGGCTCTTAGACCTGCTGCCAGAAAATCGATTACGCTCATTTCGGGATCGCTGACGTCGCTTTATCGTTGGGTAAAAAACGCTGGGGAAAGTATTAACTCTTACAGACTATACAGGAGTATCAGCTCCGTTTCAGTAACAAATAACAACTTTCGACCCCACAAGTTCTTCTCAGGAAACCTGTTAAGGCGGACACTCTTTAATTAGCTGACAATATACCGTCGAATTGCGTCACTATAATAAAACAAGAAATTATTTCCCACGAGCACATTTAATTAAGTCACACGGCATTAAGTGAAACTGTAGCGAGTTTTAGGGTTTTCAAAACAACATTTGGCCCGATTTAATTAAAGTTTGAATTTGTGTACAGGAAGAAAAAGTTCATCCTGCCCTCAACTAACCCGATTTTAGTTCAAGCTTTCCTATCTCAGGAACTTCATTTTAGTTTCGTTTGTTTGTTTTCCTATCCGGGTCATGTAACGTACTCAAGCGACACTTACATTCATCTATCATTTTATGATTATGCATTCGTCCACTCCTGAAAAGAGTGAAGCCTCCTCAACACGCATCCGCTCTATTTGACAAGGATTTTTTTTCTCCATTTTCGGAAAAACTCTCATAACAGGTAGTGTTGTTGAATCGTTTTCGTTCGGCCACAAATATCCGTTTCCGTTCGAAACGGATGTTTTTTTTTTTTCCAGCGGTTTATCCAGAATGGCTTTGAATCATCCTACCTACTTCTCTTACCCTTCTCAAAATAACTGCTTGTAGACAAAGTTGTCCAACCAGCCCCACCAAGCCCTTTTTTCGTCCTATTCTAACCCAGAACACCTAAAGTCGTACTCGCTGACTTGTTAACTGCTCCGTTCAGTTTTTCGAGATCACCAGAGAAATTACAGGGGTAGACAACAACCAAATACGTCAAAAAGTGTCTCAATTAGCTTTCTCAATGCTTTAGAAGTCTGTTTGGTTAATCTGTAGCTGCCCTATAAGAATTATTTATCTGTCCGGATGTCTTAGGAAAACCTTGGTCGCTTCGAAACTTTTAGGTGGCTTTTTCGTTTCATCCAAAACTTTCAGCTACCATGTTGCCGGTCCGGTCAAAAGAGTTCGCGGACGTGGAGTGGCCATGCTTTCATTGGAATATTCTAGGGCACGTTTTGTCCTAATGCCGAAATTTTAAGGAGACCTTTTACAACAATAATCACAACATCTTGATAATAAAATTAGTAGATTTTGTTAGCGAAAATCATGGACGAATGGAACGCCAATCCAGAAATTTTTAGCCTTTCTCGAGCTTCAGAAATTTCTAGGCAATATTTGCCCCTTCGAACTTTTCTTTTACCATGTTTACCGAAGAAAGTCGTTAGATGCCCCTGAAATTAACCCTGCTGATTGTGTTAAGTAGTCTTCTGAGTTGATTGATGCATGCGCTTGAACATTTAACCTTTCGATACAAGCAAAATTGACTTAAATAAGACGTGCTATTAGACCTAAAAGTAGAGCCAAGTGGAAACAGCGAGACAGAATAATGTCACGTGTCCAATCGAATCTCACTAGACTACATTACAACGGCTCCGCCGCCAAATCTCACTCGACTACTACACAATACCGCCAGCTACGCAGGCTACCTTTATCGTCGGATTCGGCGTGTGAGCGGATGGCCAATCTACTGTAAAAAATATTCATTTTCGGATAAAATCTGAGAGAAACTGTTGTTTATTTACAGCAATAATTTCCTTTGTCGTTTGGTAGGTTATGCATTCATGCACACCCGAATAGCGTGAAAATTGAAAGAAACCTATAGTTTATCACGTGACCTGGAATGAGAACACATAGGGTCGATAAACATGTATACAAACCGTGAACGTGATAACATGAGGAAATGTTACCAAACTCCAAGTAGTACTAGAGGTAATCCCTCAAAAGATAATCTTACAAAGGTCCGATAAATGAAGATATCAAAAGCTACACACGGTTTCTCGAGAGTTGACTTGAGGCCCCGGGGGGTTAACTCGAGCAGGTTCTGGGTGGGTAGGTGTCGATCAGGTCTCCAAATTTGGATCCCCAATCAAAGATACCTCGTTCTACAGCACACTCATTCTAAAGCCTGTGTGTATTTCCAATATTATACACCGTTCTAGGAACTGCGCTGAATATAAGGAAAGTTAGACCTGTTCTAGATCGTGAGTCCTAAACTAAGGAGTTCATTTGGCGATGCATACTCGTACAAGTACTTAGGGAAAGAACCAGCCCCCCGAGGCTTGAGGATATCATTCTATGGAATTTGTTTTTCATGATTTCGGCATTAATAAAAATGATAAGCATTTCCTTTTTTTTAAGCCTTTCCTTACCCCACCAAACTATTAAAAATTGACCCCAGCTCGTGTTGATAAGTGGAACAAAAGAGCGCAGCTACCAGTTGCATAGTTACGAGTTACCAGTGCAAAACTCGCGCTTTTTACAAGAAATGCAGTCCATCATGGACACGTGTATCTTGATAGTTGTGTGTACTGTTGCAGTCTGTGTTCTTCAAATTCTGTTTCTGCATGTGATAGAGAGAAGCAGAAACTTAACAAGCTCGAGGTTACATGGAAACCGTCAAGGCGGCGATGAACAGTCTCTGAGGGAACGAATACCTAGAAGAAGAAGGCCACCCGTTGAACAAGAAGAATGACATGCATTTGGTACGCTAGATTTTGTAAGACACTTGGTGAATTTGGGTTGTTTTGTTGTTGATGTTGTTGATGTCATTGTTTGTTTGGTTCGCCTTGCTTTGGTTTGCTTGAAACTGGTTAAAGAGTTTGTTCAGTTTAAACTGAAGAGTAAGCGCCATTTAAAATTTCTTCCACATAACCAAACTTCAAAAGTGCCATGGTTTACTACGCTATAGGTCAGAAAGCACGTGGCAAAATGTCATTTTAAAAATAATGCTAAGTGTTTCAGTTCCTAGGAAATTTTGACATAATTTGTCAACTCTAAAAGGGCTCTTACATTGAGCTTAAACATTGTTATAGATTCAGTTCCCCTAGAGCTCTACAACACAAATATGGATGCAAATAATTTCCGACCCTTAATTTTAACACAACCACAAAGACCACCAAACAAAGCTCCACACCTTTAGACCCCACAATTTTGGGTGTCGTTGCGTACGCTTGGACTTGAGACTATTTCTAAAACTTATCAGTACTCTAGAAGTATAAAAAAGTTTGTAGTATGCCGGGCGCGCCTTTGTTGACCACGTAGAAGGTAGCGTTTCCGAGGGGGTAGAGCGTTGAACATTCAATCGAAGGCCCCGCGTTCAAGTCCCGCCCTGACCGCTAGCTGAATTTGTTCTCGGTAGTCCAGAGTTCAAGTCCTTGGCCAGGCTTGTAAACAGCCAACTGGTTTGCCTCCGGTCATGAGCTGGAATTCTTACCGGTTAAGCTTATCCTAATTATTTGTTACTGTCCTTATTTGTTAACCGGCTAGGGTGTACGGCTGGGTTACCAGTTATTCTGTTACCCTATAATATATTCTTTTTAGCGACATCAGTGAATCGACGAATATAATCTGCTGATTAAACTATACAATAAATATAGTTACAAAGTAGAAACGGCCATGTTGAGGCTACTTCTAAAACTTATTCCACTGCAATTGTCTTGTTTTTGCAAGGGACAAAAAGAAAGAAGCGAAAGAAGCGAAAGAAGCATCGGGGATGACGAAGGAGCCTTTAAGTTCTAGAAGAAGCGTTAGGAGGTCAGAGGCGGACCAAGTTGGCTGGTTTTACAGACTCCTAAAACGACCGCGAGCGTTTACAGTACCAGTGGAATAAAAAGCCAGCCGGGAACGTGTATAAAGTGACTTTGGAAGTCTCGAATGAACAATGGAACGCCGAAGCCGAAGAACATTATCTATAACCTTTTTTTTTTCACTACAACCTTTTTGAAAGAACAAGCAAATAGTCTGCTAACATTTCCCATATAATTCGTCAAAAAATTACCGTGAGATAAGTCGCAGATAGATTAGCGTCAGTAGTAGTCATTTTTTCTTTGAGGCCAGCTCGAATATACCATGTGTTCTTTAACGTGCAGGTTTGAGTCGAACATCAAGTAAGCCTAACTGTTTCAATCTCTTTTGTTCGCAACACGAGATGTGCATCAGCCTGTCAACGGTTTGCGGCGAATTCAGCACTTTTATTTACCAACGGAGCAGCGCTGATGTTAGCTAAAATAATTTACCACGAGTGAAATGTCAAGATATACATGTTTGTGTTATTGACCAGGCATGAGGTCAATATATAACCAAATATTATCCGAGTTCTTTTTGCAAACAGAGAACGAGGCCCGCATTATCTAGCGATATCAAACTCGCGTGATACAGGTATGTCAAAGGCAAGTGAATTGGCTCTTAGAATCAAGTTATTAGGGACGCAAACAAGTTCAGAAAGAGGAGCAAAATTTCATTTTCGTACATCTGCGTCCTCAATGAAATGTCGCATTAGAGAATTTTACTTCCTCGTTACGCACAGGGCGAGACAAATGAAAAGTACATGTAGAGTTGTTGCTTTGCTTATCAAACAGTTTTCATCAAACCATTTTTAACCGAAGCAAGTATTTTAATCTTCGTTATAGTCTTTGATGCCAAAAACGACTATTAAACACAAACTAAAACAGTTCAGTTTTATTAAATCAGTTGAACCATAGTTAGTATTTTTAATCTTAGTTATAGTTTTAAACCTTAGCTGTATAGTCTCCGTTTTTAGCTGTATTTTATTTTAACGTGCCGTAAAATTCCGAAAATAAGCCCCGGGGCTTATATTTTTCAAAGGCCCTTTTTGAGGGGCTTATCTACGGAGGGAAATTTGCGTTTCAAAATCGATTGGGCTAGCCTTGTATTAGGAAGGACATTTACCATCTGTGCTTTGTTTTACTTTGTAAAGTTGAGGGCAATTTCCAAGTACAAGCCCCAAAGGGGCTTATATTTGGAGGGGCGATTTAACGGAGGGTTTTTTACGTTACCGGTTTGAAGAGCTTACACAAGGAGGGGCTTATTTTCGGAATTTTAAGGTATTTTTTACCTTCATGTTAAAGGAATCTCCTTAAAGCCACCCTTAAGTGATAGGAGGCCTCCTCTTAAAATATTATTTAAACTATCATTTATTATTATCAAGCGAACTACACTAGTTTTTTTTTTTACGTTCACGTTGCCGTTGCCGTTGCCGTTGCCGTCGTTGCTGCTAAAGCTTCCTAATAGGGAGCTTAAGCAACGACGTTTACGAGCGACGCACGTCAACCGGAAGTGGCCCTTTTTCTTCTTTGGACGATGGTTTTGCCCAAATTTTTAATCAGATCGTCTCTATAAGAGTAAAGAAACTGAGCAGTACAAATTTTATATCGTCAAGGGATATTAAGAGGGAAAAGTCCTCACTTCCGGTTAACGTCCGTCGCTCAAAAACGTCTTTGCTAAAGCTTCCTAATGTTTACCGACTGGACACCGGGTTAAGTTTACCTAAGTACATTATCAGTTTTAAAGAAGCAGTCCGCCAGCCAAGGTTCTAGCTAATTCTCAATAATATCCATATTCTATTATGCAATTAGGCTTTTTATTGTAAATAGATATATCACGTAATTTTAGGCTTTAAACTGTAAATAAGTTTTTGGATTTCCCTTTCTTTCTCTATTATTTATTATTTTTTTCTCGGTTTATTAGCAACTATATTGAATTTATTGACTTTATCTTCGACATGAAGATTTCGTTACCAAAACAATCAATATAATATTACAAATGAAACAAAGTAAAATAAAAGTTAAGTAACAAAGAAAGGAACAACAACTATATATTGAATATTAACATAAAAAGAAAAAGTACTTGGCTATGTATGGCTTCTACGCTACTCGTATGGTAAGAAAGTTAAATTCGAGTTCGGATTTATAACAATTTAGAATATTTTCAATATAAGAGGCACTAAGATTTATGATGTTTTCATCGCACAAAGACATGATATATAAAAATAGTGCCTTGCAAGGCATATTCGTAAAATTACTGTTTATCGAGTATAGGCTCTTCAAGAAGATACCCCTTATATGAGAAAGTGATGAGTAAGTACATTTCAACAAATAGTGGAATTCATCACCAATTTCGGATCTATTACAAAGGGGGGCAAGCCTCTCAACTCGGGCATTTTTTGCTGGAGGTCTAATCAACCTCATCAAACCCGACATCAAATAAAGCTTCATTCATTCATTCATTCACCTTGGGTTTGTCAGCATCTTTGATGATTAGAATACTTTCTCCTGACGTGTCAATCCCAGCTCGTCCCGCTCGTCCAATCATCTGTTTGTATTGACTTTGACTCAGCAACGCACTTCCAACATAAGGAGCACGAATTATAACCCTGAAAATAACAAACAGTTATGAGAATTACGGCGGTTTTTCAGAACGTGACAAGGGCACCATACCAAATTCATTTGGGCCAGTGCATTTTTAGACTACAAGTAGTCTCCCATTTTTCCTCAGGGATAGTAGAGCGAGCGAAATGCGAGCGCGCGTGAAAATCACCCCCACGCGACTCGCGTGGGGTGATTCTAGTGCATTTTCTGATTTCCCCTATGGCCCTCACAGCTACACCAAAATTCACAGCAGAGGAAACAGAATGACAAAAAAAAGTACTGTGCAATATCTTTCGATTGAATGGTCACAATTAAAGCTTTCTTTTACAGAATAAGTACCACCTTGTACCTCATAGTATAAGTGCCACAGGAAATACTGCTCAGTAGCTTTCATTTAAATGGTCACACTTCAAGACTTCATCCACAGACTCAAAAGTTAAAACAACCTTGTACGGAAGCCTTTCATTTGAAAGGTCATCCCTAAGGATTTCACACCCCAAACAGAAGTTACAATCGACACCTTGTACAGCATAACAATCAGTACCACAGGGAAGTAGTGCATTTTATTAGTAGGTTTCATTTCAATGGTCAAGCTTTAGGATTGTAACCACGGACCGGCACAAAAACTCTTGACTCAAAACTGCGAAATCAAACCTCTTCGCTGGTAAATTAACCCCTGCTGCCAGTGTAGAAGTACACGTGAGAAGAGACAGCACACCCTGGCTGTAGCCATCTTCAATGAGTTTACGTTCATCCATGGTCAGTCCACCGTGATGGTACGCTACACCAAATGGAATAGTCTGTCTTAAAACAGGACACAGGCCGCTCGCTTCATTGAAAAGAGCTTTCATTAGGTCACGCCTCTCTTTCGCTTTTGCTTGGCAAATTTCCCTGCAAATGTAGAAACATTCGGCGATAAAGTTTCATTACGTCGGAAATAATTTGTCTATTATTTGACTAGGAGACTAGTCCCGCCGTGAGAGCTAGGCGTATTTGTTTACGGTAGTTCCAAGGCCATGCTCCGATCAGTTGGGATTCTTAACCCTGTTATTTTATAATTACAGTCCGACCTCTATTAAGCAGCCACCTATTAAACGGCCACCCTCCATTAAGCGGCCACTTTCCAAAGTCCCGATTTATTTGTCAGTAAACTGCTGTATTTGATACCGCTATTCAAGGGCCACATCTATTAAGCGACCGCGGCCACCTTTTTGCTGTCGCAAGTGTTATATGGTATTTTTACCTCCATTAAGCGGCCAGCAAATTATCTTTCCATGAAATATCTTGAGCTAAATTTCTTCACATACTACACTGTTGATGCAAAAAGGCCTCAGAAACTTGTTAAAGATGTTTTGCATTTTTTTCTGTACATTATTTGTTTCACGCATTTGCTCGGCCCCACTAGCATTAGTGCTATATTTTTTCACCGTCTAAGGTTCTCCTTTGAATAACCCATGCATTCACAAGCAGATCTAGTGGTCCACAGTTTGTCTTAAACTGCGGTCTAAGTTGAACTTCTTTTAAATAAGCGACCCTAAAAGGTTTACACAAGGACAACATAGACTATTCACCGTCCCTAATTTTTCCGTAAGATCGTCGAGATCGAGCACTTTGAATTACGAGTGGGCATCTTGGATGAGTGTCAAATCTACTTAGGGGGGGGGGGGCGGTTAACGATTTGAGAGGAAGCGAGAAAAATATTTTTTCTCTCCCATACCTCCCCCCCCCCCCCCCCGCCCCCCAACACTAGGGACCTTAAGATCCGAGGACGGCGACGGCAGAGAAAACGTCGCTGAAAAAGTGAATTCGCTTTCTTTCAATCTTCATTGCGATTACTCCAAGTCACTAACTTTGTCAAATGTAGGCGAACCCTCCAAAAGTTGAATTCCTAAGAACCACATCCAAGTTCAGAAAGAGAGAGGAAATTTCGTCGTCGCTTGTGTACATCCTCTGTACATCGTGTAATTAGGCATTTTCACGTCGTAGTCGTGCAGTGACGGCAAAGAAATGTACAAAAAAGCGTGATGCACGTGCAAAATTGTGAAGAGTGAACTACGCAAACAGCAATAAACTGTGACACTTTCTGACTGTGATCATTTGGCACACGTAATTGTTCTTTGGCAAATACAAACATTTATGTTACTGTACCATTATTGCCATGTTTTACTTTGTATTTGAGGGCAATTTCCAAGTACAAGCCCCTATGGGCTTATATTCGGAGGGACGATTTAAAGTAGAATTTTTGCGTTACGAGTTTAGGGGGCTTATATTTGGATGGGCTTATACATGGAGGGGCTTATTTTCGGAATTTTACGGTACTTTGATTTAGTGGAGAGAAGGGATCTTTAAAGTGAAGCCTGTTCCAGGCGTTCAGATTGTAGGGACGACGCAAAGAGATGTGAACAGGAAAAACAGTGAAGAGGTTGGGCCAGGTGATCTGTGACGTCATTGCGGGGGCCTGGGGAAAGAAATTTTAATGCCGTATCCCATAAACCAAAGCTGACGGGAACAGATTGAATTGAATTGAATTGGTGCGCGCGTTGGTTTATGGGATACGGCATTAAAATTTCTTTCCCCAGGCCCCCGCAATGACGTCACAGATCACCTGGTGAGTTGCTGGGTTGCAAGCAAACGAACCTCCTCTCTCTTCCTCTCCCCTTTTCTTCTCCTTATTTTTTCCCACTCTCTGGCAGACTTCGCGCTGCACTCCAGGGCCGAGTTGTTCGAAGGCCGGTTAGCGCTAACCCAGGGTTAAATTTTAACCCGGGTCTCTTTTTCTTTTCATCAAAAGCATTTTCTCTGAAAATTTTCTCTATTCTTTTTAGAGTTGCTAATCGTCAAACTGTAGACAAAAAGAATTAAACTGAATTTGCTTTTAAAGCTTTCATATCGGAATTCAAATTTCGTACTAACCCTGGGTTATCTTAACCCGGCTTTGAACAACCCGGCCCAGTACTTGAACGCCTGGAACAGGCTATTAGAAGTCCAGCTTCAAAGGAACTCTCTACGTCCGAGGGGATGGGGTGTAAAAATGGATTAGACACGAGTATACAACAATATATGCAGAGTTGGATACGGATATTTTCTGGCCTACAAAGTTAGCCCTGTCAAATGCTTTCTCCACAATTGTATACTTATCTAATAACCCTTAAGAATTGACATTTATTGAATAGAATCTCTTGAGGCAACAAAATTATATCCATTTTACCTAGGCATAAATTTTACCAGCAGTAAGGCCACACTTTGGCAGTTTTTCTTGGTGGAACAAAACACCAGGCATGAATGACGAGGAATCACTTCCAACACAAGGGTTAGTAACTGGTCAGGATCACGAAGTAATAACTCCTTGTTTTGGCCCTGTAGAACAAGCAATGTCTCAGAAATTAGCCTGCAGAAAAAGCTCTTCATTTGCGTTTACAAGCAGTAGAGACAAGGCCGGGTCTTATCAAAAGCAAAATAGTCTCCAGTTTAATGGTCATAGCTCTCGGGCATATAACGAGATTCATCTTTCATCCTCTGGCACCCAGTAGGCAGAGTGCATTCACGTAAGCTTAGCGATGGCGAACCGTGGTGTTTGGGATTAAAAGAATAAAGAAACTTGCCCCTAGAGTATTGAAAGAGATCTATTTCAAATCCATTTTGCCTGCTGTAACCTAAGGTATAGTGGTATGAGTTAACTGCAGATCAGAAATTAAGGATACTTTGGACCCTGTACATGAAAGAGCTGCACGATTTTTTCATCAGCAACGACATCTTCAAACATCACATTGGATACCAATCTATACATTTACAAAAGACGCCTTCTCCTTGTTATGCATGCTGTTTTTCAAGATAATGTTTCACACTCCATTAAATTCCTCTTCAAAGAAAAGATGCAAAGACAAAACGTCTCGTAGGGGCAACCAAGTTAAAATCCCAGGAGGAATGCATGAAGTTGGAAAGGAGTCAGTTCAATATAGAGGACCTGTTATTTGGAACTTTTTGAATAGAATAGTTAATTTAAATTGAAGTGAAACAACTAAGAAGGACCACTTTAAATATATTACGTAGATTTTCTAAAGATATTAATGAATTTTCATTTAAGGCCACTAGGATAGTGAAGAAAAGTGATGATTCTATAAATTATATTCTTAGAATTTCAGTACCCATCTGAATTTTTACTTAATCACTGACTGGATTTGTGCGCATGTACTTTCACATGTATTTTGTTATTCTATTATTTTATTCTCTGTAAATAATTAGATAGCATTTGTCCACATCAGCCCATGGCTGTGTTAATTCTAGATAATTGTAGATCTCCACGAATGTCCCAACTCCCCTGCAGTGGCCAAAGGATGATGATAATGATGATGAAATTTGCAAAATATGTCCTCAGAGAAAAAAATATACTCTTGCACAATCACAAAATTAGTTTTTGCAAAATACAAAAAATACTGATACTCAAAATTGAACTTCTGCAAAAAATTTAGTTCAACGTGGCATGCTGAAAGCAAAAACAAAACAAATAAAAACTTGTTACAGCCTTTAACTCTCTACATGCAAACACAATTGTTTACCTGTTTATTACTAATTCTTCTAAATGGTTTGCCATTATCTTTTTCATCTTCTGAGGCTTTTGGAACTTGATAAATGTCACACCCCACCTTCACAAACTCTTTTAACTCCACCTGAATAAAAGTGGTAAAAAACCAACCATTAAAATACAAATAAATACTTTGACAAAGCTGCAAATATATAGAGGTGTTATCATCAGGGTTGTCACTAAGATTTCAAGTTGCCGGGTAAATACAACAAGTAGGCAGGGAATTAGCCTGCGCGCAGACAAAATTAAACTCTGGTTAACTCCATCAGACTGCGAAACAGCGCCGAAATCCTTGTTCTAGACTTCCAGCTGTGTACCCAGATTTGAGTACACGTCACGATTGGCCAGTTAAAAAAGGCCTTTGTTTTGTTTGTCGTGATCACCAATCAGGATGAGGGGAAATTCGAAACGCACTTCCGGTAATTCGTTGAGTCTGTTAGGGGTCCAGAACAAGGATTTCTGCGCTGCTTCGCAGACGGTACTAATCAGAGTTTAGTTATTGTCTGCACGCAAGCTAGCAGGGAATCAAACAGCTAAGGATTTCTTTTGGTTCTATTTTCTTCTATTTTCCAATAAAAGTAGCCAGGGGCCACACTCATAGTAGCCAGCCCGGAGGGAAAATCCCCAGCCCCCGGCTCTTAATGACAACCCTGTATCATGAAAACTGGATCAGAAAATTCCAAGTGAAAAATTAATGAAAGATTGAAGGATGTAAACTAAAGGAAAATAATAGGCTAAAACGCTTGAGGACTACAAAAATTGTTACCAGGAAGGTTTTTCAACAAAGTTTTACATGGGGTCAGCCCCCACCCCAAAGTCCAACCCCTTACCCTTTAATTTGACAGAAAAAGTAACCCCTTTCTTAAACCCTCTATTGACAAATAAAATAATAATGTACCCATACACATACTGTACCTAGTTAAGTACACATTAACTGATTAACTATAACTGTTAATGAACTGTCTTAAAACTGAATCACAAAAAATCACAAAACAGAACATTTTCTCGAGTGGGAAATTTAGTCAAGCAGTTATTTTTTTCAATATAGGAAGGTTGTCTTTATTGACAATTTTACTCTTCTGTAGTGTTTATTCTTAAGTCATAAGTCATAACTTTTGATTCTCTTTTGTTTGTCCTGTACTTTCTACTCAGTCTTTGGACAGTTCAATTAATGTCATAACTAAAAAAATAATGTCATACCGGTCTGAAATCATTTGAATACACCTCAGCCTTTAAAAACTCCTCCAAGTCTGTAATGTTACTAAGAGTTGCACTCATACCAATAATCTGGGTAGTGGCTATAAAATCAAGAAATAAATAAAAACAAGACTTTCATGGCTGTGTAGATAACATAATGATTATATACAGTGGAACCTCAATATAACGATCCTCTATGTAAAGAAGTCCTCGGTATAACGACTCAATTTTCTTTACTGCAGTAATAGTAAAATGTATGAAAAAGAACCTTGATATAACAAAATGTCGTTGTAGGGAGCAAATTTTGCCAGTCCCTTGGCCCTTCGTTGAATCAAGGTTCCACTGTACCACATTTAAATTTATATTTTTACATTTAGGAAACTCAAACTGCTTTGAGCTAGAAAAGTCTGTACTTACAAGAAGCAAACAGGACCTTGGCTAAACACATCTCTAACGTAGCTCCTCTTCCTGCTTCACCTAACATGTGCAGCTACATTGGTGTAGTACAACAGATGTTAAAAGGATTTTAAACCACAATAAAAACCAAAGTAACCAATTTTGACATAGAAACAAATAATAAGACAACAGCATTGTTGATACATTTTTCCTACTATCCTTTACCAACTAAAATTGCATTACTCATAAAAGAGACACAGTTTTTCGGGACAAGTACATGATTTTTTCTACGGGGACAAAGAGTGGGGGAGGGCAGGGTGCCAATATTCTGATCTCAGGGTGACGAAGGTGTTTTACATGTAATGGCTTCGCTCTTTCTTCAAAGTTGCAAATTTGAACAATCTTGTTATGAGGTGGTTGAAAGGCAAAGCGCATGCTAAGTAAGTTCTATTTTCTTGCTTTCAAATGAATGCTAATGTGAAAATTTCAGCTTAACAGTAGTTTAAAGCACTGCTTACTAGTTACAAAAATCCCTGCTCTACTGAGTCCTGGTTTTGTTTAACCCCCAGAGCCGACCCACTGGATATGAAGCTAGTTGTTATCATTAACAACAGCCAGAATTATCTTATTTGTCTCTACAGCCAGCAGGTTGCAGATTCCTAACTTTCTACACAGATGTTCTTTTGGCCACTCACAGGGGAGGTCATGCGCTACAAGCTATTATCTGCCTTGTCATATCAAGCTACTGGCTAGAGTGAGGGTTTAAAATCAAAGAAACCCTTTTAAAAGTAGTGCCCTCAAATGTGGAGAACATCCAAGTTTCCCAAAATCTGTAAGATAGGCTATGGGTTTCTGGCATGCATTTTGTGCAACACAATCGATAACCACTTTGTTTACTGACTTAATACTGAAGGGCAAAAAACTTTAAAACTAGTGATAGTTGTACCAATTTAATGTTTTTTACTCACTTAAGATTGCACATGGAAGGTCAAAGAAAGCTTAAAACTGGTAATAGTTGTAGAAGTTTAATTCCATCACTTGCTCCCTCAAGTCCAGTTGAGCATAAACATAAATTATTTTCTGATTGTTGTCATAAGTGAGCCTCAGAGGTACTGGTGTAGGTTAGGTGATAAAATATTGCCATCAGATTTCATGATTCATGATATTACAGTGGGTAAATTATAAGCTAGCCTTGTTAATTACCTCATCTACGACCACCAGACCTAATGTCGAAATTCGGCTTTCTCCAATGAGGCTGTTCACCAAAGCATTTGCCTGGTAAAAGAAAACAAGTACATTATATTTAAAGTAGTGTTATCCATAGTATCCTTCGCAGGCATTTTTAGGTTTTCAAGGTCATCATAAATGGCAAGGACAACTTTGTCCACTACCTTGTGTAGGGTGAAGAGATCTTTCAAATCACACCAGAATGAGCACGATTCAGTCAAGGAGACTGGAGAAAAAGGCAAAAAAAAACATGTAACATTGACCCAAAAATTTTCCATGAAAATCTTGTTTCACTACCCACCTACCATTCCTTTAATCTAATCCTAAGATCCTAAAAGCTTTCCCAAAATCTTCTCCCAACCGAAATGAAGCATACTAAATGCCCAGCAAGAGCAAAAAATGCGAGGCAAGAAAAGCAAAAGAAGAGGGGATGAAAGATAGCAAAAAGAAAAAGTCAAGACAGCTGTCTCACTTTGAAACCCAAAACCTATCTCCAAATTTTGTTTTCTGCACATGACTGAACTTTGCAAGCTGATATTTTGAATGTGGATCAGAAAGCCATGAAGTGTATGACCTACAAACAGCTTTGTGGTAAGTTTTAGCTCTTTATACCCGGAAAATGACAAGAAAACCTCTTGACTAGCCTCAAAACATGTTTTTCGGCAAAATTCCCATGGACAAATGGAAACCTTAAAACCTGTCTCAAACCAAACATTTTCTGTGTCCTGTTTTAAACATGAACTGCTGTTCTTAAGATACTAATGACAAAAATTCTGACCTGTTTACGGGATTAACTTACAAGATACAGCTTTCAATAAAAAAAACCAAGCTGCCATTCAAACTTATGAAACCACAATCTATAGGACGTAAACTTCTGAATTTAAGTTCATATCAAAATATCAATAATTGATATTTTTATTAACTTTCTATTTTGAAGAACTTTGAAAAATATATGATGTTCTACACTCTACCTTGAAGCAGGTGAAACAAAACTCATGAATTATGAAACATGTGTGTTTTACCATTCACGATAGTCGAATTAGGTCAGAATTAATAGGGAACTTAAGAACCACGACAAAGTTCACGATGACGACGTCTGTTGACTGGGAAAAGACTGGAACGAGAACGTCACTTTCGGCAGGAAAAACGAAACTTAAGATGCAGTCAGTCGGTACGTCGACAACGACGACACTGAATATAAACACAAATGTAAAACTGTGATGTCCGTTCACAACAAAGTTTTTTTGAAACAATGCAAGATCTTATTTTTTAAGCCATACGTCTAATTTCATTGACTTTATGAGTGGAAAAACCTGCTTTCCGCACGAAGATTATTCAACTTTCAACTGAATGAGATGACCAAGTCTGAGTGTCTGTCAGAGTTTAGATTTGGAAAAAGAGACATGCTGATGTGTTAGCTGTTTTCCATATAAAGTTTTTTTCCTTTGCACAGCAAATTATATAGTCCTATAGTAGGGTGGTCTAGTGTTTTTTGGGAGAGGGTTTGTTTGGTTTTGTTTCACACTGCAAGTTTCCAGACAGGAATAAAATAATATTATTGTTATTTTAAGTAGCCCTGAAACCTACACAAACAACTGCTTTCTTTAGTACTAACCTTTTCTATGGTTGCAATATACACAGATTTCTTCTTTCGCCGTTTTCGAGGAGGAAGTTTTCCTTTGCTGGCTGCATACTCCTCAACTAAGAATCCAAGCTCAACAGCAAACTGTGTCAGGGATTTTACCTATTTTTGTGAATTTGTTTACTACATTAGCAATCAGTTTAAAATATAAAACAGCAATAATAAAATAAATTATCATGTTTTCTAGGTACAAATAAAAAAATTAATGCACTTTATTTGAGCGTCAATGTCTTTAGCACAAGAGTAACAATTGGGGACACTATATTTTACGTCCCCAACTGGAGACAGGACCGCCAGTGACTTTACATGGTCATCTGAGCCACGCGAAGGTCTAGCCTGTAGCAGTGCAAAGGGAGTACCTCCATTTCTCAGTTATTTTAAGTCCGTGAGTATTGGTCCGGCCCCTGGAATCGAACCCGCGACCTCCCGCACTGCAGTCAACACACTCCACTGACTGAGCTAACACTGCATTGGTTAAGAAATTAATTATTTGTTATTTTATTTGTTTATATCAACCCCAAGTAGTCTTTTATACTGATTACTATCCAAAGGGATCCTGTTACATACCTTTTCTTGCACAATAGACACAAATGGAAGAATAAATAGCACATCCTTATCTCGTAACAACAGCTCTTTAAATATGAGAATTTCTGCTACCAGTGTCTTCCCTCCACTTGTTGGCAAAGAGTAGATCAAGTTTTTTCTCTCTTGAATAGCTTTTAGATTGAGACAATCTTTCTGCCATTCTGTCAGAACAAAAACACGGAGTGACTCACAAGACATACAGCTACAGCTACATCTAATATTTTCCTTCAAGAGTAGGGTAGGAGTCAATATCTGGTTGTTGTGGTCTTCATTAACTCTTTGCCTTAACCACCCCCCCCCCCTTAACCCATGACCAGGCGAGAGACACACCTGGCCACTTATTGGGGGGATGAGGCCAAGAGACAGCTGACACTTGAGACTTAAGTCTTCTTCTACCTGTTTTGTCACTTCACACTTTACAGTGAGACTACTCAAACCGGGACACTTGAAAGAAGATTGACAGTCCAATTACAACAGTTTTTGAGCACAAAAGATTCTCAAATTTTTTTGCAAACGGACCAATAACATTCATAAATTTGAGGGCTGTTTCCTTACAGGTCAGATAAGTTAGAACGGTTTTAAAGTTTTCAATGGATGCATAGTTGAAGCTTGAATTTTATTGGCGCATATGCAAAAACAAATTGAAAATCTTGTTTCAAAAACGTTGTGATTGGATAATCTTCTGCCAAGTGCCCTGGTTCAGTTACATGGATTGACAGTAGCAGCCACAAAGTGCCTTCAACTCCAATGTGTGAGCTTGCTGCAAATTCAGTCCACCTTCACAGGTGACCACCTCTCGTAAGTGACCATCTCCCAACTCACCCATTGAGCTTTTTTCTTGACAGGTGAAAAACAAGTGCCAAAAAAGGCATCTACTACTGTAGGATATGCAAGGTTCAAGTTAGCGAGGGCTTAAGTTATTAGGAGTCAACTGTATAATGAAAAAGGAATTCTCTTAAAAGTGTTAAGTCTCGCTAGCTTGGAGATTAGATACGATATGAGGAGGCAATTAATTAATTCTACACAAAAAAAAGATTTCCTCAGTTGCTAAAGGTTTCTCCCTTCCTCCTTTATCGGCAGTCCAGTAGTCTTCAGGATATTTACTTTTTATATCTTATTTGATGATTATTGAGAGCCCATGTATAAATGCACAAAAATCAATTTGAGAGAAATTACCTCATTTCCAGAAAGCAAAAACATGATAGACATAGTGTGTCATTTCAATCATCACCAAAAATAAACCGCATTCTCAACACAAGATGCATTTGCAAACAACGAAAGTTTACGACACCCTACCAGTTTATAGCCTCACCATCAGAGTTTTCAAAGAAGTATTCACTTGTTCCAAGGTAATCAATGCTTTCAAGCAATAGAATTTGTGGACTGAACCATTCTGGAAAAGCTTGACAACTTTCACATCAATCTTTCCTAAGCTTAACTTCACAAAATAAAGCATGTCGCTGTGGCACATTGCAATTCTTATCCCCACAAAGGAAAAAATAACGGATCCCCATTTTTGGATATTTTAGGGTATTTGAAGAATACCCATAAAAATCCCAAATTTGGAAGAGTGAGACAAGTCCCAATCTGGGAACTTAGTTGGGAATTCCCTGGTTGGGACTTGTCTCACTTTGTCAAATTTGGGATTTTTATGGGTATTCTTTAAATACCCTAAAATATCCAAAAATGGGAATCCATTATTTTTTCCTGTGCCAGTTTCCACCGTCTCTGCTGAGAAGGATTGGGACCATGACTCCCTTTTGGCGCGCACACACAAAAAAAAAGAAAAGAAAAAGAAACGCTTGCACTTTTAGAGTCTTGCAGCTAAAGCAAGAGAAACTAGTCAATGTGTCTGCATGTGAAGGAAAGCTTATTTCCATATGACAGGATGAGCACCAGCACTTGTTTTGAGGCCAGGGAATTGGAAAATGGCTTATTGATGACTTATCTTACCATAAAGAGTTTCTATTCCTTTAAGCTTTTGCAATAGCTCTTTTACTTTCACTGGCAAACCGTAAAACTGGTTTGATCCTTCTTGACGTGAGCTTGCAATGATATCGCCTTTAACCGTATCTGAGGTTCCACATGACGATGTTATGATTTCACTCAAGTTCAGAGCCGCCAAGGCTACATCATCTTCATACAAAAAGCTGGAAGAAGCAGGAGAGAAAGCTTGTAGTTCTTGAACTCTCTCGCGAACACAAGCAACGCTGGGCTGCCGGGCAACCGGAGTGCTACAGCAGTTGTTCTGCTCAGAAGGCTGGAAGGCATTTAAAGGCTTCGCCTTGCCTTCAGAAAGTTTCTTTTTTTCGTTGACTACGACTTCACTCTCGCTGCAGCTGCTATAAGAAGACCTTCTTCTTGATCTCTTACTTCTTCTAACCTTCAGGCCAGCCTTCCCTTGGATTTCGTTCGATTTTATAGCCGGTTCCGATGTCGTTGTACAATGATTCTTGCGCGTAAAATTGAGTTTCTTTACTGTTGGTACTCCTTCGCGTCGACGTTTCTGTTCCGTTATTGGAATGGATTGTGCTTCCCGTTTCGCTGTATTCATATCCGTGAAGGTATAACCCATGTATGAGCTACTCTAGTTCGTGGCTGCAGCAAAAGGCTTACGCGCGAAACGATTTTGCCGTTGCCTGCAGGCCGCCATATTTACTTGTCGCAAGACCGTGATAGACTGGGCGAAAAACAAGCTTTTTCCCTCCACTGGGTACAGTTAGACCACAGGTATACCAACATCCCCGTTACTTACTCCCATCTTAGGCCTATGTCACGGCGTTTTTACGGACCGGTTTATTTTTAGACACATTTAAGACACTTTTGACCGCGACAATGGAATCTCCACCACGTCTATGAACGCATTCAAACTATAAGATATCATGAAAAAGGAAAAAAAATCTGAATTCGCGCCAACCATTCTAAAAATAAACTGGTCCGTGAAAACGACGCGTCACGAATACTTGCACGCTGCACGTTATGGGCTCCCGCTTACGTAGGATTTATACGGAGTCATCGGAACATAACGGTTTTTATATGTAAAAAAATAATTCAGCATTTTGAGGTAGCACATCCATAAAGTGGTTCTTCGTCTACCTGATTCCTGATCGAATTGGAAATTGGAAATGTTGGTTTTTGAGGAGGGGGGAAAACCGGAGTACCCGGCCATGGAAAAACCTCTCGGAGCAAAGGAGAGGACACGACAAAAATATAAGAAGAAATATAAGAAGAAGACTTCAGTCTTAGTGCTGGTGAGAAACCATAACGTCAAAACTTGCTAAACGGCGTTTATAGGGCACAGTAAGGAAACAACACAGACATAACTCTTTGTGAGGTATGTATTTAACAATTAGTCGCCGAAGGCGACGTGAATATCGGCGTGAAAAATTCGCCAATATTCACGTCGCCTGAGGCAACTAATTGTTTTAGTATGATTACATTGATGATTATTCCAGAAAATAAAATTATTGATCAATTTCCGACCCCGAAACATCAAAACATCTGGCTGCTATGATTATAGCGGGATAAAGCGAAGCTCCTAGCCAATCACAGCGCTCTATTTTCGATAATCATCAATGTAATTACACTAAACTTTATTAGTAAAATCCAACTAGTGGTCTATTAGCAATGCTGCGTTCTGATTGGTTGAGCTACTATTGGTTGACTATATGTTATAGCCCATTAGTAGCGAAACGCTAGCGCCGGCTTTTTGTCGGCAAAAAAGGATTAAAGTCTAGCTTTAACTAGCCGAAATTTTTTTATTCTCGATATTTTTGACTAACTAGTTGGATGTTGCTAAAACAATTATTCCTCTCGCCCTCTTGGCCTCTGAGTCAATAATTACCAAATTTGTACCAAATTTTTTGGGATGGATAGATTACTTCATTTTCTTACCCATGGAACTCCGCTGGCGCGCTTCGCGCGCGAGAGCTCCGCTATTAAATTAGTCCCTCCTTGGAAAGAAAGCCAGCCAAAATTCCACGCGAAAGAAATAGGATTATAAAGTAGACAACAAAAACTGGCAAAAAGAAAGGCAAAATGGAAAAGAAGAGAGCGAGAGAAAAGATCGAAATAGATTCGCCAAGAAAAAAAATTGTAAAAAACTATTCAATTTTTTAAGCGAGGACCAGCTTACAAAAAAGAAGGACCGGATCCTAATAAAGGATCTAATCAGCAATAAGTGAAAATATAAGTCAAAAAAGCAAGGCTGATTTTACAGTCGGGAATATATTGTCTTTTAACCAATTTTTCGGAAGGCACGGCCTTCCCTCTTCAGGGTCTTACATATAATGAGACGTTACAATTTGAAAATAAGAAATAGCGTGCAATATGATACTATGATAGCAAGTGAACGTTGAAAGCAAAAACCGTTGAAGTAGTGATGGAAACAAATTTGAAATAGAAAAATAGAAAAATAAATGATAACAAAGGAAGAAATAAAGACTCTATTACATTTCATCTTTCTTATTTATACCTAAAGGTTCAAGAGTTTTACCTCTCTCGATAAGGTATGCCTCTCTAGCTTTTCGTACACTGTCTCTATTAGATTTGGTAAGCTCTAGTGGGATGAGTGTGATGTCGTTAGCAGAGTGATCATTGGTAAGAAAGTGTTCTGAGACTGTGGTGGGTTTAGAGATATTAGATGGGTTATCAACTGGTCTGCGGTGTTCGTTGAAGCGTCATTAGGGAGCTTAAGCAACAGCGTTTTTGAGCGACGGACGTCAACCGGAAGTGCACTTTTTGCATCATTGGGCAGTGGTTTGGTTAAAACTCTCGGGTAAATCGTCTTTAAAAGAGAAAAGAAACTTAGCAATGAAAATTTGATAGCGTCAAGGCATATAAAAAGGAAGAAAGCCTCACTTCCGGTTGACGTGAGTCGCTCAAAAACGTCTTTGCTTAAGTTCCCTATTTACAAAACGTCAAAACGTCATTTACATGATACAATGCAACCACTGCTCCAAACAATACATAGGTGAAACCAAACGACAACTCAAAGACCGCTTCAACGAACCTTTAGGTATAAATAAGAAAGATGAAATGTAATACAGTACTTTATTTCTTCTCTTTGTTATCATTTATTTTTCTGTTTTTATATTTCAAATTTGTTTCCATCACTACTTCAACGGTTTTTGTTTTCAACGTTCACTTGCTATCATAGTATCATATTGCACGCTATTTCTTATTTTCAAATTGTAACGTCTCATTATATGTAAGACCCTGAAGAGGGAAGGCCGTGCCTTCCGAAATATTGGTTAAAAGATAATATATTCCCGACTGTAAAATCAGCCTTGCTTTTTTGACTTAAAAAAACTATGACTTTAAAGTTGGAAATCTCTTTTTAGCCACTCCCACGCTAACTACTAACGGGTCGAAAAACGGTTTAAACCCAATTTTGGTGCGAAATGTGTTTTTTCCCTAATAAATGGCTCACGGCAAAGGGTTAAAGTAAAGGACAGAGTATTGTAAACAGTATATTTTTTCTTTATTTCCAACTTTTCAATATTTTATTTATTAGAAAATATACGTTTAAAGGTAGCTTCTTATTTTGTCTGTAGCCAAGTCTCTAAATCGCCTCTAAATCATCACATTAAACACCTCTAAATCGTTACATTAAAACCTCATCCATTTTTCAGTTTGAACAGAACAGCTTTATACTTAAATAGTTTGCTGAATAGTAACCTACTAGTTTTTATAAGTTATTTGCTACCCTAAACACTGATGCTAGAAAATAAGTGACTAACTTGATGATTAGCCATCGGGCAGACAGATAGCCATGACACAGCTCCTTTATTTAAAGTGGCAGCTAGTGGCGGAGTGAGTTGCTTTTTAATTTTTGCCAAATGCAGAAGGCTTCGTCACGCGTTCCTATCCCTACGATAGAGGAGACTGCTAAGGACAATTATTACCACCTTTCTTATTGAACGGCGGCTTATATCCTAGCTTCTCCGTCATGCACTGGATATATTTTCCTTCTTTACATTTTCCATCCCGGTCTTTCACCCATTTGACTGTGAGGTCTTTACCACCATTTTTCTTTATCTGCTTCTTTATAAACTCATCTATATCCAAACTTTGCAACTTATGCTCCGGTACCCGCCTATGCATGTCTTTAGAATATCCTACGTAAAGGTACTCAACGTCCTCATTTCTCTGACGGAGGCCTATGGTATAAATACCCTCAGCTTCGGGTATATCGCCAAGATCATCAATGAACGATCTCCATACTTTCCTGATCAGTTGGTCACAAATAGAAGACGTCATCTAACAATCAACACAAACAAAAGTTATGTTTTGTAACTGAAGTTTATTTTGCCGCGAGTTTCTTCGCCAGAGCCGGGTTGTTCGAAGCTAGGTTAAGATAACCCAGGGTTAGTGCTAAATTTGAACTCAGATATGAGGGCTAAGCATACAATTTGATGATTGGAAACTCCAAAAAGAATAGAGAAAATTATCCCAGAGAGTGCTTTTGATAAAAAGATAGGGAAACCCGGGTTAAAATTTAACCCCGGGTTAGCGCTTACCGGCGTTCGAACAACTGGGCCCAGGCTTTTAAATTTTAATATCTAGATTGCGACACTTATTTTCTTCTAAAAAAAAAACGATAACATGGGCAATCTTGAACGATTCTTAAGATTCCGACAAATTTTGTGGTGAAGTTGGCTAGAAACACGAGTATAAAAGAGCACGTTGTTGTACTGAGAAAAATTGAAGATGCTCTTAGAAATTAAAAAAAGGAGGGGTAGAGCTTAAAAATAATAATAATTATTATTATTATAGTTATCAAATAATTAGAAATTATTGAATGAGGCTGAGTAGGATGTGAAGAATTATGCAGTTCGATAACATAAAAAAATTCGAATTAAGCCATTCGAAATTTAATGGCAAATCCAATCTACTTTTCTTCCTTCAAGAGTGTCAACGCAATTTCTATTAGTCCTATTAATTGTTCTTTTTCAGACTTACATTATGTTGTATCATCGTAACCGGCTCGATGATCCGGAGGGATCTACTTATCTGAGACAACGAAAGTGGTTGCATAGGTCAAAATACCATTGTTAAACACTGCGTGTGCTACAACAGGGTGCCACTGGACACCCAAATGTGATGGCAAAATTTTCAGTTTAAACCCTGAGGTGACGGTGGACATCTCCGCCCATTCTACATAGTATATGAAGTTACCCCCTCCCAGGATCAGCATAGCGTTCTTTACACATTTATTACACCGATATTTTTAGGGAGTTATTATAACTCTAAAAATGCATGGAGTAAAAATTTTAGGTATGGGATAACCCCTTTTTGGGGGTTACTTTAACCCCTAATTTCACTCCGAATTTGGGGTCATTTTCACTCCTGAAAAAGAGTTCTTTTTACTCCCAGTCTGGAGTAAAAATAACTCCGAAATGGGGTTATTTTTACTCCTTACATAGGTTGTGTTTACTCTTTTTGGAGTTAAACTTTCTCCTATTTTCCGAGATGATGTCAGCTATTCTTTTGTTAATAAAACACAGCTTGTCTTTGCTTAGACAAGAAACTCTGGACTTCGTCCTGATTATAGTGGTGTCATCCAAGGCGGATAGCGTGACGACATATACAGATACAGTTCTGACCGGCATATACCTGTTTATATGACTGTGAATCTTTTCTTCCAATACATATATATTGCTGAACATCAGGAGGAGCGAGCACATCAAAATATCCAAGTTTTCCCCCCAAGCGCAGTGTAAAGTGCGGCTTTACGGCACTCTCTACAATTCCGTATCTGGACTTAACAGCGGATGGGGTTTAACTTTGTGCCAGCTCAAGTGGATAGTAGTCAGTTCCTTAATTCTCCATTCTGAGATGTGAGTCCTACGTTTGACTATTAGTAGCAAGGTAGTGTTTGAATTTTTTATATCGGCCACTGCAAGAGCTCCAGGAGAAAAACTGCCAAATGCTTCTATTTAAAAAAGGAGACAACTGTTTACCCAGTTTTACCCGTTCCTATTTAACTGACTTAATTGGAGTCAGGTTTGATTAACAGTCCTACAAACTCTACGATATCATTATATGTGTACACGATGATTTTTAGGCTCTCTATCAAGATCTGGGTCAAAGTACGACCAAAATAAGTGTAGCGTGACTCCTTCTGAGAAAACTAAATTGTAATCAGTTTCCGAGAATTAACCTATGAACCTGGATTTTTTCACACATCATTTCCTAAACATGTAGTCGCCATATTTTGAACGACGACAATCCCTTGAAAGAACTTACACGTAATTTCAGTCTGACTGGGTACTTCCTTTTAAAACGACGATTGAGCAAGCTAAGGGTAGGTGACGTTTTTTTGGTCATATTTGCTTCAACAACTGAAATGATATCACTCACAATTAACGGATGCAGTTATCGATTAAATTTGGAATTTTTGCGAATGTTGGCTACTTCTTATTAGTTAGAGAGCGCGACCGAAACGATGGAAGGAACTTATCGCTCGAGCGAGCGTTTGTAACAATATATAAAGACCAATTCATGATCGATAGTGCCAATTTCTCCTTCCAGATTTCCGCGCGCAGAAAGTCTAATCACCGTAGCAGCAGTATGCGATCATAAAAATCTTCTGCTCTTCTTTCTGGGAATAAATACCTTTAGTGACAACTGTCCTCCACCGACTCTTGAGTATTAAAAATCTAAGGAGGGAAACCATTAAAACAAGATCAGTTAAAAACTCGTCAGTATATTACAAAGAGGCAGGTGAAGTGTATTCAACATATATCTGACTGTTGTAGGAGAGAAAGTTCAAAGGGACTCAAAAAGCTTTAAAATTCATATAAAGTTCATAAAATTTCTGCAATTTTTTGCTGCGTTTGCTTCCCAATAAACATCATCACCCCGTGATCATCAAAGAGAGTTTCTGACCCAACTTCGGTCGCTTAATTCGTCCTTTTGCTTGATTAACTTCCCTGGGCTTCCAAGAAAGGAGCAGAAAAAAGTTTGAATTCGATTCTACCCTGATTCTATACAAAAAAGGATTGAGAAACAGCTATCAGTCTCACCTTATCCTCGATCTCTTGCCTCAGAAGTATTGCAATGTAGCGATTTTGAATTTGCCCGCCTTCGGGAGTGAGATTTTATAGGCTCCGATGACGTAATTGTTATTTTCAATTCTGATCAATCATTACCAGGCTTCTAAAATTGATTGGATGGAGGCCAAAGGTGTATATTTTCTTCTAAAAATATAATCCAATCCATAACGAAGGGATATTTCCCTACCGGCAAACAAAATGCTTGACAAATAACACTTGCTGTTTGATGATGCAATAATCTTATACACCTTTTTCTGTTCATTACGAGAAAATACGCAATCATTGGCGTGAAACGGCGACCAATAGTGCGAAGATACATTCATTAGCGCGAAAATACGAACATTTGCGCATAAGGTGGTTTTCACGTTACGTCATCGCCGCCATGCTGGTGGACGGTAAACAAAAGATCGTTCATTAGCTCGCTTTGTTCGTCCACGAGCATTTGTTCATTTCACCATTGTTATTCGTGTCTCCCAAGATTGTACGAAAACCACCTATATCAAAGTCATTAACACCATCTTGAAAGTCAATAGGGACAACTGACATACATTTAAGTGCAAACACTATTCACTAACATTTTTATGACACTGTTTGCAATTCAATAGCATTCCTGGACAACCTTAGGGTGGATACGACAAACATTAATGCGCTCGTGCAATCAATTGAGTGTTCTTTACATTTGATATACAAAAATCGATTTTCAATTAAACAATAGAAATTCAAACAAATGTGGTTTGAATTTCAGTCCGTTAAATGTATATCCCTCAAAAACCTCGCTATTTAAACATTTTGGGAGGTAGGTTTGAATGAAATGGTACCCCATAGCATGTTTAGCTGCGGTAACAGTCATGTTTCTGCGCAGAGCTTCAAGCAGTGCAGTTTTTGTTTCCGAACTCCGCTAGTGGGATTGCTCGGGCCTTGCCCTCATTCTTGTTATTCATCTTTAAATTTCCGGACTCGAGATGTCGGCCTTTGGTGTAGCTTTCAGACAACTTAGATCCTTTTCAACGATGTTGAGGGGGGAAGCATAAGCTGTGTACGTATGGGGCGGGGATGGCCAAATCTAGGTGGGCTGGCACCCTGTCATACGCAAAGACCACCGACTTATCGGGATCCATTTTTTCCTCGCCTGTACCAGAAAGTCAACAAACACCGACACAGTATTCAATTACTCCAGCAGCTGCCGAGGAAAGCATTGGATAGGTAATACTGTATTGCCATGGCCATAGTCAAGTTTAGTCCTCGTTGGCCGCACAATTGACGGTACGCCTTCTACTCCCTGTCGCGCCCCACCATGACTGCTGGCCGTCGACGAACACACAGTGGTGAGGAACGCCCTGATTCTTTAGACAAATTCAGGGTCAATTTTGGGGGGAATTGGTATTGTTTAATTGAAAATATATTTTTGTATATTAAATGTAAAGAACGCTCAATTGATTGTACAAGCGCATTAATGTTTGTCTTATCCATTCTAAAGCTGTCCAGGAATGCTATTGAATTGCAAAACAGTGTCATAAAAATATTAATGAATAGCGTTTGCACTTGAATGTTTGTATATTGTCCCTAATGATTTTCAAGATAATGTTAATGACTCGAATGTTGGCGTTAATGAAAATATATTTTTCTCTTTTGTATGTCGAATGACGCAAATGAATGCCCAAAAATGTTATTGAATGTTGATTAAAATGCAAAAATCGTAATTGAATCTGATTTATGCGCAAATGTTCGCTTTTTCGCGCTGTTGGTCGCCGTTTTACTCAGGTAAATTAAGGCATGGGCCTCCACTTGCCTTAATTTGCCCTCTTCAAAATTGAGGGGGTGGTCTATATCTAAGAGCTTTAGGTGAAGAGATATAAAACTTTGCCAGCTAACCACATTTTTAGTTTGTGTCAATTTTGTGCTTTAAAATTATGCAAATTAGGTCACGTGACCTCCATCAGTTGAAAAAGCTTGTTCTTTAAACGGCAACACTTTTTCGTGTGTCTTCAATTATTTTACCGGTTGTATAATGTTAAAGCCGTTTAATGTATCACTTCTGTGCTTGGCCTTTTTTAGATATTTAAAATCGAGGGCGTTAAGATGGGATACAATTGCGTTGGGGGACTGGGTCTAGTTGAAAAAGCCGTTTATTTTCTAAAACAGTAAAAAAATCTAAAAAGGCCAAGCACAGTCTTGTAGATGCTTGCTTTACACATTGTCCTAAACCAGTCCGGTTTAATAACTCACAACAAAAAGTGTTGCCATTTTTGTTTAAAGACTTTTTATTGTTTTCTGGCCGTGTGGAGTCACGTGACAACATTTGCATAATTGAACATCACCTAATTGACAGAAACCACACATGTATGTATCTGGCAAAGTCTCATCTTTCTACTGCTTACGTGCTCAGAGATAGACCACCCCCCCCCATCACTTTTTTACTAAATCATTGGGGACCCATGCCTTAATTTACCTGAGTACGCAAATGAATGCGTATATTCTCTTAATGAACAGCAAAAGGTGTATTATTTTGTTTCAGTTATCAGCGAGAGTGTAGACGAGGCGGGAGTCATACCTCATTTCCATGAGGACCCGCATACGACTTTTTTTGGCACACCACATGACGCCGGCGTTGTTAAGGGCACTAGGTTTTGAGTGACGAGCAATAAACTTAACTGGGATTAGCAATTAGTTTCTTCACCGTTTGATCCAATCATCATGTGGTCAGTTATTCGATAAAGCGTCACATTTTTTAACAAGATTAAGGCGGCATCTGGCGATAGAGTAATCAGAGAAGAGACTAGAAACAACATATGCCTGAGAGAATGTGCGTTGTCCTCTTACCAGTTATCCAGAATAATAGCGCGTGGCTTACGACTGTAGCGTTGTCTTTCTGGT
>JBBMOI010000004.1:39482500-39525000 GCA_038088405.1 Porites divaricata
TTTTTTCTAGGAAAAAGGTTATTATTTTATATTGAAATTTTTATTGAAACACGGAGACGAAGCTATTTTTATTTATTTTAACGTTTTAATATTTTACAAGTTCCAGCTATGACTAGGATATTCTTAATATATATTTTAAAATATTTGTAAAATAAAAAATACTTCACGGCGCGGGGGTTGGTCACAGTCAGACGCCCAACTTTTGTTTTCTTACTAATATGGAAAATGCTCTAAACTGCTAAAACATCCGCACTTTATATGGAGACTCGCTGCTACGACTTTTAATCCAAAATTGGCAGCAAGTTTCACAAGAAGCATCAAATGCTAATGCATGACTACCAAGGTGTGGAGAACTTTTTTTTTTTAAATAAAGAGGATGAAGTGGGTCCCTTCCTACTCTTCCTTTAGTGCGAATTAGAGAACACCGGCATCTCTCTGATGGAATCTTGTACATTCAACGCACTATAGTTTAAACTTTAACCAAAACAATGGAAATAATAATTAACTTTTTCTGTATATGGAAGAAATGTGACGTTATGATTTGAACTCTGATCGAATAAAGCCAGCATTGCATTCTTGAGATGATCGTAAAGGACGGTATGTGCGTCTGGGTAGGTTTAGATGACATTACGAAATGTTTCTGAACCTAACGATATCACGATAAACGTGTAAGTAGTCATATTCATCGGCAGTCTGGTAGGCATTTTAATGTTGAAAACGTTAGATCTTCTAATCCGACTGCATTTGTTTGGTAACTATTATGCATGACCTGCTGTCAATGATGTAAAGCGTGTGCAACGCGCTACATAACTGAAAAAGTTCCGTTATTTAATGACGGGTTTGCGGAAATACTATTGTTAGTAGTAACTCGGCCAAAATTCCTAAAGATCTCCTAGTAGAGGCAGAAAACACAAAGACCAAGCGATCAAATGGATTCGGTCGAATAGTGAAATCGCCATCCCGCCAAAACGTGTCCAAAGCCCCCCAAAAGGTACCAAATCACGCCGCTGCCGCTACTTAACTCGTTATCCAGTCAAGAAAAAGCTATGTATTGCAGGATTTTAGAAAATTAGGTATGGGAATGGAAATCATTGTTAAGGGAGTCTTTTGATCAATAGATGCTTGCGGGTAGAAAAGGTGAGTTTCACTTTTGCCATTGCTAAGTATTCGTAAGATTCTTGCGGGGGGACTGTATAGAAATTAAGAACAAGGAATAGAACGCCGGAGAAAATATGGAAGAAAAATCACCAAGAAGCACCTTAACATATTTCAAGGGTTACTACTATTTTTTTAATGACTTTACTGTTAAGTACGGCGAGTTGTGTTCTAAACTCCTAAGTGCGATTTTTAAAGTAACAGAAACAATAGTTGGCGTGCCCGTGATTCTGTTAGTTGTATTAGTTAGACACCACGAAATCATGAAATAACTTGCACACAGAAGAAAATTAAGGGTTAATATGTCTGATATGTGTTAGCTTGAGCAAGCGAGTGTTATTGTAATGCCATGGTGATCTAAACTCCTAAGTGTAATTTTTAAAGCAACAGAAACGCTAGGTGGCGCGCCAGTGATTCTGTGAGTCAGACTCCACGGCATTATGAAATCACTGCGCACCAAGTGGAAATTTAAAGGTTAATATCTTTTAGCTTGAGTAAGCGAGTTTTAGTGTAATGCCATGGTGTTCTAAACTCCTAAGTGTGATTTTTAAAGCAGCAGAAACACTAGGTGGCGAGCCCGTGATTCTGTGAGTTAGACACTACGGTATTATGAAATTACTTGCGCACAGAAGAAAATTAAGGGTTAATATCTCTGATAAACCCCCCTTGACTTCACTATTTCTAATGTACAATATTAGGCAGATTAATAGGCCATTTGCCCGATGGCATAAAATTTCAATACTACCAGAATCCAAATCGTTTTTCTTTTCATATTTAAATTTGGCAACCTCAATGAGGTTTAACACAACAGTAGGCCTAATTTGCACAAGAAAGCAACACACTGAAGCACCCTAGTAGTAAAATAACGTCATTGTGCAAATGGCCCATTGGCAATTAGACTATAAAATAATATATGACTAAAATGTGATATAATAAATTACGATTTAAATAACGTTTTTGGAGGTAGCACATCCACATAGTAGTTCTTCATCTACCTGATTCCTGGTTGAATTGTAATCTGGAAATGTTGGTTTTTGAGGAGAGAGGAGAACTGGAGTACCTCAGAAAAACCTCTCGGAGCAAGGGAGAAAAACAACAACAAACTCACCCATATATGTCGTCGATGCCCGGATTTGAACCCGGGCGACATTGGTGGGAGGCAAGTGCTCTCACCACTGCGCCACCCTTGCTGCCCACATGACGACAGCGAGAAAGGCAAATTAAGCACTGGAAGTTGGGTTCAGTCCTTTCAAATGCACCTTCATGTCCTCAGTTGTCATTGCATTGCCTTTGCTATAAAGCCTTTTACTTTCTCTAGCTTTAATACCCAAGCATGCATTTTAAAATTACAATATACTGTTGAACTTCCATTAAGTGGTCACCCTCTATTAAGTGGCCAGTGATGAAAATCTCTATTAGGCAGCCAACTCAGCCACTTGCATTACCTTCAAAGTGGCCACTTAATGGAAGTTTAACTATACAGTTGACTCCCGATAAGTCGAACCCTTGCTAACTCGAACCAAAATCAATTTCCCCTGGATTTCCGTCATACATTTATTGTAATTTTATCCTCGGTAACTTGAATCCACGATAACTTGAACCTCCTGCTAACTCAAACTAGTTTTCACGGTTTCCCCTCAGATCATTTTTATATAATTTCACCCTCGATAACTCAAACCATGTTTTGAGCCTTTAAAAAGTCAGTAAGAAAACAGTCTACTGGTGTCCAAAACATTGAATTTTGAACTTCCATTGACATGTTGTCGGTATATAGTTTACTATTGGACGCTGATGGTTATTGTCACAAATCTAACGTGAAACAGCTTTACTTCTTGAAACAGTAAAACGCATGCTCCATTTAGGCTATGTTTTGTTACATTATGTTCTGATTTATAATCTAGAAGTATCTTTTAATTTTCACTTGACATTTCACCAAAGAAATGTGATTGAAATATTCACTGTGCAGTAAGAACTGTTTTTTTCCTTACTCCGGGCTATTTTCTTTGAGCTCCCGATAACTCGAACTTTTTTTGATTTCCCTTGAAGGTTTGAGTTATAAGGAGTCAACTTATGACCAGTTCTTAGGTTGTGACTCATGAAAATTAAATAAGGTAATAATTTTTATTCCTCCCACATACTTTTGATGAGAGAATTTTTCACATTACATCGTCCCTTTCCAACCCAATGTGCATTAAGGTCATCATAAACTTTGGGTTTAAGCGGATATCTTGAAACATACCATTTACATATTTGACACATTGATAAATCAAGGTTGCTGCGAAACACCTTGTATTTTAGTCTCCATTTAAAGTATTCATTGTAAGCAGTGTTATTTTTGTCCAGATATTGAAGGTACTCTGCAAATTGTTTAACAGTTTTGAAGTCCATAACATTGATATAAGACCCTGGAATTGCCAGCTTGGAGTAATTAGCACCTCCCATCACAATTGGAACCACATTTATGTCTTCACCTGAAAGAGATGATAGAAGAAATAAATTTCTTTGTTTAATCCTAATTTCTCACATAGCCTGACATAACTTTCACTCTTTAAAACTTGTTATTTAATTAATTAAAATTTATAGTTAATGTGAAAAGAATTTCCTTTTAAAGATGAAGTACGGATCGTCTTTCTTTTTGTCTTTTCAATCCATCAGGAAATTAGAACCACAACATACAGGGTGCTGGAATGACACCAATTTAAGCACTAAAGTACACGTACCAACTCTGCAGTATATTGGCCAGTACCAGCTGACCTTGCACATGTGCACAACTATATCACCCCAGTAGTGGCAGCCATGGACAGCTGTTTGTCCTCATTAGGAGTCATCAGCATGGCATAGCCCCAGGCAAGAAATGTGTACCCATTGTTAATTATTGATGGTGAAAATGCAGATAAGTGAAAAATGATGTGGAGAGAGTGTCAAGGTTATTGTTCTCTGCTTGGACACTAGCCTGCCAATGGCAGATGTTTCTCCTTGCTCATCGCCACTGAGGGATGTTTCACAAGGAGAAACGTCTGCAACTCAGTGACAGAAATTCCATACTGAGGACATAAATCAATGTTTACATAATAAATCCAGTAGTCATGGGGTTCCAAATACAAATTTGTTTAATTTTACGTTTCTCCTGGTTGATTTTGGTAAAGACTGTTCTGTTGATCTGCAAACGAGCTCCAGCAAAACTCAAATGCTTCTTCTGGAGGAGACTATATTCCACAAATATTGATTGTTTTAGAGATTCACAGCTATTACATTTGACCTTTGCAGCCTTTTATCTTTTGTCTGTCATTCATAAACAATAGCTAAAACAATGAAACTACTCTGTTGACCATTGAATTAGCACTTCTGACTGGATTCTGGACAGATTTGCATCATCAGTATGGAATTTCTGTTGCTAAGTCACAGACGTTACTCCTTGTGAAACGTCCCTCAGTGGCAATGAGTGAGGAGAAACGTCTGCAGTTTGCAGGCTACTTGGACACCCGCAACATTTGGCTATTATTCAAAGAAGAATAGGACTTCTCGCAACTAACAATACTTCAGTCCTGCTAATAACTTCATTATTCACTATTCCTGTTAATAACTTCATTCCTGTTAATTACTTCTGAATCATTAAATGCCATTATTAATTGCCAAGTATATCTAAGGTTACTCTTAGATTTATCAAATTTCAAATGGAAGCAGGCTGTCTTTGTGGCACATTTTTGTGTTGTTGTGATTTCAACGAACTTGAACTGCACGCTCGTCCAATTTTGAAATCACACATATAATTTCAGACCAAATTGCACTCCACTCAGTTCAGTTACCATTATAAATATGCACAAAAAATACTCAATTCTGATTCGTTGAAAGTAAAAGGCAGTTTTCTTGTAACAAAATTGCAAATTTGTAAGACAAACGCATGCAGTTGGCGTGGGTTCAGCAAAATCAAAACGATGAAAACAATTATTGTGGTGTGGCGTGAAGGAATCAGGTTCAGTGCATGACAAGTTTGACATTAAAACTTTATGTTTACTTGCAAAACTGCCCTGACTGACAAGTTGTCAAAAAAGCTATCAAAACAGTGACAAGACAAAGACTTACCAAGCCTTCCCCAATATTTTTCGGTGATGTAGTCTTCACATAAAGCGTTCTCGAATGACAAATAGAATTTAAACTTTGAAAGGCAATCAGTTGGCGGATTTGAACATCTTTTTCCAGAACAACGACCAAACACATCAACATTGATGAATTTTTTCACATTTTGGACAAATGCCATTCGAGGTTGAGCGCCACAATTACCAACCATCCAGGCCACAAGTTCAGTTTTTCCTTGGGAATAGTCCCGTATGTTTTTCATTTTATCTATTTTTTCGTCTTCACTCAGTTCCACGTAACTTCCATAAGGAGACAAGAAATCTGAATCGGTTCTGTAGGTCCACGTGGAGTTGAAAAGCCCGTTTAATGGAGCAGGATTTGGCGTTGCATTTGGACTTTCCCACAAAGCATATACCCAGCGCTGTGAAGTGGGCCTGCTTTTCAGCAGCGTTCTTAGATGATCTACACTTGGCATGTTTCTAGCGTGAAACACGACTAAGTCGCTTTCTTCAAACCGCTGTTTGTCGTAGGTTAATTCGAAATCACCTGAGAGACATTTATTTGCGGCAAATAAAAACTTGTTTTCAAATCCGCAGTTATCACGATCTCCTATCCATTTTACTGTCCCGAAGAAGACAGTGTAGACAAGAACTACTGTCTTGGTCCTTTCTTCTTCAGTTGGTTGCACCGTTGCACTCATGTTGTTCCTGTCCACTATAGATTTATCTATTGAGTTGTTAAATTTCAGCGAATGTGAGTTATTTTCAAAATAGATGTTCGACACCCATCTCATGACTTTAAGTCCTCGAATGTCATAAAAATTTAGCGCTGCAAGAAGAAGAACGGAAAATCCACAGGTGGAAAGAAAACAATATTTTGACCACTTTAGCGACGACGTGGCCATACCAAGCCAAGCTTGCTTACAAGATTGTAGGATGATTCAGATGATTGAGCTGTAGAAAAAGTGTACTTACGCAAAATACAGTTACATTTATCAAAAATAAAGTTAAGTTATTTTCCAAAGCAGCTCATCGCGTCTTGAATCTTTCATACACAAAGCAGAGGTAGCTCCAGAGCTGTACAAAGTATCGTACCAAGTAAAAGTTTGTGAAAACTCCGGAATATCCCTAAATTTAGGGACAGGCCAAACTGGACACGCGACACTGTGCAACCAATGAGAAGGCGCGCTTTTGTTTACCAAACATCGACCAAGTGCTCAAAATATTTCACAATGGCGGACTGTAGCTACGGCAATTAGCCGCACGTTTAATCAGGTCAGCACTTTTTAACATCTGTCGAAAGGCCCTTGGACACCTTATGAAGTTTACACAACGTAGTATTGTTTATCGTTTTGGATTAGCCGGTTAAGCACTGCGTTTTTACAGATTAGGGTTAAGCACTACCTTTACTGATTAGGGTTAAGCACTGCCTTTACTGATTAGGGTTAAGCACTTCCTTTATTGATTAGGGTTAAGCACTGTTTCGAAACTGGTTAGGTTCCTTTTTTGGGTTGGGGTTGATGCTGTGTGTACGTCAATCAACCTTGTGTAAACTTCATAAGGTGTCCGAGGGTCTTTGACGGATGTTAGGGACTTAAAGATAGGTCACTGCTTTTGGCGGGAGACTTACGCTTTTTTGCCTCGTCTCCCGCTCTCCCGCTTTGGTACATAAATCTCCCGCTTTTTACGTCCACTATAAATATTGAATACTTAGTAAAAAATAAAACAGACTTAGTTTGAGATTTAGCCCATTTTTAGTTCAAAACTTGAATTTTTCTTATTCGCAGTACGGTTTCTGGGGCATTTTCGTCATTGACAAAGATTATTTCTAGCCTTCGAATTTTGATAGTATGTATATCATGTAAGACGTCATATAATGTCCTAACTCATTCCCATTGGGGGCTGGGTCAATTTTTCGGGAGGGGGGGTCGTTGAAATTCCGGGGGGGAGTAAAAAAAAAAGACAGTCTCCCGATTTTAGGTCTCCAGAGGTTGGCATCTCTGCAAATGTGCTGCAAATTTTTCAGCTCCAGCCCAATAGGGAAACCTCTTCTTTCTCTCTGGGAGATCAGCTCAAAAAAGGATCCATAATTTCCCCATCAAATCGAGCCATTTCTGCCGGACTTCGAGCCGGCACTTCTGGCTTTCGTTCAGTGTCTGTGACCAATGTTGCGCTTACCAACTACAGTCCGACCTCTATTAAGCGGCCACTTTCCAAAGTCCCGATTTAATTGTCAGTAAACTGCTGTATTTGATACCTCTATTCAACGGCCACCTTTTTGGTGTCGCAAGTGTATTATTATTATTAGGCGTCTCACTCAAACTCTCGACAAACTGAGAATCTGAGCGTAAAAAATGGAGAAAACAATAGCGTCCTTGCAGGCGTTCCTTTCCTTTCTTCCTCGCGCGCCCAAATTCCCCCTTCCTCTTCCAACGCCGGCCATGCAGGCTAATTACTTCAAGTCGTTATTACTCCCCCAGAGAGGAGAGAACGACTCGAAGCAATCGGATAAAATTCAGGCTATTCAGTCCAAATATATTCCTCGAGACTTTCCCGGTAACACTGCACTTTATTTATTAAGTAATGATATAAGAGGCCGTAAAAAGGAAGCTCATATCCGTCCGTCAATAAACTCAAGCAATGGGTTTTATATAAATAAATTGAGGCAAAGTGCGCATTCTTGAAAAGTTTTCTTTATTATGTTTATTCCATTTTTTTCTCTCGAATCGCTTTCATGATCAGGTGCGCACTTGCGTAGCCTCGACATTCATGCAGCTCTCACATTCTGCTTTTCTGGGGCCATTACCTGCTTTTCTGTAGTTAATGATATATTTATAAGATGATCTGCCTGAAGCCTTGCCCATGAGGCAAGTGAGTTTGAAAAAAAATTCCCAGCAAGAAAATCTACTTGTCCTGGACGCATGGACAGGACGTTTTTCGAAGCATGCATGAAGTCCCCAAACCGATACATGTGCCCATCAGTCTTGTCCACAGGGTGTCCATCAACTGGCCCGACTGATGTCAAGGTCATTTTTGGATACTCAGTTCTTCCAGACATGCATTGTAAAAGTTAAAAAGGCTTCACAAATTTTGCTTGCACAAATATTCTTGGAACATCAATTCCTTCTTTTTTATTGACAGTTCTCCTGTAAGCGTAATCATTTTCCAGTGTTTGAAATCCAGCTTGGTGAAATAATGTCTCAACAAGATCTGTGAATTCAAGGGAAATTTCATATCAATAAGGACAGCACAGCTGTCTCTAAGAGTTGACAGGGATTTGATCAGGGAAGGGGGACTACCGCCGTATACGGGCTATATACTAAGTATGTGTGGTAGTGAAGGGTATGGTTTTCAAGTAGGCAGCCACCTGGTTAACTCAGTTTGGGAGAGTGGTGGTCTGTTGAGCAAGAGATCGCAGGTTTAATCACGGGCCAGACCAACACTCAGGATCTTTAAAATGACTGAGAAAGAAATGCTGCCTTTTTAATGACATCTGAAAACAGTTAGACTTTCTAGTTCTCTCAGATGAAGACGAAAAACCATAGGTCCCATCTCACAGCACTTTCACTAATCTGGTTCTTGTGAGACGTAAAAGAACCCACACCACTGTTCAGAAAGAGCAGGGGACGTAGACCCTGGTGGTGTGGCCAACCTTTACTGGGCTGGGTGGGTTTTCTGTAAGGAGAGATCTTAATACAGGGCTAACCTCATCATCCTCCTTCAAGAGTTGTAAAGCTACCTGTGAAAAGTGTATGTATGTATCTGATTGTTAAGTCTGGGATAAGGTATAGAAACTAGAATAGAGTATAATTTTCCAGGAAACTGGTCAACTGGTTGATTAGTCTAGGGAAACCAGGAATAAACACTCAACAATATAAAATATATTGGCAAATCTAAATTTACCCCCAACTCCGATCAATTTAATAGCAAAGGAAGTGTCCACCTTGGTAGTTTCTTGAAAATAGCGACTCCATTATAGGACGGGGTTTTGGAAATTTAGTCAACATATATGGTAACAACATTCACATGAACTACTGGTAGGTCTGGTATGGGCTATGGGTTCTGAGGTCTCAGTGGCACATCCCCCACCAAACAAGATTGAAAGTATCTGCAAAGAACAGCAAAGAGGCTGTTTTGACTCTATTTTCATTTTGTTTTCTATAAAAGTGGCTGGGGGTAATACTCAGACTATCTGTGCAAAATCCCTGCCCTTTAACCCTAAATGAAAACCCTGTGACAGGTAAAGAATTAGAAACTGAAATTATTAGAAATTATTAGAATTATTAGAAACTGGGTTATTGATGGATGCATTTCCAAAATTTTGATTGCCTCAGCAACCACAGTGTATGGGCCATAAGAAAATATTATTCAAACATGACAAACCATTCTAAGCAAAATTTATGATAATTTCTTGCTTATATATTTTTTAATTACAATGCTAGTGATCTGCTAGTTGGGTACGAGACAGTTCATAGTCATCTCATAACCAACACATGCATGCTTACTGGCTATTTAATAGAAAACCAAATAATTATGTAAATAATCATCCAAATAAACAGAGTTAACTTTTTCCCTGTAATTAAGGTACTGAAGCCTACCTTTTGAAAAGTAGTATGCTCTAGTCCCATCTTGCCTGACGTAAAAATTATCTGACAGTTTATTTCTAGGATTAAATCTCAGCATGGCATGATCATAAAGGCCATAATCACGAAAAAACAGCAATCCCCCTGGCTTGAGAATCTGAAAAAAACACAAAACCAAGAGATCCTGAGTATTTTGTTCTCATCTCAAACAAATACCGTAAAGACTCGCAGATAAGCCGCACCCCGAGTTTAGCAACTCAAATTTTGGAAAAAAAAGTTTTCATGAAAAAAACTCGAAAGAAATCCAAAGTTGAGACTATGAAGTGTTCTGTCTTCATCCAAGGCAAACTCGCCAATAATTGATCGGAAATTACTTTAAAGTCTTACCCGTAATTTTAGCTCTTTAGTAGAATAAACATAATGTCCACCAATTATGACATATGATTGATATTATTCTGGTATTTGTTCACAGGTATTTCTCCATTCAAGGCAGTTTTTCCATAGAATTTTGAGCTTAAATTTGTTGTTTTCTTGCATGCACTCTGCGAAGCTGTGTAACCAGGCATAATATCAGACGATGGAAGACTGGACACCGGAAGCAGTGCGAAATGGTCTCGCAGATAAGCCGCACCTACGATTTTGATCGCAAATTTTTGGAAAAAAGGTGCGGCTTATCTGTAAGTCTTTACGGTAAATAGATTCAATAGGTCCAATGGTATATGCCAGTGGCAGACCAAGGGAAGGGCATCCCCCTCCTTGTCCTTAAGTTTTACAGTAATCAAATCAAGGCTTGCAGGGTCAAAACATTAAGTTCCAGAGTGTCCCCCTATTTTCAAGGGCCTGGAACAGCAGCACCAACCCTTACCTGAAAGTCTTGAATCACCACTGTACTCCACACAAAAAAAAAGAAGTAACAAAGAGATGGTGAAAAACCATTTTCCTGCAAATTTATTATTCAAATCAAAATTTATGATGTTTTTTTGAGTAGCTTTGACCTGTTGATGGACCAGATTGGACTTATTTGAGGGGCCAACAATTTCCTTGACCTGCACACAGGTTCTGAATCAAATCAACTGAGTCTATAATTTCCTCAGCACCAGTTCCTACAATCGTCTTGAGTATCCACATACTAGAATCATGTAGAGAAAAATAGTCTACCGTATCACTATAAGTTAAATGAGAATTATTTGGTAATACAATGCTTTAACAAAATGTAAGTTTAAAGCTTGGTCACCAAGCCCTTGAATAGCCTTCCAAAACCCCAGCTGCCATACAACAACTCTGTATAATATTAGTTATGTATGCTGGAGCAAACTATGTACAGTGGATGTCAGTTAATACACAGGCATCCAAAGTATTATCTGGGGCCTTGTATGTTAAATAAAATAAGTACAGCATGGGTTTTATAGATGCAAAATTTAAAGCAGGCTTTGAAAACAATACTCATTGAAATAGTTTTGCACTCTGGAATTAATGTTAACCTGAGATCAGGCTCTCTTTTCATTTCGCTTTGAAAATTACATTCTGGCGGGCAAGGCGGAGGCGTTAGAGAGAACGTATGAGAGCCGCTAAAATTGGGCCTGATCTCAGGTTAAATTAAAGTTTGCTCAGGGTTCAAATGGTGCAATGTAACTATGTAAAATAGTCCAAGACTGCTTCACAAGGACAATTACTGGTAGGTCATTTCCAAGTTTCCCAATGCTTCTTTTGTAAAACCAGAGTAACCATTGAAATGATTGTGTATTCTCGAGTAAAATAAACCACTTTTCACAGGAAAGTTTTGCACTTGGCTATATCTTGAAAGTGAAGGTTTTTGGAACTTTTCAATGGCCTATTTGCAATTTGAAAGACATCGCCCCCCCCCCCCCCCTGTTAGATTGTAACTGATAAGATGAAGACAGAGCTCAGATCAGTTCACTAGTGTTTGTAAAGCAAGGTTATATTTGTCTGACAACAGTTCACCTAGCTGTCACATGAAAGTGTCTGTTGTCCATAATTATTATAAACCAGTGTCCACATATTAATTAATATTTATTAATTATTATTTTTGGAATACATCTTTTGATAGTCCTCACAGGTATTCTAAAAATCCTTTTAGTCTCCTATTAATATGAAAGAAGCATGGTAAATGGGAGCATAAGGGATGATGGGAAGCCTCCTTTCTGTCACCAGTCACACTCCCTTTGGCCACACTTCACACAACCCATCCTCCACATGCAATCCAAACAGGGATGACCAAGGACAAAATAGCTGATAATCTGTCTGTTAAGAAAAGTGAATTAACTAGGCAAAAATACACACAAACCTGTATGATATTTTGAAGGACAGCCAACATTTTGTCAGGATGAATAGCAGAAAGCACAAAGACTAAAGTTGCAATGTCCACACTACATTCTGGTACATGTGAGAGTAGATTATCACTTGTTAAATCGCACTGAAAAGCATTCACTTTATCTTCACTGAAGGCAGCATGTTCCTTTGAGATATCAGATTAATAGTTTACTATAAATAAATAATTATTACGATTATTTTTTGCCATATTTCAAATTTTGTTTTTATTCTGTTCTCCGAAATTGCCTCATTATTTATTTGTGGACAGTGTCTAAACAATTTAGTGGGCAAAGGAAATATACACTGTACCATGGTTTAAACTCAAAAATTAAAAATCCAGTCTCAAGTCTTGAGGATCGAGACATGAAAGACAGCTGCCAAAATACTTTTGAGTGGCACCGTATCTCATGTCTCATTAGCTTCTCCCTTGTGACACAGTAACATTCCAGAATTGTTTTTGGTGAAACAGTTGCTTTTTGTGGTTTCTTTGCATGTGCTGGTCTCTACAGTGACTGTAGCATGCCAGCGAGCTCTTTGGGGCAATCTGGCAGCAGGGTGGGAAAAGGAAGGAGAGCTTGCAACTACGTCTCTAGAATATGAATATATTCATATATTCTGGAGAGCTCGCTCGCAGGCTACAGTGACTAACTACCGTATTTATTCGGCTATAAGCCGAGACCCCAAACTTTGAACATGTAGACTCGGCATAACGAGAACCAAAAATAAATCGAAAACACCTGGCTATAAGCCGAGACCCATTCATTATTACAAGACTGAATTGTTAACTACGGGAAAACCTACCATTTTCGGAAAAAAATCACACTGATTGCCATAAATGAGGCTTAAAACTAACTTTGTTGTTGCGGTAAGCGGCATCACCAGTCTACAAATCGAAATCTGTAAGTGTCTACCAAACAATCTCGTGTTCGCAATCGTTTGTTTCAAGTCAAGTTGCCATCATGCCCAAGGCTCGTCGCGTTTAAACTTAAGTCGCCAAAGCAGAAGCTGTTGAAAATAACTCTGAAATCGCCAGAGAATATGGCATCAGTGACTCAGGACGTAACGAATCGATAGTTTCGATACTCGATAGAAATCGAACGTAATCGATCGTAATCGATACGAATCAATCGATTACTATCGGAAATCGATAGAAATCAATCACTCACGTCTTTGTGATTATCGATTTTGAACGATTTCTGTAATTAGCTATCGATTTTATCGATTTGTTCGAAAATGATCGAAAAGAAAATGGACGAAGATTCTCTTTCATAACGTTCTCAGTTTTACGCTGGAATGAGTTACAACAGATTCGAACTAATACACAGTAGTCCAAACTGAACTGATAAACATTCCCTTTACACTTTATTCAAGATTGACCATGGGATTTTTAACAAATTTTGAAACTGAAAAGGATTAAAACATAAACAATGCAAACTCTTACGAAACTATCGTGAGTGTTACGCAGTGTTATGATAAGATCAGATCACGTTTATGATTTTGGATTTCCATAGATATGACAAAAAATTTGTGATTATCGATTTCAATCGATTAATTTGACTAATCAATCGACAAATATCGAGTACTATCGAGTATTATCGATTAATAGATTACATTTTCGATGATTGATTTCTATCGATTCGTTACGTCCTGGTGACTCTATGGTCCGTCGCTGGAGGAAAGATTAAGCGAACCTTTTTAACGACGAGATTAAATTGTCAGCAAAACAGAATACGATGGGATGCTTCATGCCGAAGTATTCGGAGCTCGATCAAAGAATGCTGGAATGGTTTACAGAGCAGAGAAGCCAAGGTAGTCAAGGTACATTTTCTGTCGAACAACAGAAACACGATCACGAAATAAATCAATCAGCTGATTGCAGAGCAAATGTGAGTTGAATGTGTGACTCTCAAAACTATCGTAGTATCATGTGACAACATATTGTGTATGAAAGATTCTCATTGGCCAGTTTTCACAAGCGTCAAGACAAATTCATCACATCATCAAATTTTTATCCTTTTGATCGTTTAGTAACGTTCTCGCTTCGTTTCGCATAGGAATAGCTGTTATTGGATTGATGCTACGTCTAAAGGCAAAAGAATTCAGCGATGATCCTGAGTTTAAAGCGTCCCTCGGTTGGTACAAGAAATGGGAGCGCCGCCATTCTGTCAGCCTTCGCATCAAAACCACCCTCGCTCAGCGTCTCCCGGAAGATTTGGAGCAGCAAAAACTCACGTTCCATCGATTTGTAATCACATCCCGTCAGCTTCACGGTTATTCCCTATCAAGAATCTTTAACATGGATGAGACAGCGATGCGGTTCGAACTACCATCCAGTCCCACTCTCGAATTCAGCAACGATTGCATATTGCGGTTCTTTACTTTAGCTCAGCTTATAAGTAAATACATCCCAATTTAGTGGAGTTTCCATGCGCTGGAAAAAAAAATTTTTTCAAAAACGTTCGGCTATAAGCCAAGACCCCCTCTAGAGCCCAAATTTTAATTGACTTCAGTTTTAATTTGTGTAAAAATCGCTCGGCTTATAGTCGAATAAATACGGTAACTGGTCTTACAGTTTTCTGAGTTTGATATTATCAGTCAAGAGAATTTAGACTTACTTTCACAAACTGAATGGCCCGTTGTGAGAAGTCGCACGCATGAATAAAGAGATTTGGAATTTCCTCCAACAGTGGATAGCAAAGATTCCCTACACCACATCCTGCTTCAAGTAAAACTCTCTGATGACCTGTCTTGATTAAAAAAATACAGTCTTAATAGTCAAAAATAACAAAAATAGATAATAGTAGCTTTTTAATAAATACCATTACAGTGAAGCTTTAAACCAATCCACTTTTCAGTGGCCCCCAGGGGGGTACTCCAGATTTCAAGTGATGGGGGTGATCCAAGGATGTTTTTAGGTCTGAAATTTTCGATTCCAGGATTTTTAAAGGAAGGAAAATTTGGCAAGTATTTTATTTGGGTAGCTTGATTTTATTAGGGATTTTTTGGGTTATTCAAAACAATCTGAAGATTTGTGGTAGTTCCGTGTATCCTAGCCTCCCACGCAGACATTCTTACGGGTTTGTCATGTGTTCCTGCCCCACATGGGAGAGCAATGATTGCGTGACAAACCCGTAAGAACGTCTGCGTGGGAGGCTAAGCATATCCCAGCCGCATAGTTCTGCGAACAAAGTACATGTACAACCAAACTGGTTTTGCTTCCTGAAACTTTCAAAGCTCAGAAATTCCACATGGGATTTTTTCGGGTTTTGTTGGAAGCCCTTGGGATTTTTATGGGTTTTTGATTTTTTGTCCCCATTTGATCATCCCCATCACACAAACAGAAGTGAGTCCTTCGGTTGATAAGCGAGACCTTTGCTGCAAGTAACCATAGCAACCTTGAGAAATTAGATGTATATAACAAACAACAGCAGAACTAAACTAGCTGTAATCATCCAAAAACCACCAAAAATGCTAAGTAAATACCATAAATTTAGTCAAGGAGACAAGGTAAGGATTTTTTAGGTATTTTTATGACTATTTTTGACCCCTAAACAAGGGTCACTAAAATCTCCATACAAACCCTTATAATATTTCTGTTATGCAGCAACTATTCTCACTCGTGAGCTTGGGGTACATGTACCTGTGATATATGGTAGCCAAACCACTCAATATGCCTAAGATTAAGACCCATATGGGATCTCAGTTTGACTCGTCAACATTCTTCTCCCAGTTTTTACAGCCTGAACAAATAGAGCACAACAACAACAAAAACACCCGTGAAAAACACACTGTGAATCCTGCTAACTGCACAGGCTGGACTTGTCATGGTGGGAGAGTTGAAGCTGTTCACCACTCACTTTGGCTTCAAAGACTGGATAGTTCTCTGGGTTTCACTTACATGTAAAGAAAATGCCCGCACATGGCCGAGGTTTCAAATGACTGGTGCATATGACATACCTGCCAATGCTCCCTGTTTTCCCGGGAGTCTCCCAAGTTTTTCATCAAAGATCCCAGTCTCCCAGTTAAAGCACCAAATATCTCCTGGGAAATACCTACCATGGCTATACCTACTTCATTATTTTCGAGATGTCAGAATAGAAAATAAAACAAGAAGTGGATTAAGTGCTCTTATTTGACCTGTTCTCGAATTGATGTATATTTAACGAGTATCGTAATTGGTCAGAAATCAACCAATCAAATTGCACAATTAAACATAGTAGAAAGTTGGCGCAGTTTTCGCACGCTGTTATTGATGTCAGGAACATTCGGAAGGCCTCCGGGTGATTTTCAGAGAGTATTCAGACATTGTCGAAAATGACATTCTTACAATGCAAAGATTTTTCTTCTCCGGGGGTTGGCAGGTATGATATGTTAAATAAATGGTACAAACTTATAAGCTTAAAATTGAGTACCTTTTGATGCAGTTCTCAGATTGCTCTGACTTTTTTTAAATTATTTTTTAAAATGAGTGGGATTCAGGGCTACTTTTCTGTTTTCAACAGCTAGTAATTAGAAGATGAAGATAGCTAAAAACCCGCACTTACTTCGTTGTCCGACTTTTCACACAAGCTCAAAAGTTCCTCAAACTCTGCAGTTGTCCAGTGTCGGTCTTTAAAAAAGTTGGTGGCATTTCTCTTGTAAAATAGATCCCAGTTCTTCTGAGCTTCTTTTTCTAGTTTTTTCTGCTTGAATTCTGATACAATTTTGCTGCTGTCTGCGAGTTTTTTCTTGTCTTCTTCGGAAAGAACTGAAAAAGTCATCTCATCCGCCATTAGTGAAGGTCGCCGCTGACCACTAAAAATTACCCATGAGTCTACCGGAAATTAGCATCCCATAAAGCTTTGCGCGCGCGTATACTACTTCCACCGCGAAAGGAGAGTCAAAATGTCGGAAGAAAACAAGGTAATTTTCAATTACTTTGGTCACTAGAGACGTATTTTTACCATTTTGGGCTTTTCTTGCCTATTTTAAGATTTTCTGCATTGATTTTCTTTTCAGGAGGTGAAACCCGAATCGGAGCACATCAACTTAAAGGTTATGGCCCAGGTATAACACATTTGATCGTTTGCATTTATGTCATTGATGCCCATTTCATAGAAAGCGCCTATGTTATGTCGTGTACGAAAACAAACTTTTAAGCATTTATTCCTCTGTGTTTAGCCGACGATTTATTCTTGTAACTTTTAATAATCAATCCTTCGATTTACGCGTAAAAAGAAGGATATCAAATTGAAGGTTCGACAGATCGAATCGCGAAGGGTTCTTAACTATCACTTCGGTTGGCTCAGTGAAGTGGTTCCTCTTTCGAAATCCTCCCATCTCGTAGAATCAGCCTATTGTCTGGCAGCTCTCGACAATTTTCGCTGATTCATGTCGCCAAAGCATGCATTTTACAACCATGTTTTGTTGACTTTCATGCTGGGAAATGGCGGGAAACATTTCCACGTGCTCTATGTAGCTTGAACCCAAGATTTTTGCTGATGGCTTGTACGCAATGCTAGCTCATATTTAGAAATAGACTTGAACTCTCATTGATCGCCGATGCCTTTTTTATCGACAGGACAACACAGAAGTACATTTCAAGATTAAGAAAACGACACAACTGAGAAAACTAAAACAAGCCTTTTGCGATCGCCAGGTAACGCAATGATTACTTTAGTGCTGAAGCATAATCTGATGTTATTCACAATGACTTTCACGCAATTGTCACATGAGAACAGAGCAGGTTTTACTCAGAAGTCTTGCCTTGTGTGTCCAGAGGTTAAGCGAAAAATTTAGGTTGATTATTTTGATTTAAAATACATAGTGTATTCATGGGGTACTGACCAAAAACAACGAACTGGTCAAAGGTTAGAGTTGGTCCATTATACACAGGGTGGATGCCTTATATCCACATCTAAATTTTGTGTCTTTGTTAAGAATCATGATGTAGATCATTGTTTTCCTGGCCCCAGATGGTCAAACATTGGATAGAGTTATCCCCCTTTCAGGCAACTGGACTGTGTCCGGTAGTCTAAGGTGGTTTACCATTTACCACAATTTCCCGGAAATCCCTGTTGGGATGTAAATGGTAAACGTTTTTTGGTTCATTCCACTGGAAAATCCCAGGACAAACAGAAGTTCTGAAAAGGTAGCCCCGTATTTTCCCAGTTGGGACATTCTGAATGGAAATTCGTTTACCATTTACAAGTTTCTCGAGTTTCATACTAGTTTCATGTTGTAACTAGAATCCAGTCTAACGCAGCATGACAATCTGGAAATTTTAGGCAAAAGGTAAATGACATGTACCGTTCCAAATTTTTTAAATAAAAGTGGTAAACAACCTAATTGCCAAGGCCCTAGGCAAGTCTGTTGTAACTACATTAGTAAAGTAAGACAAGCATGCAACTGCCCAGAACAAACAAAGGGGGTAGAAATAATGCAAGATTTTTCAAGCAGTTCTCTGCGTTTATTTTAAAGGGTGTTGCACTCAACTCACTTCGATTCCTCTTTGATGGACAAAGAATTAATGACGACCAGACGCCAAAAGATGTAAGTTTGTATTTACACGTAGTCAATTTGATTTTTAGTAGCCCCCTACACTTCATCTTGCATGTAGCATGACTGTGTTCCTTCCAAACACTTTACAGTGCACACTCTTGAACCACAAACACTTCAACATTTTTGTCTGCAGTTTCTGGTGATAAACCAATCTGGGAGGTTTCGCTGAGATATGTTCCATCTTTTCATGCATGCAAGTCATCTTCTAGGATTGAAATAAATGCATGAGCCTCGTTATGAGGTGAATCTGTGATTGGACAATGCAAAAAAAGCCAGCACAAATTTGTTATTCCTGTTCAAGTGACTGTCCAAACTGTAATAGATTTGGGAGCAGAAAAAAATTCTACACGATGAAAGTCATAACATAAAACACTACCACAAGCCTTATCCACCAAAGACTACTTCTTATCATTGTCTTGATGAAAAAATTACTTTTAGTCATAAAAAAATAGACGAAAAAACTAAACAACTTAGAGTACCTACAGATTATCACATATGAGTTTCTCTGCTTATCACGTTCACATTTACAACAGCCAAAAGAGAGAACCGAAATGTTTTGCGAAGAGGTGAGGCTTATACACGAGTTTTACAGTGTAAAACATACATTGGGGTTCATGCAGTTCTGTTCACAAAGTTAAAAATATTTTTACTTTTATAAGTTACTAAGTGAAGAATCTGTCTTTTTGCCTTTTAGCTTGAAATGGAAGATGATGATGTTATTGAAGTCTATCAAGAGCAGACAGGAGGCCAATGAATTTTACTGCAACATCCCAACATTAACTCTACATGTTACATTCTCCTTAGAAGTACAAATACCACCAAAGTTCCTGTTGTGTTTCAGATTCTAGATTCAATATACCATATGCAGCAATTCATTGATTTTAGAGTGAAGTCTTTGCGGAAAAACAGGGCATTTTTAGTTAGTTATTATTGCTACTAAAGTAATGTATAAAGGACTTAGTGGATTTTGTGAGTATTTTTGCCTCTTCTTTTGTTCAGTCATTTGATTTTTCTTGCATTAATTTGTCTGTAAAGGAAACATTGTTTGTAAAGTCCAGCTTAGACATTAAAAGTGTACTTTTAGTGAAGGGTTTCAATTTTTATTCTTGATGATCATTATGAATCGCAAACCTTAAGGTTTGCCAACCGGCAGGGTAAATAACCCTTTACCGATAACATTTATTATCTTTTTTTCTTTTCTTAAGTAAACAATGGTCACTTAGAACTTTGTTGTTTGCAAATAAGAGGCTTTATACAAACTTGGGCTAGGGACACCCACCCTTCTCATATCAGCAGCCTATCACAAAAGCTAGTTAGACTCTTGCTAACATGATGACAATAATGCCAATTATTATTATTTTGATTGACCTTATACATAGAAAAATCCAAAATATATATTCAATTCACATACTATTCCTATTCTAGAATTAGAGGAATTTAAATTATTGGAATTAAGGTTCCGTACCAGGGAGCCGAAGCCTTGTTAAAAAAAAAACAGAATGATGGCATTTTCCTCGAGACAACAACAAAGAATGGTGGGTATCATCATAGCCAAATGGCACTTAAACAGTATTTCTGGCACTCCATATTAAAAGGTTTATTGGAGTAGCGAAGAAACTATTACATAAAGAAAAGCACAGGCTGGCCCGTAACCTATGAAGAAAAGCCACTTCTGCAGTAGCTTGCTTGCACTTTTTAAGTGTTCAGCGAACAAACTGTCATGTACATGTATATGACATGAAATTTCCCCCATCAAATCTTGTGTCATTTCTTTTATAAAAAGAAAAATATTCTTGTGCCAACAACGTAACATTGGTTGTAGACTCCATACATGCAAGAAAAGCACAAATTCGTCTTTGTTTTTGTTTATTCATTTTGATTTGTTCTGTTTGTTTTTTCAATTAAAACATTTCCGGTCCAATAATCCAGAATGTATTCCCATTTGAAATTTGTCAATTGAATGTACCCTAAAATATTTCATCCATTTTTCATTACCATATTATTAGTCTCTGGTTGGATTTTGCCTTATTCTCTTGTGCATAAACAGAAGTTATTGCAAGTGTCAGTGAAAACTCCTCCCTTAATGCAGTGTTGTCCAGAAGCTCTGGTGACTGGCTAAAGTTGCCTTCTAGTGGTCACAGAGGCAGCAGCTACTCATAGAAAATATTTTTAAGTGGAACAAAATATTACCATTCGATACAATTTTTTCTTCCTTTTCACTGGTGGAGAGCCCACCATGTGACCAGCAAATAACTGTCTACAAATAATGGTATGCTCATGCGCAATGTCATCCAACTGTGTTTGGCTGCAAAAAATATTCTGCTCATGCATAAATGAAAGCACACTTTTCACCTTCTTGCGATCACTTTTAAGTGAAAATAACAAAATGGCAGATGCTCATTGAAAAACAAACTCAGTTACTGAATGATAAAACAATAAAAATTATTATTGAACTCCGCTATTGCAATCCTTGTCCATTAATTGTTAATTATTCCAAGGTATTTCATTTCATCACTTTTGCTTGGTTGATGCAAATGTGGGCAAATAAAGGACTCATCCTTTCCCTGGTTGCTCCTGGTTCTCTGGTTGGTCACTGAAAACGTACTTTTCAAGAAACCCCAACAAAAAGATTTTCCCAGGGGAGGCCCTTTGACAACTCCAACGAAAAGGGAGGAGCCCTTTCCCATACCTACTCCTGTAGACAGTTCCCCCATGTGAAAGATGTGCCCTTAGCTTTTAAAAATCTGGTAACACCAGAAAAAGGTTCCCTTTAAAATTCCTGAAAAATATTACCCATAATTTCAGAACAACACAGGAAATTGTGAGGGAGACTGGAGTTATTAAGATTTTAATTGACAGACTACCTCACTAGGAGAGGTATTGTTAAACCAAAGAAATTTATTTACAATAGTGGTGTTTATTCTGAAAAAAAAAAAAAAAATAAAGGTAACTTGAAAAAGTGCACTAAATTGTTTGTCTTTGAAGCCGTATCTTTCAGTTAATTTAACATGACACAGCTTCCCACAGCACATTCACAACAGCTAATTGATGGCCAGTGTCAGGTAGTCTACTTGAACATGGTCTAAAACACTGTTAAACTCGAATGACAAGTTGTATATACACATAGAGTTTTACAAGAAAATCTCAGCATAATACAATAATTTATCTTGTTTGCATAAAATCCTTTTTTAAGAAAAAAAAATCAGAAGTTAAAATAAACTGTGTATGTTCTCCTGTTCTTCCTCAAGAAAAAACTTTTTATGAGGTCAGAGAAGAGTTTTTTACACAGTCTGAAATTAAAATAGATATTTTTTTCCCTATTAGTTTTCCTTTAAAACAACTATCTCATGAACTGACAAAAAGCTGTGAAAACCATTTCCATGAATTTTGCTGTTTGGTTAAGAATCCCAAGAAAAAATTTGGTTCCTGAAAAAAAAAAGAAAAACGAAAGAAATCTCTGTCAGAACAAAAAAAAAATAAGAAAAACAAAAATTGTTCCTAGTTTGGGACTAAATGAGAAGCCTGAAAAATGTTCAACATATCTTCATCCATTTTGTACGAGGTGATAGTCCAAACATAATTTTTTTTTATTGAAAGAAAAATATTGGCAAGGCAGGGCCCAAAGTAATTTTGAATTGTGGCCAGTCATGTTGACCGGCCAAACAAGTTATAGCTTGGCCAAGGCTCATTTCTTAACAGTAAAAATGTTGAAAAATGGCAATAAGATTTTATTATAAAATATTAATTGCCATTCACAAAGCCGTAGAATGAGATCATCCGACAACATTTCATTTGCATTCTGCAAATTTATACCTGCAAGCACCTAAAATATTTCATGACTTAACTGTTTTTAAAATTTACAGAATTAATGGGAATAAATTTATTTTTCCAGGTATTTACTTGAGAGCCGCACCTGACTGGTCAAAATGACTGGCCAACTGAAAGTTAAGTATAGAAAAATTCCAAAACTCAGAGCAAAAATTAAGAAAATGAAACTACCTACCAGCAACTTACAAATCTCTCTTGGGTATACGTAACTTTTGGGTTCATACCCTTTTTTGACCAAAAATTTCAAGGACACATTTCCCATTTTTCAAGGACTCAATTCAGTGTAAAAAAAAAGCGTTGAGTCTATGTCTTAACTTTTCAGTTCTTCCATGACATGAGCAATTTTAATATCCTGGGCTGAGTTGCTCAAAGCGTGGTTAGCTTTAACCATTGGTTAAGCAGTATCAAAACCAATACGTTGTCAAGGTATTAAACGCTGGTTAACGCTAACCATGCTTCGAGCAACTGGGCCCTGAACGTCAGTTAGCATTAAAATTTAAGGACTTTCCAGAACCTACTACAATTTCAAGGAATTTTTATTTTAAAATTCAAGGACTTTCGAGGCACATTCCCCCCGTGTAACTTTTCTGTTATGCAATCTGTCAATTCACAATGCTAATGAAGTTCAGAGATTTGGACAAAATACTTGTTTTGTTTTCTTAATTTTTACACTGAGTTTTGGGATTTTTTTTACTTAATGTGTTTGCCAGAGCAGACGAAAAACCTTTTCAGTAACTGAAAGTTTTACTGGACAAATGGTCATCTTGGCCAAACACTGTCCATTGACTAGCCATTATTTTGAGCCCTGCAAGGTAACCACAATTATATTAGAGCTCACCCTTTCTAGAAATATCCTTTCCTTTTTCCACGAGTTTTTCCACGACCTCTTCCAGGCTTTACTTTTCCTTTTCTTTCCATAAGTTCTCTTTTATCCACACTAAACCAAGGAACTTCAAATTCCCTACAAGTGAAAAGTCTCAAGTCGCTCACAAAACTTGGCTGCCATTGCTCAATTTGAAGGGCAAGTTCAGACACTACATGTTCACTTCCCATGACTAAACCCTAATACCTTAACTAAGGACAGTAAATTTGCCACAGTGACCATACAGATATTCAAACCGTAGTGTTATTAAGGGGCAGTGGCTAGGGATTTCCCCCAGCTACTATGAACATGATCCTCAGCTACTTCTATAAGAAAATAGAAGCAAAAGAATTCCCTAGCTGTTTGATTCCCTGTTTCTACCCAGCAACTTGAAATCTTAGTGATAACCTTGTTCAAATCTAATAATTTGGGTGCCAGCCCAGTAAATCTATGGTTTGTGTGTTAAGCAAGGTTTATATATCAAATTTTGGAACACAACAAAATGACAAAAAAGAAAGAAAGAATAAACTAGCAGTAGTGATAAATAAGACTTTTTTTTAGTGTGTTTGAATTTCTGTCATTGAGATTGCTGATCAATAAATGTCAAAAACGTGGAGGACTTTGCACAATGCAGTAGATTATGTAGAGGCAGTCTGTCTACACACCTAGCAGTCATATTTTATCAAAGACTTGAGTGGTCAAATTGTCATGGATTTACATAAGAGTGTTTCTGATCAAATAACCATAGCTAAGTGAAAGTGTCAAGCTTATGCTTTGCTTTATCCACATAAGTCAATGTAAGTGCACTCAACACCAACTTACATACAAGTGCACATATTGAAAAGCAAATCAAACACAATAGCAGAAGTTTGCTCTGAGGCATTCTATTGAACTTACCTACTGTGGAAAAGTGGGACAGGAAATCCAAATGCAACAACAGGAACAGTATCTGATACCTCCACTGCCATCACTGCAACACAAGTAAATACCTGTGTTAGTACGTGCTGTAAAATCTCCAACAACAACAACTTTATTACAGCATGAATTAGAAAAGTAGAAAATTAATATCTACCCATACGTAGCAATAGCTAATCAAGGCGGGTAGTTAGAACAAGATATATAGTGCCAAATACATGTGTCCAATGTCCTTGAATGCATACTTTATAACTATCTCCACTAACAAACCAAATATAAGTGACCTTTCCTGATCAAACACAGTTATTTGACAAGGACACTTATCCAATAACTAGCTTAATCTTAGCATACCTTCTTCTGGACATGGAAGAAAAGACTCAACATTCTTTTCACAGTCGCTTTTACATCCAGTTCTTTTCCCCTTCAATCTTGCTTCCTCACGATCTCTGCTTTTCTTTTCGAGATTTTGATGAGCTTGAATTGCCCGCATATGTTGGATGTCCCACCTTGAAAGGAAAAGTAAATAAATCCTTACAAACAATATTGACCATTAAACACTGCAAACAATTTCATCAATATCAGCCTTGCTATCAGTCACTCAGAAATTTTGGATGTGACATCACCCATCAAGCTTGTTCAATGGTAGAATTCACCTAGCACCCCTGGCATAAAATAGAAATCCAAAATGGCAGTCCAGTTTGACTTACCATTCTGTAAGGAAGAAAAATGGCCCCACAATTTACTAACACTAAACTCAAACAGCCTACATTTCTTATTATCTTGACCAAAAAAAAACTTTGGTTTTCAAGAGGTTATTGTTTGGTTAGTTTTCTTGCCAATCTGTGGCTTTTGCCATTTTTGCGAAGTCTTGGGCTTACATGTTTGGTTCCAAGCTTCCTCTGTTCACTTGCATAATGACAAGTCTGCATCAATACAGTAGAAGCTCTCCTAACAGACATGCTAATAAGCGGAAAGCTCTACTAATGGCCACCTTCACAAAACAAGGTTTTTCTCAACTCCCATACATTCCCATGAGAGGCCAGCCAGGCCAGCCCCAGTTACAGACACCTTTTTTGCATCCCGAGGGGGTCCACTTATGAGAGCTTTAACTATATTACTATTAGTGACTTCTTACAAATCAGCTTGGACACTTGGAAGTGACCTCATTATATTATCAGCTGATCCATCATCTTTCTCAATAAATTCTACTATCTTTGCCTTCCAAATGGTCTACTCTGGAGTAAATTTTTGCAGGCAAAAATGTTTGAGGTAACTTTTTGTGGGAACTAATTTTTGCGGATTGCTGGGAAAAACGAAAAAATGGCAAAAACAAATAAAACCTGCAAATTTTGTACCACACGATAACTTCCCAACACTTTTCACACCCTATCAGAAGGCCTTTTGTGTTGCCTTGGAAACAGAAGAGGGAAATCACTCAAATGCACAGGAACACCAGGAGAAAGGAAATCAACTTTTGACTCTTACTTGTGACATGTGAAGTCTTACTCAATACATTAACCTTTATTTAATGTGGTCAATGTTCTTAGCCAATTAGCTAATTTACGGACATGCCATGAAAAATAAATAAATAAATAAAATAAAAATAATAATAGAATGATTTCTACTGAAAAACCTATATAAAAATATATACGCAGTTAAAACTTATTAAAATTAAGAGTACATCACAAGGCTATTACATGACAATATTGTAAAAGATAAGCAAAATATATTAACATGTATGAATTTGCACGATTAAAATGTAAAATTTGAGAAATCCAATTTAGACATCTAGTTCTTAAACATTCCGATTATTTTTATTAGCGGCTCGAAACTGATCCAGAAGAGTGTTCTAAATCTAAGCTGCTGTATAACGCCATGATTTAAGTCCATAGGTGGTTGTATTTACTTTGGGTTGCTCAAGGATGTGTTTTCCTCTAAGATTATATTATATATTATTAGTTGATCCTTCATGCAATAGCTCTCCTATTCCTCTAGGGACATTATACCCATGGATAGCTTTGTAAACACCGGTGGCCATTTTAACAATTCTCTGATTAAGTGGGGACAGAAGGTATGTGGTTGACTTGTCACGGGTCACAAAGCAAAGGGCTCATGAGTTCATTGATTTTTTTCAAGTTTGCTTGAACCTCTTTTACCACTGACAGTGATGCCATGACTCTGAACAGTAATTAAAATGTGGTGAAATGAAAGCACGATACATATCTGTCCTCAATTCAAAAGGCAATATTTTCTTCAGACGATTGAGAACAGCAGCCTGTTGACTAACTTCACGACAGATTTTACGAATCTCTCCCTCAAACTTTAGCTTACTATCAAGAGTGACGCCAAGGAGTTCCAATCCGTCTTGAATAGGGATGACAGTTCCTTCACAGGTCAACACAGGATTTCTCTTGACCCTTCCTTTCTTGACCCTCAACCTTTTTCATATCGGCATTAAATGTGGCTAAATGTAATTTTGGCAAGGTTAAACATGAGACAATGCTGGCCAGCAGTCTCCACCACGAATCACATGTGGGGCAGTCTTCAGGTTTAGCAGGGCCTTAGTGATTCTGTAGTGCTTTCGTATTAATGGCATGTTCAACCTGGACAAAATATTTTCTGCAGACTTAAACAGTGGAGTGTGTTAATCCTATCCACCCACCTATCCCTTATGTAAATTGCCTGAGACATATGCTGAAAAATGACAGTAAAATAATTTCCAGTTAACACAAAGTATTACCTTTTTCTTCTTTTCTCTTCAAGTTCTTGTTTCATGTGCCGCTTCACAAACACTTCATCATCAACAACCTGTTAACCATAAAACATTGAAGATACAGGCAACTCAACTCAATTCCATTCTAGCAGTCAAAAGTGACCCCCATAGAAAGGTTTCCTGTTATGCCCAACTGTGGCAATTATGTTGGAACAGACATTGTTAATACCTTGTACATATGACATCCCTGTTGAGGGCTAGTAAGAAACTATTGGAGTTATGCAACAAAATAATATTTATTCTAAATTACTTATTTTTGATCAAGGAGACGATATTACTATTTTACACAATCCTTATTAGAAAAACAAATTGGGCATTTTTAAGCTGCAAAACAACCCTCAAATTAAGACTAGTAAGTAACATAATACTTTCCAGTGATGCCTATAGATATCATTAAACACATCAGTCACTTTGAAGTTCAATGTGTAACCCTTTCAAAGCTGTGCCCTAGCAGCACCCAGTGGCCCCTAAATCTTGCTCCTTGGTGACCACAAAATCTTAGCTTTTTCATAGAAATCCTTCGCTGGGCACCCTGGATTTCACAGGTTAACCCATTAAGTCCCAATAGTGTCCAAGATCAATTTTCTCCTTACAATTATCCATACACTGTAAAGAGATAAGTTATGAGAATCAATAAAATGATCACCCAAGAGAAAATACTTTGATCTTTGAACAAATTCTCTCAACTAATTCTTTAAGGAAATGTATGGAGATCAGTTTAGAGAATTTGTATGTGGATACTGGGGCTTAAAGGGTTAAGAGCAATGGGCCTACGGATGTCCGTAAGAGCTGGTTGCTGGCTAATTTCACCGGCTGAAATAGAGCTTACCACCAGCTCAAACTGCAAACAAAAACAAAGACATAAGGGAATTTTAAAGATGCAGTTGAGTAAAAAAGCCAGCTTGCCTAATAAAAAAGCCTGCTTATCATTTCCTTCGCTACATCCCTGTGAGCCCCTTTCTATTTTTCTTTGAGCACGGCCTTGCTTATCATACCTCTACATTCTCATGGCAGGTCGCTGCACCTGATGTTTTTATTGACTTTGGTTTGACTGTCACAGACGGAGACATTTCATTGATCTGCCAAGTTGGCACTGAAAGATGAAGTTGAAAGGGATTCAATAATTTGTTTGAATCAAAGTTTCATTTAGAATGTTCTCAATCAATTTTCAGGTGTTTATTATAATAATTATAAATAAATATTATGGTGGATCATTGGTCAGTATCTCTGTTAAGCAAACTTGTGTTTGTTTGACAAACATAGATGCAAAAGGTCACCAAACAGTATCAAGCTTAAAATGTTAACTTAAACAAGCATATTTTTGTTAACAAAATAATTTGATTATACTTTTTCAGTACATAGCCATGCTTAGATGCAATAAATTGATGGTAAAATTTTTTACACCAAGGGGGTCCAATAAACACTAGCATGTTTAACATGCACAAGTTGTTTTGTGTTCTCCTTATCAGGCGGTAACCGGTAAAATTTACCGCTTGAAGCAACACTTCTTACCACCTGCAACCACTTGAAGTGTTTCTAAGATTAAATAAGTTTTTTCAAATTATGATCCAAGCCGATCCTCACAAGACAAGTAAGTAAATACAGAAAAACATTAAGTATACATAGCTATTCTCTCTGATTACTTTATTTAAATGCTGACTGGTACCTTTTGAAGCACTGCAGGCTAACAAATTTTTCCTTGGCTTCTGTCCCATTTCTAAACTTTCTCGACCAGCAGGAAAAGTTCGCAACTTCCGCAACTTGTGTTACTAAATTGATCCTAGTGGTAATAGGCAGCCTTCATTCGAAAAATTCTATGTTTTGAGGTGTTTAAAATACTTTTCGGTCAATTGGTTGACAGGATGCTTGAAAATAAAATAATAAAAAGCGTTCATGAACGCGAAGCCCCCTCCCCTCTTGACCTTACCGGTCAAGAATGGTCCCTTTAACCTGCTGAGCTAAAATTTAGGGAGAACACTGAGTGTTACTTGAAATCATCTCAAAATTGGCTCAAAATAGATCAAAAATTGAAGTAGGCTTGAGTATAGTAATTAGCTGTATAAATACATTGTAAGGGACTGTTATTCCCCTACTTCTAGGGGTTGAGGATCTGGGACAGGCTCCCTCACAAAAGTTTGAAATTTTGAAATGCTAAAATGCGATTTGCAGCACAATTGGACATGTTTTCCATTCAAGACTAGAAACTGTAGCTTTTTTTATTCAGGTTTCGATTTATCAGCCACACAATCAACTATGATCCTTCAAGCAATGAACAAATGATTATAATTAAATTTCATGCATTTTTTAACTTCTGTGCTTATTGAAAGCAAAGGATACAAGAGTGTAAAGTTTTTACGAATTATAATGGGTAGTTTTTAGGATTTCAGCAAGTTAGCAATTGCTACAGCATAGACCACATCACCTTGTACATGACTTTGGCTCTTCTCAGCAATGGACTTTACAGGAATCTTCTTGGAAAGTTCAGCTGAGTCATTGTGAAGATAAAGCATCTCAGTTCTCAAATGAGTATCATAGCTAATGTCTTCACACATGTGTGATGTCATGGTTACAGATGCAGTGGCTGGAACTCGCTTGGCTCGCACCATTTGCTCCACAGATAGACGTCGACTGTAACATTTGAAAACAAATAAGCGAATAAATAATATTATTAAAAACCACAGTATTATTTAACATGCAAATCCTTACACAAATACTTTTTGCTGCTGTATTGAATAAAATCCGAAGTAGATAATGTATTTTCATTTTTTTCTATGCCCTACCTGGATGATTAAAAATATGATAATGCTCAAATACCTATAAATTATCTTATGCTTATGCCTTTCTTTGAAGTGTGTAAAAACTTTTCCATAGCCTAAAATACCTAAGACATTTTAAGTGAGCACTTCTCCATTGTCCCCCACCTGACCTCTCCTAACACTGCACTGTGCTGCTCCAGTTTCATAAAATTAAGAAATGTTTTGTAGGCTATCTTCACCTTTTAGGAGTTGCTGGTTTTAATTGTCTTTCTTCAAGGATATCATCATAGCCTTCATTTGCATCCCTTCTTTTCTTTACAGCCACTCTTCTTTCCAATCGGTGCATCCGAGATTCCAACTACATCAAACACAGAGAGAATTAACGTACCAAAAAATTCCAAAAATAAGCCCCTCCAAAAATAAGTCCCCCTAAACAGGTAACACAAACAACCCTCCGTTAAATCACCCCTCCAAATATGAGCCCCCGCGGGGGCTTGTACTTGGAAAATTGCCCTCACATACAAAGTAAAACAAAGCAAAAATGGCAAATTTACTTCCAACTATAAGGCTAGCCAAATCGGTTTTGAAACGCAAATTTCCTCCATTGATAAGCCCCTCCAAATATAAGCCCCTCCAAAAAGGGCCTTTGAAAAATAGAAGCCCCAAGGTATATTTTCGGAATTTTATGGTACACTGAACTGGGGCAATTTGGGGTTATGCTGATATTTTGAAAGAATAAATGAAAAGCAAAGAATAGATGCCATGTTAAATTTTACAAAAAAAAAGTGGAATTTATTGGAGATCTTTAATCTATCGGAAATAGCTAAGACAGAGAGAAAAAGAAAAAAGCATGGTCTCTACAGCCTAGTTCAAATGTTGCATTCAGTCGAATCTGATACAAATAAGCAAGAACAATGGATTTTCTTCATTAGGGATAAATACTGAGTAGATTTTCTATCCATCAGAAGGCAGTGTAATCAACACTTATTTCTTTGAAAATAACAGTAGACCTAACAGAGAATATCACTAGTTTGGGTGGAGTGCACCGCCAAAGCCTTCAAGCCCTACTCTGCTTAAGACAAGTCAAAATCTGTTTATTTCACCACATTCTTTAAGACAAAAGACCTGTTTTACATAGCCTAAATTTAACACCTTCTTCTTTCTTTGATTTGGAGTCAATTAGCTTTTCCCTGTTCAAGGCATCTTGTCCAGAAAGATACCCTGTTCAAGACACTAAATAGTGAAATTGTATACCCTGTTTAAGACTCAAGACCTTGAAAACCATGCTCTGTTCAGCAGTACATACCTGTTTAGGCCAAAAAGGGAGTGCCTCCCCCTCCCTTCCCCCCCTATTCCAGAAGTAGTGCCGGGTGTATTGCTTTTTCTGCTTCTTGTTTATACTGTAACTATTGTTTTTGTTTGTTCATTTGTTTTTTATCACCATGGTAAACAAAAATGACAAATGATTTGGCCTTTATCTGACTGCCCCTAATTTCTACAGGGGATATCCTTCGATTGTAGTCTGTTTTAACAGGAATCCTCAAGAGAGACCCAAATCCTTCACTGATCCTTTGAATTTGCTGGTATAATGTACTGAAAAGGGACAAGTCAGGCTTGAATCTAACCATGGATAAGAAGTTTTTCTTTCTTTTTGAGAAGAGAGGAGAGAAAAAAAACATCAAACCTAATCTTCAGCCAATCAAAACAGGACTGCTCCTAATGCATTGCATCTGGCCCAATCAGAAAGAGCTCCAGATTCTCACATTTTTACACAAGATCTGGTTGATAAATGTATCATAGCCTCCTTCCCACTAAAGACATGAATGAGGTACAAGGAGGGCATGATCCCAGGCTAACTTAAATCTGATGTTAGGATCTAGTGTGAACCCTTCTATGAAGCCCAGTAAGTGCCATGAAAAGTTTGTGCTCAATTTTTCCTTTAAGTTTTATCGCGACTTTTTTCTTGAATTTTTTTCTCAACTTTTTTCCTGACTTTTTTCTCAACTTTGTCTCGGACCTTTATCTCTGCTTTTGTCTCTACTTTTATCTCAAATTTTTGCCACCCTTTTTTCACGACTTCTTTCACCACTAATCACTAGAGAAAAAGTTGAGAAAGGAAGAATCAAACACAAAATTTGCATGGCACTTAGTGGGCTCCGTTTCCAATGTGACTGTTTGTTAGTTAGGCCCCGTTCACACTTAGGGGCTAGATCGATCTCAGATCGATCTGGCCTTTATACGAGCTGAATGTGAACGCTCACACTTTTTTGAGATCGATCTGGGATCGATCCAACCTGGATCGCTTCAGGAGGTGGTCTGAGATCGGTCTGAGATCGATCCACGCTGTTCTGCGCTGAGTGAGAACGCAAACACGTCCTGAAAGCGATCTAGCTTAGTAGCCTTTCCTCACTGAGAGTCACACAAGCCAATCGCATGTGAGGACTTTGCCTGCAAAAACATAAAAAAGAGAAAGAACGGTGGGGACAGGCCAGAGCTCTTATTGCTGCTTAGGTTAACCGTCGGATTCAAGATAAAATAGACAAAAGTCACCGAAATGCAGACGTTTATGCGGACATCGCAAAAGCTGTAAAGAAGAGGGGTTTTCCTGAACGTGACTGGAAGCAGTGCTGAAAAAAGTGCGGGCGAAACATCTAATGTGTCTCTGAACTCGGATTTAGATCTCGTTTTTTCAACTAAGTGTCCAAAAATCGACAGTAGTGCTGAAGAATTTCCTCCATTTTTTGGAATTGAGCTTCTAGGCACTTGAACCAACAGCAAAAGCAATGAAAATGTTTCGAAAATAATAGAGTCTGAGTCGTTGAAAAGTCTGAAAAGTTTGCCGTAAAAACTGACATTCAGCTGGAAAAAGACTGCAGATTATCCAATTTGTATAAAGTGCCCTCCGTTTTTAACCTTTTTTTTTCATTTTGAAAACAAGTTAATTATAAAGTAATAATGAAAAATCATGCACTTTTGTTATAACCGAACAATCCGCCTGAGGTAGGAAAATTTCCCTTGCAATAACAAGACAAATTACACAAGAAGACAATAGCTTAAAAATATTAGTAACACAAACAGCTGCATGGTCCCCTCAAGAAGCCTTAATGACCAGGCAGTACATGTCATACTTCTTCCATTGTTCGTAAATGAATATAAGCTTAATGAAGGATGACAGTCGTCTTTGCTATCAAAAGAGACTAATTTTCTAGATTTCGCTTAGCAAAACATAAACATCTTTTTAATGAATCCAAACCATACTCCACGTCTTCTTACAAACATCGAAGTTAAATTTAGGTGAACTTTAAGACTCTTTTACCTTTGTTTCTTCGTTTCAATTGATTGTTAATGAATGAATAGGCACATTTTCACTGTCAGGTTTAAAAACAGAATTTTCTTTCAAACTAGACTATTGTGGCATGTTTATAACCAGCCAATAGAAGCATTTGTTTTTCTGTGCCGCACGTTACAAGAATTTTGCAGTTAATCAATAAGAAAGCGCTTTTCTCGGCTATGTGGTGCACTTGGGAAGTCTGGAGAGCACTCAATAAGCTATACTTGCTTCTTTCGTGCTCTCCAAACTTCCCGCATACATCCATGAACTCGATATATGCTCCCTAAGCATAAACAAATTCTTATTTAAAAAACTGATTCCTGTGAAAAGTCAGGAAACGCCCGAAAAAGAAAGCCGAGCGGTGTCACGCAACCCATCTCACATGATGCCAGAGGGTAAACAAACTACTTAGTCCCCCCAAGTTAGGAATTATTTGTCTAATTAGAAGGCGTCAGTGTGAACAGGTCCTCATGCGATCTCGAACCGATCTCAGTACCGATCTTAGATCGATCTCAGATCGATCTCATTTAAGCGATCTCAGTGTGAAGTCAGTTACAAATTTATAAACAACATTCATTAAAAGACACCTCATTTTAAAAGTTCATATTACAGTTACAGGAGGAAACTGCATTATTTTGTAAATCATGTCGTCCTTGTGCTAACTGGCATTTTTTAAACATAATTAAGAGGTGGATCCGGACCTTCATATAATGGGTGCCCGGTCATCCAGACCCTAAGATAAGGAGGTGGTGGGGTGGGGGCAGTTTTAGAAAGAATTTTTTTTGACCCCTCAGGCCTCAGATTGGTTCTCCCTGGGTACCTCCTCTGAATCCGTCACTGTAATTTCCATCAGAAAAGGAAAGAGGTTTGTATCAAAACAAGGTTTAACCTCAGCTTCTACTTTAACGCTAGGATACTAAGGTCACAACTGTATAATGGTCTATTCACGTTTATCGGACTGTCAATTCTTGCTTTGATGGCAACAATTTATCAAGAACTCACAATATGCCACCACTCATTAACCGAGAGTAAGGTCATTACAAGAAAATCTCAGCCTGAGACCATGATTCAGTTCAAGGCTCGGAGCACTTCAAAGAAGTTAAAAAATAGGCAAGAGAAAGCCAATCACTGCCTTGTTATGGCTTTAACTGTTACAAAATCATGGAAAGAGTTTCGGGTAGTTTTTCATTTTGGGTGAAAAGTTGAAAATTGTCTTTTGATATCCACTTGGATTCTAGTTTTTGGTCTGTAAATGTTAACAAGACTTCAAATACACTCTAAAATAAGGGGGAGAGTTAAAAATCGTCGTTTGGTAAAAGATGAATACATTAACATGTAATTTATGCCATGTGATCAATAATAGGCGCCATGTTTGAATTTTCAAGGGTGCCGCCGCTGACCTCTCAGAATTAAATTAATGCGTCTCTGTCCGAGTGTTTTCATGCAACAGGGAAAATATTACCCTTGAAGAAAGTAAAACTTAAAACTCCCGAAGCCATGAAGATGGCCCTGTCCTTCCCCTACCTGTTCTTTGTCCAATTTAAGCTGATTTATCTCCTTATCTTTTTTCTGTATTTCTTCTTGCTGCTGTTGAATGAGTTCTAAGTGCAGCAATAAAAGCTGACGTAAGTGAGCTGCTTGGCTCGCGTCGGTTTTGTGGTTGGAATAATCGTTACTGACTTCTGCCTCCGATAACTTCGATAACGGAATGTTACCGGTTTCCTGAGGCTCTTCCTTTTGTATGTCGATGCTGCTGTTGGTATTTTTCACAGCAGTGGACGATTTCGAGCGCAACACCCGCGTAAATTGCCGTTCGGATCGGGCGCTCGAGGAGGATGTCGGCGGTTTGTTTCCAACAAAAGGCACGTCAGATTTCACTTGAGTTTGATCCATGTTTCCACCTGAGGGTAAATCCGTAGACATAACCATCTGGTAAATTTTGGCCCACGTTCTCTCGAACACTGCTCTAAAACTGTTACGTCTCATCCGCGATTCCGTTCAATCGCGGCCATGACGGCCGCTTACAGTCCTATCCATGTGACATCAACATGGCGAACAACATGAATGTGAGGCGATTTGGGTCTCTCGGGAAATGTTCGTTTCCGGTCGACCTAAAAAGGCTTCTCAAATATTCTCCTCCGAAAAAGAGATGAACGTTTGGTCTTTCGACACTTTCGATTTCGAAGACAACAAGCTGACGAAACGTTTGCCAACCCTCACTGCTTACGGCATATCTGAATAATCTCTATCTGTGTAATCTCTTCGGGGTAGGGTGGGGAGAGTCGGGCTTTATGCCGGAGCTTGACATAAAAGCTTAGCTGGACTAGAAAGAAAAAGGGAAGGGAGGCAAGATATAAAAAAGGAAACAACTTTTTTTATACCTAAACCTTAGTAGAAAGGAAGTTAGATGTGGCATGCTCGTGCTCTGAGCCGGGCTCTGAGCCTAGACAGCGGCGAAAAACTGAGGAGGGAGGGGTAACGGGGGCTCTCAAGGACGAGCCAGGGCTAAGACAAGAAAAACTGGAGCGAAAAAATGTACACAAAGCGCGAAAACCGCAAACGACCTGCCCCAGTTGTTCAAACGTCCGTTAGATAGCGCTATCCACCGAATAAATCACTCTCCAGTGGATAAGTACCTGGGAAAACAATTGCGTTATCCACTGGATAGATTTTTATCCGGTGGATAGATCTATCCAACGTTTGAACAACCGGGACCAGGCAGGTACAATGGAATCCCGTTCATACGGTCACCAATGGGCCAAACAAAAAATTGGCTGTATTAACGGGTGACCGTATTAAAGAGGGTTTTTAACAAGAAAATGTGTGGCCGGTTTGCCGGGCAGCCAAAAAATTAGTGGCTGTAATAACGAGGTGACAGTATTACCGAGGTGGCTGCAAGGCGGGGTTCCACTTAACCTCCCCGCAGGACGTCTGCGGGGAGGCTAAGTTCCACTGTACAATTTATATTTTTTGCGGTCAGGTCACGCTATCTGAATTAGCCCCTGAGGTGATACATTGTCACATCATCAACTGATTTGTCTTGGCGCGCCTCGAAAGTCCCAAAACTGTGCAGAGGTTTCTGTCCCGGGGGGAACTCCCTTATATGGCCTATACGGGGATGCGCCATAGCCACTGGACAGTTTTTTTACAGTATCTGTCCTATTCTCGGCTTGCACTGTCACGCAATGAAAAATAAAAATGCAAACCATTCAATACAGAAGGACTAGAATCCGGGAAATGAAAAAAGATAAATATACAAACACCCTTGCCAAGAATCAGGTCTGTGAAATATTTCAAATGCGAGATATTGGGAAAAACGGTTTACCAAAATTTATAAAGCTTTGTATGGAAACGCCATGTTGGTGTCCCGTTCGGGAACACCAATATGGCCACCGGATACCAACAGAAACATCTGTTTTCGAGTTTTCCTTCTAATGCGTGAATTCTTCGCTTGAGGAACTCATAAAGATCACAGTAATATTTATTCTGAGACAAGGAATGTTTATATTGCAAAATCTCCCAAAATCGGTAATGTTTTTATCCACATAAGAGCTTTCCCGGCCGCCAGCTAAATGCCGCGTCACGCAAAAGCCTGGAAATTCAAGCGTCCTCTCGCGCAAAACGAAGAACGCTTTCGAAACAAAAATTTGTTTATGTAAAGGTGTTTAGGTACTGTAATACCTCGTGAAAGTAGAAACTCAGAAGAATTGATAGTTTCTTAGTTTGGTTTTTGCTGACGTCACGTGCAGGGTAAAAATTTTTGCGGATCTATCCTAAATATAAACAGGATGAAATTTGTTTGTACTGTAAGTATACAAATTAAAGTCATTGACAACGTGAATAATTGCCAATAAATGGCTCTAAAACGAGAGGGCGTGCGTTTTGTCCTTTGTCCCAGGTAATAAAATGGAGGGTGTTGTCCTAAATAGGACGTTTTGGACATAAACAGGGCCAGGGATTGTGTTACCATGGATAATAGAAAGTCTTTCTATTATCCATGGTGTTACAAACCAAAATATCGGGCAAATATAATTCACCACTTTATTTTTGGTTTCTTTATTTATTTTTCCTATCACTCTTCCTGCCGTAAAGATCAGTTTACTGTTTTAAGTTTAAAATTTGGTACTCAGGGTTTCAAACCATGGCCATCGGGCCGGGCTCTCGGTACGGAGTACATTGTTTCTAAATAGAAATCTACAGGTTACCAGTAGGAAAAAATAATAATTTCCCGGGAACTAGTTTGTTACAAGGAATAAAACACAAACAGCGGTGATAAACATATCAAACTTCTTCATATATAGTTTTCATAAAATTGTAACGGTCTTTATTCCACTTTTGAAAATGTATGTTGCGTAGCATACGAAACGTCAAGTTATTAAAATGCGTAAGTTTGATATGTTTATCACCGCTGTTTGTGTTTTATTCCTCGTTAAACTACGATGGCCCAAGAACAAAAGCCTTTACGATATAGTTTGTTCCCAGTCGCCTCACTCAACCCTTCCCCTACCCGGGGAATGGACAGTAAATTTGAAGGTCAGCGGCGCAAAATGAGCGGAAGTCCACCCATCGCAGACGCGCCATCGCTAAATTTTCCGCTTTCAAGATTGTTTGCAATTTGGTGTCTTTGGTGGGAGTGTATTTGCGGAATAATTTTCAACGACAGTTCTCTTCGGTACACATTTTTATTGAAAGAAAACAAGAACCACTGTACAAAGCAGTTTACGCCAATCGTCGTCCACAGAGGAAATGTTGATTTCAGTCACGTAGAAGACTTGATCTCAAGACAGCTGGAAAGGTAGTTGAATGTTTTTTATTTTACAAAACCCGATACAACGCGTTCCATGCAGCTTAAAGTGCTTGCAAATGCCCTGTACTTCTACGCGGACAGACGAGCAATTTTACAGAAGCAAGAGTTTAAGAGCTGAATGAAAACTATATTTTTGTGTCGATGCCTTCGGCTTTGCAGCTAATGTATCATTGCAACCTGCTTGCTTTTATCAATGTGTGTACATGTGGTCGCTTGTTTACGTAGTTCAACTTGATAACTTTGATTGTTGATTCATATCTTTTATCGAGGGATCCTAGGTCACTGAGAAAAAGTTTCTTCTTTCTATCTTTTTCTTGAGACTTATTTCATCTCATGTTATTTGCATTTCTGGCTTTTAAAGAACAGAGGGTTTGGAAAATTAAACAATGTTTAAGATAAGCTTCAATAAGCTCATAATGATCCCGAACAACGAAAGCTAGGGGTAGCACAGGATGTAATTTTCTGATTTTGGTATCACTTAGAGTGCACAGGATGGAACACCAAATGAATGTTTTATTTTCATGGACAAGTAATTGCCCAGTTCACATGAAACAGAAATAGACGCAAAATATTTATTCACCATTAATATTTTTGCATTACCCAATAATACACCTTGTTTGAATCCCCGCCCCAAAGTTTTGCATAACAGTTTTCCTCCTTAGGTATTACCCTTGAAGGTAGTTGGGAGGGGGGGTTGCTCCTAAACAACTGCATGCCAGCCCAGTCAACAGCGTACAGTTTTCACATTTTTAACTTTGGAAAAGGGTATGAAAATCACCCTTCATCTCTGGAAGAGGAAAAAATGTTATTCAGACTCTAGAACATATTCAATTTTTTCCCCATAATCCCTGATTGTTCTTAGCAAGCTTTGGTGCAAAACTATCCTCCATTCATCACCAAAGTTAGTTCTTCTTGCATGAGCTTTATAATGTGTGCTTTTTTTTTCTGCTTATTGCCTGAAAAAAGAAGGATTCTTCAGGGTCTTCTTCAAGGTCACAAATTCATTCTTTTTGTCTGGAAAAGGCTTTAGAGTCTTAAAGTCTCAGCACCACCCCCCCCCCCCACCCATAGTAAATTTTAGGGGGTACCCCCATGGGATATTATAGTCTTCCCACAAGAAACTGAAAACAGTGCTTACAGCTATTTCGAGAAAGGTTGTCGGAAAAAATGTGCACGCGACAGTCCCGAAAGGCAATATGGGATATGATCAATACACTGTTTCCAACGACTGTAGCTGTCGAACCTACATTATTTTGTTGCTTTCCTTTAGCACTCGAAAACACATTTCCATGGCCTTTCATGCCAATTCTTTCAAATTTCTTTGAAGAACAGAGAACTCAAAACCACCCACAATGCCTTTTGGGATTGTCACGTGCACTTTTTCCGACAACCTTTCTCGAAATAGCTGTATACAATATTCTGGTGGACAAGCAGGGGCAAGGTGTTATGGACAATGTGAAAGTTGTGAATCATTATTCCATGCCTGTTTTTATGTTATTTTCCTTGACTCTTTAACTATGGTAGCTGTGTATTGCCAGTCCTCAATGTTTGTCTCAGGGTTGACTGTATGCTATAAATTATGGTAAAATGTCCCATTCACACCCAGGCTTAAACAAAAAAAAATATTGTTGTTTTTTGTTGTCTTATTTTGTTTTTGTTTTTACAAAAAAGCTGCCCACTGATGTTTGTCAGCAACCTGAATTAAAAAACAAGAATCCTGTGTTTCAGTTTTGTATTGTTGATTTTCAGTTGTAAACATTCTTTAGTTAAACATGTTTAGTTGGTTTGAAAAAGGTATAATTTCACTTTAAACTAATTCCATTTTTCAACTCAATTCTATCTTGTAAATCTCCTTTATTTTCTTATAAAATGTCTTAAAACACATCAGCATATGTATGTAGCATCCTCACACTGCCTGCCTCCAATAGATTTTGTTTAATGTAGGCATTGTGTACGTATTTTGCATTTCTTTGCTGTTTTACAGCTGCTGTTGCTGATGCGGCTGTATTCGTTTAGTGTGGGATCCCCTGGAGGCATTTGTTTTTTCTTTTCTTTTTAACAAAAGTGCACTTCTTTTACAAAGTTTTAAGGTAGTTGTCCATGATAAAAAAATATATAGCAGCCCCTCACCTCCTAGGCTAGCCTGAGGAAAAAGCTGACATTTCATGACTGCACCACTGTTTTCCCCTGGAAATGTCAAACCAGTGGCAGTGTTGCAAAATGTCAGCTGATTTCTCAGGCTACTAACCCCAGTCCCTCCCATAGTAAGTTATTATGCTGAATATATACTTCTTTCTCAGTTTTTTATAAACAGATCCATTGTAAAATCCACTGAGTTTGACTTGGAAGGATCCTAGCAACATAGTCACTGTCGTGGTAAATGGCAAGATGTCAGAAATTGTGGAGTGTATATCCTGGATTGTTTCAAAGACCTGTTGGAGCTTGGGGGTATTTGCACTTTTTGTCGCTAAACGGATGGCTGACTTGTTTGGATTAATATTTAACATCCTTGCATGTCTGACCATTGTGCGGCTGCCGTGCATGTGCATGCAATTCAGCAACATGGACTCGTGGTGGGGATGGAGGGTCAATGGCTTTGTTCATTTTGCCTTTTTCCTGGTCGACATCCCATTTATTCTGATGGGTTTGTTTATGATTTTCATCACCTTCGGATTAATTCTTATTCCATTCTTCAATGACATGAAACAGGAAAATATAACATTTCGAACACTGATAGGACCCAAACAAGGAATATATTGTTTGAGTGCATTCCAGCTTCATTTATTAGTTGGCTCATATTTTTTCCGTTTTATCTGTGATGTCCTCTGCATACCATTGGCAGTCATTTGTGTGTTCTCTTGGAGAAGCTGCATTTTTATTAACAAACTTGGAAACAAGAACTATTCGTGGAGAGACTGGGGATGGAGAAAGCTCTGTGTTGTGCAATTTCTACAACTTCTGCTCGACATTCCTTGCATTTTTATTGGCTTCATGGTCATGATCACTTGGCGTGCACCATTTCTGATCAAAAGAGTCAAACAACAAAGAGATGAAGATGATGAAAAATGGAACCAGTGGAGGTTTGAAGTTTTTCCAGAATTCTTTTACATTTTTGTTGACTTAGTTTGCATAATCTGCCTGCTTTTAACTATGATAACATGGAGAGCACCTCTGTTGATTAACAAACTTCGCCACGCACCAAAAAAGCAATGGAAAATACGAGAAATCATGGTCACCCAGCTGCTGTTGGTATTTGTGGATCTACCATGTATTTTTTGTGCCTTGATTGTGTTTATAACTTTATGGAGAATTCCAAACTTTGTCAGAAACTGGAAAAGTGATGAATGGAAAATTCGAGCCAATTGTATTTGTCAACTGGGAATGCTCTTCATTGACTTTGGCTGTTTATTACTAAGTTTTTTTCTCATTTTAACCCTTTGGAGACTCTATCCACTAATTTGTGACATAAGAAAATACTGGTCAAGACCAAAACAAGAAAGGTCATGGAAAATACGGAAATCCATTTGCAAGAATGTCGCATTCTTATTTGTTGACATACCAGCCATTTTTCTTTGCTTCATCATTTTAGTAACAGTTTTTCGCTTCCCAAAGTTGCTGTCCAAACTTTTTCAAGCTGGCAATTTCTTCACGGAGTTTGCTATTACGGTATTCTTTGAATTTACCATGTTGGTTGTGGATATCTTCTTTGTGTTTTTGTTTCTGGTGTTAATGTGCCTCAGGCCAATACAGAGCTGGGTTCATCTCCTGGAAGATGAGGAGCATAAAAAGAACCGCCTTATGAGACATTACATTCAGTGGGTCCCCGACATCATTGACAAGCGCTTCCATTTGCGACGAGAAATGGAAGGGATTTTCTCAACGTGCTTGAAAAATAATTTGGGAGAAGGTAAGCTTCGAGAACACCTGATTGAAGTCAGTGAAGACTACTTGCATGAACTGGAATGGATTCGGCAGAAAAGTAAGAAATATGAGCTTGATGAAGGATTCAGTCACTTGATTAATATGGCGAAGTGGTGGGAGAAAAAGCGTGTCAATAAACTAGTGCGACTGTATAGATGTGAGGTGAATTTTTTGGCACGCCCCAATATTTCCATCCACAATTCCAACCTCTCCAAATACAGAAACGAGATGATGCTGTTTGAGAGTCAAGTGACTATGCAGTATCGCGAAATTGAAAAATACGCCATTCCAAAAGTGCCGCTGTGGACTGAGGAATGCGGGCTCAAGACGCGAACGCGCAAAGAAACTCAGAAAGTTTTGGTCAAGTGTCTTCCCAGCGGGCTGTTCGTAATTTCAGTGCTTATACTGCTGAACCTGATTTTGATTTACCGCGGTCCCAGCTTGTTGAAGAATCTCTGTCGTCGGTGGTATGATCGAAGGAAAATAGTCTTTGATTCCTGCAAAGAATACCTGTATGATTTCATCACCGTTTGCAGAATCTTACTGGTAAACGTCTTTCTGTATCGTGCGCCTTTCTTAATCACCGACATCACTAGGGACATATTTTTTAAACAGAGCTGGC
>JBBMOI010000004.1:39532500-39550000 GCA_038088405.1 Porites divaricata
CGTGGATTCTCTGATCTGTATCACGTGCCCGCTCGAAACATTGCATTTACGTCACGGTTGCCTTACATTACTCTATGTTACATCGATTCCAGATTTTTCTGCCCCTGGAACAATCGCGCACGGCTCTATTAGGCTGCCGCCTCGTAGCCTCGCGTGTTCGCGAGGCTGCTCGTTGGCAACAAACAATTCAGTTCCTATAGGCATCTCTCATACTTATCCCGAAGAGACGGAGTACGGACACTGAGCTGAGGGGGGTCATAGGAAGTGTCTGTGTATTAATGAGATGGCTCTTGGGTGTCCCTCCTCATAAGAGGCTAATGGGGATGTGCCGCTGGATGGGTCCGCATTTTCACGACTGGACTGATTATGATGGGGTCGCATTTTCAATAGAGTTACTAGAATGGGGTCGCACATTTTCTGATTTTTGGGTAAGACAGTTCTTCATATTTACGGTTCAGCAAACGTTCGAATGTTTGTACTGTAGGTGAAAAGTTAAGTGTTCTTCATTCAATATAAGGTAGATACTTATTAGAAAGTGGCTAAGTCGGGATCGCGAAAATTACGTTTTTGCCCAAAAATAACTAAGATGGTGTCTATAATTGGCCACAGAATAGACTATAATGGGGTAGGGGCTCAGAGAGGCCAGCGGCACATACCCAGCAAAAATTAACCTAAGTACCCCCACCTCTCCCCCCGGGGCTTAATTGTTGCGTTTTAGGAGATGAACCCTATTTCCAGGCTCGATTACCAGAAGTCGGAAATGAGCCCGCGACCGCGCTTTAATTTTCCCCCAACAACTCGATCAGGGAGAGGACGTAGAGAGCGGCCCAAATTTGACGTAGCTAGTGTACAGCTGCCCCCTCCCCTTGGTGACAAATCGGGAAAGGGAGAGGAGTGGAGAGGCGGCCTTAGACAGGCTATATTTCACGCTTCCTTGACAACTGCCTTCTGGTGATTTTTTTTCGCAACAGCCAGCAAAATTGTCAACTAATACTACAAAATAGATGTAAACGACAACAGAAGACAAAGTACCGAACATCTGGCGCGAAGGCTGAAAATTTAATTAAGCACACGTGCGCGCCACGCGTCAGAATGTTGTGGGCACACGTATCAGAAGGCTAGGCCCAGTCCTAACGCTGTAAGCGTATCAGATTAGTTTTTGAAACGATTCCTTAATAAATGAGGGGAAATCATTAGCTTATACCGGAATAACCTTGTTAATGGCATGTCAATATAAAACGCGTCAGCAAAGGAGATCAATTATATAAGGAGGCAACAAAATTAAACATAATTTAGATATTGCTTTCGCGATTTCTTCACAAAAACTAATCTCATACAATAAAGACTAATCAACCCTAGATTTCTGATATGAAACCACTACATGTAAATGCTTTTGTTTCTGTCTTTTTCTAAGACTTGTTGCCTATTAATACCAGCATTGTTTTAAAATAAGTGCTTCAGTTCGTTCAGTATACATTGCGTTTTGGGCAAGGTATACATTACATGATTATAGTATGTAAAAAATCATTTGTTCTTAGAAGAGAAAATTACCTGTTTTGGCTTTAATTTTTATTCCTTAAATGTTGGATCATATATCAATATATGCTGGGCTTTGGAGACAAGTTTTTGACTTGAATCAAATGAAAAGACGCTAATGTAGTTTTATTCATGATGTTTTATTCATTTTTGTTTTCAAAAATTTACAAGGTGCAGCTGATTATTCGCGCATCGCAGCTTTCGCGGAGGTAAATAATGGACAAACGCGTGATATCCGTTGATATCACTCGAATCAAACAAGCGTGAACAATGTTGAAGTGCGCTAGACAAAAGAATACATTAGGTATGAGCCGAAAACAATCCCAGCTGAAATGGGCGACCGTTAAATCTCGTCAAATGAAATGAGGCGAGACTGCTGTAAACTTTGTTGAACTCGCTGGAAAAAGTAGAATTCCGCCTTGAATTCCGAAGATTATTCACTACCTTTTTGTACAGGTATGAAGTTCCCTATTTGAGGAAGAAGACACTCATTTCCTAGTTCGCTGTTCGCTTCCGGCGAGTGGGCAAGCCAACAAAAGAACCGAATTCAAAAGCGTAGAAATAAGAAATCCAGTAGAAGTTTATCCAATAGAATTAATAAATGGAGGGAGAAAACATAAGGTGAGTACAAATTTTCTTTGTTCTATTTACGTCGAAATATTCCTCGTACAATGCAATATATTATTGTATACGTTGCTAGAGTTTAACGACTGGTGAATGTTCTTTCTTTTGAAAGTTTTATTATTTGAATCAATGTAAACAGTATTTGCGCCTTTTTGCAAGATGTTTCCTAAGATTTGGGGCTCTTTGTATAAGCTCAAAAATGTACAAAACTAAGGGCGACAGCGTGGCAACTGGTGCTAAAAAGAGACAAAATATTTCTACATGAAAATACGAGCTTAAATATATTTTGTTGATAGCAAGCTTTAAAGGGATACCATTCTTCTCGTTTGATTCATTCATTCGATTCATTGATTTATTCAAAGTGATGTACTTAGAATTATTAAATAAAGCTCGGCTGAATTTTTTCCAGATAAAAAAAACTGCTGACTTGCGACAGTCATTTTGTGCCAAGATTATTCCTCTGAGTTGTTTAAGAGTTCAGCTAGAGTTATTTTTGAAAGATCATAATATTTATAGCGATCGACTGTTTTCACCTTGAAGTAAATTCAAAAACCGCAATTTACACTTCATAAGCTTTCTTTGTTTCCATGCGTTATCTTCGCGTGGAATTACTCATTATAAATTCTAATCTCTGATGGGTATTCTTTTTTTTCTTAGTGCATCAAAGACTTATATATAAATTAAGTATGTTTCTGTTCAAAATTTGCCTTAAGCTTGATCTTATACTATCGATATATTTTAAAATTCACTGGTCACGCTTCGCGTTTTGGGAACAAAATTACGTCTGTCTAAAACCAAACTGGACACGGAAACACTAACAGTCTTTAATTACCGCAGAATCGACGTTTTTCGTAATTTCACTTCAGTCATCAAACTTTTAAACTTATACAGCGTGGGTTGAAAACTGAAAATTTTCTGATTCAAAATTTAGACGATTTTGTTTCATGGATTTCATTAATTTAAAACCTTCTTTTCTATCTCTCTCTCTCAAAGTGTTTCACAGTGGTCATGGCGGTGTCCCACCAGCGCGTCACGCGTCTATCTCCATGGCAGCGGGCGGAATCTATTCCCTAGTTTTCCAGTTCAGATTCATTTATACAAGCATAACGTACCTGATTCGTCCATGACATTTTAATTGTTTAACCTAATCGTATAGGCTAAACGTTAACCCTGGTTACAGAAACACATCTTACCTTAGTTACTTTTCACTATGCAACATGGCCAAGTTGAAAGAGATCTCCAGTGCTAAACAACGCGATTAGGGCTATGTTCGGGCACTGACCGTATACCGGAAAGATACAACGCCGGCTCGAGAACCAAAGAAGATAGGGCTGGCTGGACAATCACACATAAGAACAGGTGATTTCGGGGCGATTTCTGTAACAGAAAAGCTGAGCCGCGCCGATCTCTAAAATGGAGAGTCACATATCTCACCATGTACGAGATGTTAGCTATTCATGGCGGCACCAAAAGCTATCCGGTATAGCCTAGGTCACAATTTTTATTTCATCACTGAAACATACTCACATAAGTTTTAGAATTCCAAACAGAAAATGTAACTGGACTGAAACATGGCGTTAAATGGCGACACATCCTAGATACTGTGCGCTAATGAGAAGAGCCCAGCACAAAAATGTTAACAACCCCATTCTGTTCTTCTTGCGCTCATTTTTGACTTATGTACTTCTTAGCTAAGCATAAAAATATACGAACAAGAACATTCCCCGCTGAACCGTTTTTCCACCACGTTACTAACTTATGCTTGGTGCCAAGATCAGTAGCGCCATAATAATTGTTATCTTCCGCAACGTGTGAAAAAAAACCACCTGTTGCATACAGCACTGTAAACATCCTTGCGAATGTCCTCACGTTTCCGTCCCTTGTAACGAACAGGCTAAATCTTTTATTTGATAAAACACCAAGTTCCAGTATACTTCTCTCTTTTGACGTACCGTAGTGAATAGATCCCTTTTCATGATAATCTTAAGTGCCTTATATAGAGCGATTTTCGTCTGACCTTGAAATGAAAACGCGCGAACAAAACAGAAACAACAAACGAACGGAAATAGAGCGATTTGATTGGTGTATCGAACGGATACAAACGCGCCTGGCTTTTCATTGGTTAAGCGAACGCTCGGGTAAACAAACTTCATGCCCGAAGAACTTTCTAGAAATTGCTTTGACGTCATACTGCAAAACGATTGGTCAATCGAACGATGCCTTCTCCATATTAGGGTTTCTTTGGCGGGAAAACAAAAAGTCCATGTTTTTTTCTTTCCATCCATTGGCTGATGAAACAAAGAACGAACACTTACCGAAACCATTTTTCAAGGTCATACGAAAGTCGCTCTAATGTAGACTACAAATCAATATTAGTTTTTCAATTGAATTTGATCAGTGGCTCTTGATCCAGTCTAATCATAATAATCACAATGCCGTGCCACTTTTGTGATGAATATTGAAAAAATGTAGAGCATCCACTTTCGACGAACGCATGTCTCAGAAACTAGAGGTTATTGATGATCAAGCAGTGTACAAAGAGCTAACAGTATTTGTGATGAGTCGGTTTTTATCATTTTTGATGCACTTAAGCAGAAGCTCATAACAGACCAAGTTATTGGCTCGTTACTTAAGCAAGGAAAGTCAAAATGAACGACCAAAAATTTCCTTTCGTAACCAGTGACACCAGGAAAGGATTTGGATCTCCCTTAATTTATTCAAGATGGCGGATTTCCCGGCAAAGGAGTATCTCAGACCAGCTGGCGGCCTTGGTGGCACATGCTAGGGTCTTTACGACTAGAAATTTTTTCTATTAATTGACTTGTGTCATGGTTCAATCAAATCCGTTCGTGCCCATCCCTCTCTACATATAGATTTGTCGGGCGTTTGTTCTTTTTTCTCTTCGGAAAGCTGCACCGATGCCTTGCGGTGGGACCAGCAGATTCATCAGTACAAACTGAGCCGACTGTGGCCTTAAATAGGTTCAAATGCCCCGCCCTGGGGAAGAAGAAAAAGGCATGTTCCCTTGAAAGAGGCTAAAAATCGCAAATTCACCTAGTACGTCAATGTAAATGGACGAAATATCACTATTTTTACAAGTGAAACTAAAAAACAACAACGAATTACTAAGTAGAAATTAAACTTTAAAACTAAAATAGGACTCGGCTGATCCTTACGGCAGGAAGAGTGATAGGTCGTGATAGAACATGATCCATTTTTCTCATGTAAAGCCCCCGTTGAATGTTTGCAAACCGAAATGTCGAGCAAATTTAATTCACCATTTTGTTTCTGTTTTTTTTTTTTTTTTTTTCTATTACTCTTCTTGCCGCAAGGATCAGTTTCAAAATTTGGTATTGCAGATTTTACTCTGATCCAGGTGTACCAAAGATCCGGCTGGCCCTCCGTGGTTTGTCGTTTTGGTTTTGCCTTCACATGTGTTTCTAAATAAAAACTAGCTACTTGATAGCATGCTGTTAAAATAATGTCAGATCATAATTCAGTGGGACTGCTCGCCCCCAAAACAAGCGTTAGTTTTTCGCGTTTTTCAAGCGAGGAAAGGCAAGCGCGAAGCGAGAGAGGAGCGCGAGACTTGCGCGAGGGAGTTGGGCGCGTTTGCCTACTCAAAAAACGATTTTTTTCTGAGGGGAGGAACGACGATACACAGACTAAGGATCATAAAAAGTAATCGGGAGATCAAGACCGTTTCTCGCAATCGTGAGCAACTCTGGACAGCCGCTGACCGGGTATATTGCTTTCCTGAAATGCGTGAGCGTGGATTGTTCACATTCAAAACATCATTCATCAGCAACGCCTAATTCCGGGACATACATTTTCGCGGTGAATGATAAATATGGATCATCTGATCAGTAGTGGAGCGAATGATCCCTTGCCGAGAACATAGCAAAAATACGTGATGAAATCCCATCGACTTTCACAATGAATGGAAAATACGTTTTTACGTAAAGGTTGAGAAGAATCAGAAAAAGGATTGAGAACCTTGAGGAGAGTTAAAACCTCACAAGGTGATCAGTTTAGTTTTGACCTTTCTGTATCACTGTCTGGATAATCCAAAACTTGTACGCAATCATGGCATCGCGTCGAAAGCTGTTTTTCTTTTTACTATGACCGACCCGGTAAGTTTACTATTTTTGCTGTTTATGATCGTTGTTTTTGCTGTTTGTTTTCATAAGAGTTTACTTAGGCATAAGAATATTTTTACTTGGCCTGCTATGACAGTCTGGTAAACATCGCTCTTAACAACACAATTAGCGATCAAAACGGAGACGCGTAGGAGAAAGATTCTCTTATCGCACTGTCGCGAAGCTCACGAGTGAGAAAAGGCGATGACTTGATTTTTATTCAACCTTATCTTTTGTTTTAAGCAGGCTGCAAACGAATTTGCCTTTAAAAATTCTAGAGCTAAGCGAGAGATTTCCATCTCTTCAAGTTCGCGATGGAAATTCCTCTACTGTAGCTAAATTGCAATCAAACTTTTAACTCGAACGTCATCCTCTTTTAATGTTAGCCTGACCACTGAAAGTGCCTTAACCGTACTTAACCCGCATTTCTTCATTGCTGTGAATTAGTTAAAGACACTATACTACTTCCCAGCTGGCATTTAAATTTTAAATCGCCCTTTTTAAGATCCCTCTAGGCATTCTGTATTAAACGGTGTCACATATGGGACTGAACATCCATCGAAAAAGGTGGCTTTAATTTTTTCCCCTCGAATTTCTGTTTTTCTGTAATCAGTGGATTTCTTTCCTTGTTAGCCTTTATTTCTGAAGACGGCATAAAATTTACAATCCTACAAATGCGTGTATTGAGGTAAATGACATTCCTCCGACGGATGCAAGCTATCTCATTTTACTTATTTGCCTACTTAATTTTATTCGTTGCGTGGGTAGCGTGCTTGATAGAGATAAGGTTAATTGATACCCGATGCTGGTATGAACATTCATTAAAAAAGGCATAGTTCTTGCCCAGAAAAGGAAGGTTTTGTTCTTTTATCCTGATTGACTCCATCTGAGCCTGCGAATACAGCCGTTATTTCCTCGCACCTCGCCGCTAGAAACGTTTCGCGGGAACTGGTCCCTAGCCGGGAAGACCAAGGAGAGGGCTGTACTGGCAGGCAGGCTTAGGTTCGTCCAACTCAGCTTCTATGCAAGGTCGCGTGACACTAAGAGATCATTCAAGCCATGTTTCCCTCTCCGTTTTTCCTACGTCGAAATAAAAAGCAACAACAACAAGAATCAATGTGACAACAACTTCGACTAAAGTCAAATACGCCTTCATTTTAAATGGCATCGACCGAAAATTTAAACTGCAGTATATTTATGAGAACACCCTAGCCGACAATTATCAGCTTCCTTTTTCAGTATTTGGATTCTCTTACACGGTACAGGATGAATTATAGAAAATTTCCAAGAATTGTGCTTATATTGAGGTCCTGCTAGTGTGGTTACGTATGTGGCTAGTCTGAATTGTCTTTTGTGCTCTTCTCTGTCGCTGTCCCAGTCCCAGCCCATTTTTGAGTCGTTTCTCCACATTTTTTCTGTCATTTCCTATGACCATGTCGACCGCTATCAGGGCCTCTGTATTGCGTGAACTGTTTACTTATTTCGCGTGGAACAAGTAAGATGATATGAATCTCGAGTGACTCTGTCTTTGTTTCTATGGCCACAATTTAGATAGCGTCCCTTTAATAGCGTGGCTGTGTTGCATCTTGCGTCGGATTGAAAACATGTCGTGAATTTTGCTGTTTTTTACACATATTTTCAAGGAGAAAAATGTTAATTCCAGGATGAATGAAGGTAATTCCCGACTATATTTCTCCATTTTTGGCCCAAATAATCACAGGTCTCATTTGTTTTTATAGAATTTAAACCGGATAGCACAATCAAGAAATCAGACTAACAAGGGTATTACTGACATAATTTTGGTTTCTTCGTGCCACAAAAAAGGTCGGTATTTAATGAGCTCTCTCGGCTCTGAGGCATCCCCTGACATTCATCGAGAACTACTTCAGAAATTTGAAATAACTCATGAAAACAGGTATCTATGTTGTTTGGCACATTATAGAGTCCGTCGCGCGTTTTTACCCCTGGTAATCTGAGCTGTCAAAGTCTCTTCTGTAATCTGCCTTTTTTATTTATACTCCTAGCTGAGCTCTTATTTCATAATAAAAGCCAGCGAAAAAAGCAACCCAGGGGCAGGGTCTGGTCTTCAAATTCGTGTCTCTTTAGTGCTAAATGTAATCAAATTGTTGATTAATCAATAAATATTCCAAAGGGAAAAACAAGTCAAGGTGAGACTGATTACAAGGATGGAAATGGATTGAGGTTCATCGACAAATTGTCTCTGAAGTTGCGTGACATTTTAAGCCGTCATTTTGCCTCCTATTGCTGGTTTTCAGTGTCACGCCATTCAAAATAGATTAAAATAAAAATCAAAACCATTCGACAGATAAAGTCCAGAATCTTGGAAATGAAAGGAGGTAAATATACAAAGACCCTCGCCAAGATTTGGGTCGAAGGAATAATTCGTATACGAGATATCCGAAGAAATGTTTTACCCAAATTTATAGAGCTTTGTATGGAGACGCCATGCTGGAGCTCATCCGGATGAGCTCCAACATGGCGGACGGAAACCAGCAGAAACATCTGTTATCGAGTTTTGCTACAAAAGCGTTAATTTATTCTTCGAGAAACTCATAAACATTAAAGTAATACTTTTTCTAATACATGAACAGTTTAGATAGCAAAATTTCCTAAAATAAGTCATTTTTTTAACTTACATGACCGCTAGCTTGGGCGTCATGTAAATGCCGCGTCACGCAAAAGCTTAGAAATTCAAGCGTACTCTATCACAAAACCGAGAATCCTTTTGAAGCGAAAATTTGTATGAAAATTAGTTTTCAGCTGCTCTAATGCGTCGTGAAAGTAAAATCTAGGTAGGATCGATAGTTTTTTAGTTTGAATTTAAGTGACGTCATGTGAAAACCAACAATTAAAGTTCAGGTTATCGATTTTGGAATTTTTTAGCGATTTTTCTTCATATTTCAGGATAACAAAGCAAGCTCACGCTCAATTTTCTGTTAAAATTATTTATTAGTCTGGATCAGTGTTTCTTTGTCCTATGCGACCGGAAACGACCGAACTCAAGTGAGCACAGGAAATCAACAAATGTTCGAACAGAAGTTTACTTTACGGAAAGAAAGAAAGAAATGTGATAAAAGCAAAAGTTTCCTCTTCAACGGTTTTTTAAGAGAAAATGAGACACAAATACGTCTTTCTTTTCATCGTTCATTTAAGTAAGCTCGGACGTCAGTATTGATGGCGGCACTGGGGGTTGAGTCCATTCGCGTACTGCCATGGTAACCCAGGGATATTTGTCATGCGTTAAGTGCCACCCCATTAAAAGAAACCAAGACAACCTTGGATTCTGACGCTGTGGATTGCGGATTCTTTGTCAGTGGAACTTGGATTCCGGATTCCTTGCACTGTATTCCGCAATTCAAAGCCCAGGATTCCGGATTTCTGATTCCATAAGCAAAATATCTCGGATTCCCGAATCCGGATTCCCTTGTACTGAGCGAGAAATGACAACAGCGGCACAAGTAAACCCCTCCACCGGGAAAATGTCCCCTACTTTTTCGGAAAGGTGTATTGTTGTTGTTATTGTTGTTGTTATTGTTGTTGTTTTGCATGCATGTTCAAGTCAGGAGAGCAAACTTATCTTAAATTTTCGAAGAATTACATACATGAATTCCCAAGGCAGTGAAATAAAAAGATTACCTAGCGCCAAGAGTTGAAATACGGATAATTTTTTCCGCTGACCTTGGCGGTAAAAATATTCATTTCTCAGGTGCATATGCATTAAGGGGCTGTTTACATGGAGGGAGGAAGATCCAAGAGACTTTACGTTGGGTTTACACTCAGAAATTTCGGTCCGTGTGGTACCCAAGTAGAAAAGGTTCGAAAGGGAATTAAAAATGGCGGGCGACAAAAACAAAAATGCAATTTGGGCCCTCTTGCTCAACCTCGTTCCCAGGTTCTCTCTCCTACCCGTCGAGAGACCCTGGTTGGGTCTGGTCACGTGTCTCCCAGAATCTGGGAGATTACAAACAAACGACTTGGGGGAGGGGCGGATAAGTGTGAGATTTGTCTCTACAAAGCGTAGACGTCGAGATCAGTGGAAACTGTGTATCCGACCTTGTCTGAAGGGTCCTGTTTTTTACAGTTCCCGGACTAGTCAAGACAAAACCTCGGACGCCGAATCCTTTGACAGCGAAAGCGTAACTTCGCGCAGAATATCTGGATGTTTATCGGATGTTGCAAAGGAAATCACGGATTCACCACTTGTGCAGTCAAAAATATTTTAGGCGGTTGTATTCATACCGAAACGCAGTAGACTTGAATTGCCATTTCTATGTTATGGAGGCCACCTTTAGAAAGCAAACGTATGTATTTTCAAAACTATGATTATGCAGTTCGAAGGGGGGCCGAAAAGATGCATCAAGCGTTGCCGTCCTCACCGACCTCGAAAATATTAAAATCAAACAGAAGCAACAGGAAGAGAGAATACGCCGCCCGGACTCAGTTTGATTCTTCAAATGAAAAGAGGTAAACAGAATCTTAGAAGAGTATATTTTTATCCAACGGCTCTGTGTCGTATTTTTGTCGTCGGTTAAAATCAACAGAATAGCCGTATAAGTTTCTTTGTTAAAAAATATGGCTTGTGAATATAAAATGAATCCTCTGCTCTCAACGTAACTGGTATGTTTTGTCACCGCTAATGGTTTAGGTTTTGCATGTACTGATTCGGGCCGATTACCAGCAGCTGTCACCGACAAACATTGGTTCTTTCAATGCAAGTTCAACGAACATGGATTTTCCCTTCAATGCGGATAAACACGCGCTTGTGTCTTAGTCAGGATCGTAGATTTTAGTATCTAATTGTTGTCACCGGTTTAACTGCGATAACACGAGTTTTTTATTTCTCCGCTGGTAATTCGCTTGTTTATCTGGTGATAACTCTGTTTAGGCAGAAATTTCCCGAATTTCAGTTATAGTTGGAGGCTTAGCAAATCTGTCTTGCCCTTTCGATCACTGCGTGAACCCTGGCGTGAACGGTGAAAACGAACCAGACAAAAAAATTGAGAGACAAGGGACTCCTCCCTCGGAATTAATTTTGCTCTGGGATCACGTGACCAGACCCAACCAGGGTCTCTCTCTCTCTCTCTCGCTCCGTAGGGACGGGTAGGAGAGAACCCTGGGAACGAGGTTGCCTCTTGCTCTGTTTCATTACTGGCGTGTATAACTTCCTTTCAGCAGAATTATCACAATAATCGGCTCGTGGTAACACCAAACGAAATGGTCGGCCATTTTTGCCGTGATAAGCCACTGAACGACCCGCCGCCATTTTTGTCTGGTTCCTCTTGTCCTTAGTACCAGGATCTTCCTACCTGTCAGCTAGGACGATCCTAGCGCTAGGTACAAGTACAACCTCTCGCATCCAGGTGATCTGTGACGTCACTGCGGGGGCCTGGGGAAAGAAATTTTAATGCCGTATCCCATAAACCAACGCGCGCACTAATTGAATTCAATAGGCCACTTGTACTAAGAGGTCACGTGACCAATGCTTCCTTTAAACAACGAGTTTGAATCTTGCTGATGCCAAAAATTGTTAGAGCACACAAAAATTATCTTACACCCGAAATTTGAGAGGAAACGCATTTAAGGAAGATATTTTATGGCACTTTGATTTTTCAGCAAAGTAGTATGGTTTGTATTGGCCGCCATGTTGGAGGGCATGCTCTTGCCCTCCAACATGGCGGCCAAAATTACTTTTTGCTTATATCTTGTTCAACGTTTCATAGTTACGCTCAGATGTGCTGTAAACGTTATCACATCATCTTTTCAACATTTTCGTTGAATTTTAAGTGCAAAATTTGTGTTCAGAAAGAGGTAATTCATAATTTCAAAAATCACATTTTGGTCATGTGACCATTTACGAACTTATTCATTTTAAGAAAATGGTGCGGGTTTGAAAAACCAAATCACCATTATTTTGTTTAAGATATGACCCACTAATCGTTTTTCGAAGGCAAAATCATATAACTTTCATTTTCATAAAAACGATGTCATATGCCTCTTATTGCAAATGGCCTATTCAATCTGTTCCCGTCAGCTTTGGTTTATGGGATACGGCATTAAAATTTCTTTCCCCAGACCCCCGCAATGACGTCACAGATCACCTGGATGTAAACTGAATACAGAAAACATATGGCGCTAGGATGATCCGCCCTCTAGGATCTTCCTTCCTCTATGTAAACAGCTCTTAAGTGCATAACGGCTATTAAATCATGTCCAGTTATTTTTTTTGTTGATACATTTATAGAAAATGGAGAAGCTAGAGATTGTCATCGCGGTCCTGCTACTGTGCCTAGTAGCGCTAGGCGTGTACGTGACTACCTACTGGACACTGTCACGAAAGAAGAGGCGGGACGCAGAGGACGACCCCAAGAAGGCGGAGGTGCAGTACAGACACCTGGACGAAAGAGCGGAAAATGAGCGCAAGAAAGTCGCTACCGCTTATGCTCAAGAAACTATGCCCAGAATAACTATCACTCCGGTACAGCCACGCCCTAACTTCCCAAGGGTATGTTCTATTCTACTTTCTGATAGAGACTCTTTACATTCGACAACGAGGACAATTACTAGTACAAGATTTGAGCTAAAGTTTTTTCCGCTTATTCTAAAAAAAAAAACACCCCGGAAAGCTTCATCATACGTTTTTCACCAGAAAAGTTTGCAAGGTTCTTTTTATTGAAGGAGTTTAACCCCTCTCTGATCTCAAAATGATAAAACTTTTAACATTTGTTAACCTGTTCCCACCACAACGATATTCTCGCTAAAAGTTACCCTAAATCTGTAGTAGAATGACGAACGCTTTTACGTTTTCCCGCCAAAATCGGAGGCTGGCTCACGCGCGCGCACTACTGAGTATTGAGAAAATCTCGCACTCGTGGTCGCCCTCGTCTTGAAATCTTGAGGTCTTTAATGTTTTGCCTCTAAGGTCGTTCCAACCAATTCACTTACGTCCTTGTTAATTTTAACTTTAAATTCGTCTATTCACTTCCCTGAATATTCCTATTGAAATCTTTTGCCGCTCAGTACAGACCACTGGGTACATGTCCAATTCCCGGATGCAGTTGTAAGAGTGTACAACAATCAATCACATTCCATCCCAAAAAAGTGATTTTTTTTGTTTGGCAGTGGATTCTTATCTCGCGCTTCCCTCATTCGTTACCCGTGTCCTGTTGACACTTTAACTCGGTATCGTCTAATTTTTCAACTTTCACTACGGCTTATCACCACTTGCATTAAGAATTTCATCTTCTCATCCTCTACCTCAGAATACCCGTTCGACTGGTTAATTGTAATTTATTGCGTTTCAGAGTCTTCTGTCTTCAGATGAAATGCTCTCTACTGACGAGGAATATGATGGAGAAGAGTCATCCGATGATCATCCTGATTTGGGGAGACTTTACTTCGCCCTTAGATATGATCAACATCGGTGAGATATTCACTGTTGCTATAATGACCTGCACACGTATTCTGGTGAGGCGCGAGGACTAAAATTCGGTCGAGTGATGCTTGGGATGAATCAGAGCAAGGAGACACGGAGGGGCGTATTCCTAACCCTCCCCTCCCCTCCCCTCCCCTCCCCGTCTTTCCGCTTTTCCAATCTAAGCCTGAAAATATCGCTGTTTCTCATCGTCTGCGCCTGCAAGAGATGTTTCCTGAGAGGCATAAGCTGTATTCGCCGCCCCTACTCTATACTAGGGGCACCCAGCGAGAATATAGAATATAGAATATAACGAGAATATATATGAAAGTCTCAGGCTGTTCATAAGAAACCATCATAAAGTGGCATTAGAAACTGATCGTAGAATTTTATCGAGAAAGTCAAACTTTATTTTTTTTTTCAAACACATTGTGCCTCAAAGAATTTCAGACATAGGGAAAATAATTGACAATAGGTGCACATTTATGTCCTAGTATCATACCACAAACTCAATGAAAATACAGTATCTTTATAAATCTTAAATCTTTCCACAGTTTGTTTCTTTGTTCATAGAAGACCGATACCTAATTTTATCGAGAGCTTATAACTCAGTTTTATTCGCTTAAAAAGGAGATATATTTCTTTTCAATTCCTTTACTTTTTCTTTGTAGATCTATCTTAACTGTGCGTCTGATCAGAGCTGAAGACATACCAGTGGAAGGCGAATCCATCTCTACATATGTTGATGTTCACCTGCTGCCACTGAACCTTCAGAGTCACACCTTTCAACCTTACGACACAACTATTAATGTCAGCTTCAGGTATTTTATGCATAGGCTACTGTGAAGATTCTCTCTCTTTTTTTCGTCTTCAAAGATAGTGGGTTAGCACGCCTAATACTTGAAAACCGCAGGCCAGGATGACGTTCCCTGCTAGTAGAGGTTTACGATTTTTTTATTGTTATTTTTAAAGAAAACAACCATAATAAGCTTGTTAGTTTAGATCTTTTAATGTTTATTTCAATGTGTATTCTTTTTAAACTACTAGAAATACAATTATCGTCAACCCTTATTCGGAAAACCTTGGAAGCAACTGACCGTTTTGGTTTTCTCCTGGTTTTCTCTGTTCCTAGGGAAGTTTACGAGTTTCCGCTGTCCCAGTCAGATATGGCACTGCAGACACTCAATCTTCACATCTGTCGCTATGACAGCTATTCACGCCGGACTTCCATCGGTGACGTGTTTCTTGCTCTGGCTGAACTAAGCGCGCAAGGCATTGATTTCACTAGAGAAGTTTTTCTTTGTCGAAACATTATCAGTCATCAAGAGGTAGGATCGAAGTTTATCATATTTTTGCCCCATTATGGAAATATGGAAATTTCTCGCGTATTATTGAGAGCTTTCCACTCTTTCTTTTCTTTTCCTTTGTCGTGCAAAAGGTAAAACGACCTGAGAATATCCCATAGAAGAAAACTCAAAGCTATTGTTTACTGTTTCTTTTTTTTCCTGTTGCGTAAGTGAGGGAGTTAAGGTAAACTTTCCCCAGTCATCTTTGTCATGAATATGCTAAGCTAAGGGTTTACGGCTTAGTTTTACCCTTGGCTCAATATGTTCCTTCTAAAAAAATCTCGAAAAAGCATTTTTAGTAATAATTAAAACAGACAAGCACACTGAATTAAAACATGTGTACACGCAGCTGCAGAGAATTTTCCAAAATTGACTTTTTGTATTTCTTGCTCATACAGATATATCGAACGTTGGGCAGACGAAAGCATCTGGAAACTGGTGACGATGAGGGAAAAGACGATAGTGAAATTGCACACGCTACAAAACAAAGAGAAAGAAAGGTTAGTAACGTTAGATTCTGATTCTCACGGCTTTGCCAAGTAGAAATAATGGTTAGTATCAATATCTAAGAAGAAAATAAAAAACTTAGTAAGACCCAAACGAGCCAAACGATAAATCATATCAACATCTCGTAATGATCAGATTTCGGCACTACTCGTTCCCTTTAGCTTTTCCATACATTGCTTTTATTGTCAACGTTATAAACTATTGTAATAAAATGAATTGGAGGAAAACTAGAGAATATGTAGAAAATAAACTAAAGCTGGTGACATTAGAAATTTGAATGGAACCTCGCTATTAAATTGGTCTAGTTACATGGAACAAAAACAACACCCCGGAATGCGATGTATTTTTTCTTACCTTCTCTCCAAATTCCCATTGCTGTGCTCGTTTCTTCGTTTACATTGTTGACATAAAGACAAGAAATACCTGAAAAAATAAATTCTTGTCTCAAAATTTCAGATTTTCAGTCTTGTAGCTTTCGACTGGATGCACAATCTTCATCAGCAATAAACGCTCAGTTTTGTCTTCACGGGAAGTTCATAACCCCCATCTCTATTTAGGTTTGGACGCTGGTGTCTTATATGGATGGCCTCCTTGATTTTTTTTCTTTAATGTCCACCGTCTCTGGTCAAAGATCTTGACACCTTCTCATTCTATCTCCTGGGTTGTTTTCGATTGACCATAAATACCGTTTTCCTCTAATCTTCGTCTTTTGCAGGTGACGGGGAGAAAAGTCAGTTCTCAGAGAATGTGGGATGTGCTTCGCAGAGCCGTTCACTCTGGATCATATAAGAAAGCATATCTAGCCAGTGATTCCGGATCAGCTTTATATTGGGAATCTATTTTCTCTCCGGGGGCATCCAGTGCGGAAGGGTATAGATATGCGTCAGTGCCAAGTAGTCCTATTAAGTCCCCCGAGTTTTCATTCTCGGGTCCTGGCCCTCCTGATGAATCTGGCGAGAACACTGACGAGGAAAGAGGTACGTCATGGAAAGGAGGACAAAAAGTTGCCTTCGATTTCCCTCCAAGTTTGACCGAAGAGTCTGATTTTGAATCGTCCTTATATGAAGAGGAGAATGAGTCAAGACGCAGAGAATCTACCCAGTCTCCACCGATTGAATCGGTTCAGTTGTCCCCAGCTCCTGAGGAGTACTATAGAATAGTGCCTATTACACCGTTTACTCCTTACAAAAAGAGAAGGGAAGTTACCGAGCCTTCATTTTCCTGGAAACTACCGCATTCATTCACGTCACGTGAACGTGACGTAGTAGAAACTCTTTCCCAGGCCTATAAGCAGCCTCGGGTTGTATCTATTGCTAGACCTCGATATGAGCCTGGGAGCGAAGAAGAACCCCCGCCAGCAAAACAACGTTTGTTCGATCGAACGGTAAGTAAAAAGGGAAAGGAAACAAAGGAGCAAAGACTATCACGGTCAAAGGCTTCTAAACAGAGAAAAACGGAACGGAAAAGTAAAAAAGGTGTGTTTAAAAAGTCAAAAAAATTATCTCCCAGAATGGAACCTGATGGCGAGCCCGCGGAAAAATCGATCAGCTCAACGAGAGGAAAAAGCAAGCGTTCTGCTCTAAAATTTCGGGGAAAATCGTCGTCAAAAGCTCCAAAACTAGCTTCTCGGCGAAATGATTCGGGCCTTGTCGAGGGTTTGTCGACCGACCCAATTGCTTCGGAAATACCCGAAGAAGAATTGATCATGGAGCCTCCTTCGAGACTACCGACTGATATTCGTACGAGATTGAATTTCCCGTCTGTCTCAACTTCAGAGTACCTGACTCCTCCAATGTCTTCTTTACAAGACTTTTATTCAATAAACCGATCGCAGTCGGATCCGAGTGTGGACGTCGAACACTTCAGAAACTTAGGGGAATTATTTCCGGAATTCCGACGTGTTCGCTCGATGTCAG
>JBBMOI010000004.1:39552500-39555000 GCA_038088405.1 Porites divaricata
ATTCCGTTTCCGGATTCCGGATTCCATGTTTTAGTGCTGCCGAATCTGGAATCAGGAATCCGGAATGCGGAATTCGTAACCCTTTCAAATGTCACCTGTTGGAGCAGTATTGTACAGTTTTATCGTTTTTTTTCCGTTAGCCGAAGCTCAATTCGCATTAGAATAATTGTTTCATCTTTAACTTAACAGGATATTGAACATAATATCTCAGAAACCTTGGCTGATCAAGGCATTAAGGAACCCCTATCGAGCTTAGCTTTTTGCTGCTATTGAAACGTGTCCTCAGCTGTTACATAGAATAATAATTATAGAAAATAAGTTGTCAAAACAGCAAGCAACTATGTATAGTTCCATTCTTCAGCTACTGAATCATTCTCAGACATTTAGCGGTCATCCAGTTTCGACAGTTTCGTCTGAAACCGAGGGTTGAAAGTTGCGATACTTAGCACGTCACAGCTGCCCCGCTTAGATTACAAACTTAGACTTAAACTTCTTCAAAGCGGTCCATAGCCCACTGACCACCTAAATCGCAGTTTACGTTACTGGCAAACAACTAAAATGGAACACGCACCTGCGAAGTGTTCCTTTGCCGGAATGGCAAATATTGCTTGTGCTTCCTCGCGCGGTTAAGACATTTTTTCCCTCTAAATAAGTGCGTTGTCCAAGTAAAGAACCCTCTAAGAATCTGTAACCTTTCACCTACGAAGGTCACCGAATATGACCTAATTTTGGCAAGGGCGGGAAAGCTTAATCGTTCGCATGAATAAGTAGAAAAGATGGTGGTTTGCCTTGTCTGTAAGCACAGTCTCGGTATAGTTATACTGGCGGCCAGGTAAAACTGTCCGTATCCTTATCCTGGCCATGAAGGAAAAAAGATTGCCCCTCCCTGTAAAAAACCAATTAACTGGCAAATAGCGCATTCAAGAAATCCGCGAGATTTTTGTTACCCTTGTTCATGTGAAGTCACCTAGTAAGTATCTTCAATTGCTGTGTTTTTACCCCTGTCCTTTTTTTTTATTATTAAAGAAGTCGTTGGGCATAAATAAATGGGGAAAAAGGATAAATTAAGTGTAAGGAAGATTCAAATTTTGCTTCGTTTTCTACGTAAAGTAGCCAGAGGAGTCGCGTGTCACCCGATGTTTACTACAAAGTGAATATTCCACAGGCTTTAAAACAATTTACCTGACATTCCTAAAATAAATATATACAAATAAAAGAAACCAAGTGAAGAAAAGTGTACAGAATAAAAAAAAACAAAAAAAAAAAAACAGACTGTTTCTAAGAACATAGAATTATTTCATAAATGGAACTGGTTGATGTAAAAGCTTATTTGCACTTTTTCATGTCTAAGGTTTATTTGTGCTGTAGAAATTCAATTAACATTCTGTGAATGCATTAAAAACAAATGAAGAGCCTGACTATCTGCCAGGCTTAATGTTCTAACATGACATAACATAACATTTTATGTTATGTTAGAACATCTAAATTGTATTTTATTTCATTGCAATTGTGAAAATTTCGTTTTATTTGCTATGTGTGAGAAGTAGACATCTGCACTTATTTATTAAGCAGATCATAAACTGCTCAGTTAAAGAAACCCTCTTTATTTGAACCATGTGGTAGATTCTATTTATCGTAGCTGTGAAAACGTGTTGTATTTATTTATGCTCTCACCCTTACAAAGAAGATTATTAAGTATAACAAGTCATAAAGGGTGTCAAGGGCATTTACCCAGCCCTCTTGCAAAATTTTCCAGCTCGAACATCGAAGATTTCAGAGTCGTATCATCGAATGAACTTCATGCAAGAATGGCCAGGCCACTAAGCAAGTTTTAGATTTTTGCATGACGTGAAAAAAAAAACTGTTTGACTAATCACCTACTTGCCTTTTGAAGGCGACCTCATGTGAGAGACTTAACGTTTCAATTCAGTTTGTTGAAATGTTTTCCACAGCAAAGAAAGTTTGCTAAAAACTCACGGTATATAAGAGCTGAGACATCAGCGGGAGTAAGGGCGCAGCAGCACGAGGGAAAGAGGGCGTTCCCTATCACATGCTAGAGCTTGTTTATAGTCATCCCCGTTAACTTTGTGAGCCTGAATTAATCTCAACAGCGATTTGTTCTAAACTCCAGAAAAGTCATTCTCAAGCTATTCAAAAACATTCACATTTCTTGGAGTGCAAAGAAGTAACAACTTATAGGTAATATTATTATTAGGCCAAGAAGGTTCGTTTCTCACTGATCCCGAAAATCACGCACTTAGAAAGGAAAAAACGAGGAAAAATAGCGAGAGCGAGGAAAATAATAAAAGTTTAAAATGACATATTGACACTTCACATCTGCACTGTTCAGTTGTTCTTTAATGAGAAGTAAAATATTTAAATTGAGACATCTTTCAACAGCAGCGACAGTTTGGATACGAAATTCCCCTAGTACCTAGCCTGCGAACGACAGACGTTTCTCCTCGCTCATCGCCGCTGAGGAACGTTTCGCGAGAAGGAA
>JBBMOI010000004.1:39557500-39560000 GCA_038088405.1 Porites divaricata
ATTCGGACTCGAGGAATGATTGTTAAATAGAGAATCAAAAATGGGGAGGTGTCCGTCTTGTAGAGGTATCCGTTGAGAGAGATTCGACTGTTTATCAGTTTATTTTTCTTGCATCTCCCAACATCATCTACTGAATTACGGAGACACTCGCAAAGCGACTGATCCTACACTCATCTCTCATATTGCTTCACCAAAAGAAGCGGATTCAGGTAATTCTATGTCAATAGAATCACGGCAATTTTCCGATCAGCTACATTGTACAAAAAAGCGTGACGATTTTCTAACACTTCACGTGACATCTTTCTATCAGGGATTCTATGCCGCTCTTGATCATGGAACTTCAAAACACAGCAAAGTTTTTTTGTTTTCTGCATATTGATCAACTAGAAATCGAAAGCAATGGCTTAAAAACAAGCTTTGCAAAAGGCCAGCGTGTGTGAATTGATAATAGTAGCCTGCGAGAGCATCCGGTTTTTTCGGCTCAAGTTTCTAGTTTCACCCGCCGCTGTTCGTAGGCTAATGAAATAGTAAAGTAAACTGGTACTTGATATCGCGTGACTCACAATGAGCTAATCAAGTCACGTGAGAAATGCACACGCAAGCGCTTACCTCTGCAAGTGCAAAGCAGGTTTGATGTCTTTACTTCATAAAAATGAATGAACGTCGAAAGCGAGCATGGGAAGCCTATAAAAAGTACCGACTTGTGGTTAAGATAATTGCAGCTTTTACGCTTGCAATACTTGGAATCTCTGGTTGCATCGCTTTCGCCAAAGTTTATCACAACTACAATGCAGCAGTCTGGGCTGGTCTTTCGGCTGCGTTTGCAATTGTTTTCCTTCGCTTGCATTTCATGGTTTATCGGGATCGGCACGAACGTTCTATTTCAAGGTTAAGGTTCACCATAACATTATGGATTGGTGTCGTTGGCTTAATAGCTGCTGTTGTTGGCCTCACAACATACATTGTGCTTGGAGTCAAACATCATGAGAAGGGTAGGCTGATTAGCGAATTCTAGGCATGCATGACCTCCCATACTTAGGGCTTGACCTCACCTAAGACGGCGGATTGGCCTGTGTGTTGATGAGCCGGCTCCTTGTGCCAACATCGCTGAACTATTTTCAGCGATTGTGGTGATCAATTTGATGTATTGGACGATAAATTGCAAGCTTTACCAGATCGCGACGACGTGCAGCTGTATGCGACAAATCGGCAACTTTGCCGAGAACTGTTAACATGTAGAATCAACATACCAAAGTTGCCTCAATGAAGACGTCCAAAATTTCCATAAAACTCTTTTCTCATTAACATTATTTGTTCTCCGTTCAAAATGGGAGGAGAAGGCGTATGTCACAAGGATATTGCTTTGAGTAGTTTAGATCCATTTTGTGCTTAAAGAAGAAGTTGCTTTTGTCATTACTAAGTAGCTTAAAAGCTCCTGTAGACTGGTTACAAAAAAGATTTCGTCAAGGAGCACTAACCGTGATGATTATAGCGTTGAAAATTGAAAAAAATTCTGGTCCATTTTTTCAAGTTACAATCCATGCCTATATCCTTTCCATTTGTAGCAACAGAGCACAACTTGGGAGAGACTTCAGTAATTTCAATCACGGCCTAAATTTAGTCTTAAATAACAAAACTGGACCATTATTTTTGGACGAGTCAGCTGATGCAAAGCCTTTAAAACGATAGCAAACAGCGTGACATAACTTCTTTAAACATGAAGAGGTGCCTTTTTGCTTCTTTTTTGCAGGGATGGATCCGAAAGGATATTTTGTGGTGTGCCTCTGGTGTGCGAAGACTGCAATGTGGGGATTCTCTACATTCATGGCAGCCAGAAAGTTCCGAAAAAATTATTTTGATTCAGATGAAAATGAACTAATTGTAAATGCCTGAATCGAAGAGGAAAAACAATATCCAGTCAGTTATACTATAGACCTACGGTTTTGGAAGCCATCTTGTCGGGTAAGCAACCGCGTGAGAAATCACAGCATTTGTATGAGAATCTAAATGTAATGTCAAATAATTATCGTAAAACGGCTGTTCAAAAGAAAGTAGGAATTGTAAAATAAAGCAGCAAAGGATTCTTCTATCAAATTTTAGCAGCCGTACCTGTACTTAAATTTCTCCTGTCGCTTGCTTTAGATTTTCCGGCATATATTTGTCTGCAATTTTTCGCGGGAAATTTTAGTTGGTAAGAAAAAATGTTTTACAGACCAACTGGTAAAGGAAATTTTAAAAAGGTAGTTCTAGCGCGGGTAACGCCCTCAAATTTTTCAGTAGAATCCTTGGGAGTGAAAGTTTAGTTTACGATTCATTTATTTTATTTTCAGAAGTGAGAACAGCCGTTTTACGGACTGGAAATGACTCGAAATTACTGATAGATTCTCATCCCATACAAAAACTTTAATTCCTCACGCGGTTGCCTACTCGTGAAGGTCTATTAAAAAGACTGCCAATCCTGTTTTTGAAATCTCTAGACACCTGACACTGGTTGCTCATT
>JBBMOI010000004.1:39565000-39710000 GCA_038088405.1 Porites divaricata
TTCACCACCTTTTTTGCGTACAGAGTTGAGTCAAAATCTGTCGTATCCTGCTCGCTACTTTAGGAACGAGAAGGGGACTGGGGCAGAAAAAACTCCCGCGATTGACAGTGAGAGCGTTACTGGTACGAGGCGGTCTGCTATTGGCCAGAAGTCTTTGTGAAAGCTAACTCGGCCCAGTTTCCCTCTCGTTTCTGAAGTGGCGAATGGAGCGTTTTCACATGACGTCACGACGGCCATATTGATGTTCAAAACCAGTCCTGTGCGAACTCTATTCTTAAGTAAACGCTTGCCTTTGTTCCGATAGTTTGCATAGGTGCTGGCCACGTGAGACGAAAACGCTCTATTAAACTTTTTGGGTTCATTTCCAGGTGAAAGGAATTCACATTCTTTGTGAAAGCCAGCAAGATACCCTTTTCATTCAAGCCCTGAAATTAACTGAAAACTGGAAACTTGTCTTCTATTTGCTTGGACGGCGCATGCGTTACAAAGATGCTTTTGAATACGCCTCAAATTATTTACTGCGCAAGAACTCAATGATTATGAACGCAGATTGCTACGTTGATAAAGGATTTGAGTATCTGGATGAAAACGTTCTTAACAAGAGAACGATGTATGCATTAACAAGACATGAAACTCCCGAACACATTCGCCACTGTAATGGGAGGGATTTTTGTGGACCGAGCTCAAAATACATTGGTTCTCATGACGCGTTTTTGTTTAGGCTCCTCGCCCCAGTTTCCACGCAGTTGCTGGAAAATGTTAACTATCGCGCCAACATTGTTGGAATTGAAAAAGTACTTATATTTAATCTAAGAAAATACGGAAATTTTAAAATGAAGAATCCATGTAGAATTCTACAAATTGTACATCACCACTGCAGTAGAAAGAGGAACAAAAGTGAACGATATATTCAGGGACAAAGAATCGACCACTACCTTAATCTTACAAAAGAGAAAAAAGGAAAATTCATCATGGTGCCATTTTCTGGCTTATAAAATATCATTGTTTTTCTAGCCCTGCGCCGGTTGTGTTAAGGTGATGTAACACTGGACGATTCGCAACGGCGATTTTTAGCGCAACACAACATTGCAACATTAGCCAGCATTGTTGTGATACTGTTTCAAACGGTTGCAACATTGCAAAGCTCTGTTGCGCTAAAATCGTCGTTGCTAATCGTCCCATGTAACATCAACGTTAGGGCGAAGAGAGAAATTTCAAGGACGCGCGCTCGCGCACGAGGTGAGCAAAGGAGCTTGCATTGGCAGGCGCCGGTTAGCGCGCGAGGGGAACACGCAAGAGGAGGGGGAGAGGAGGCGCTGATAAAGCTAAGGTCCAAGTTTTTTCTACGTTCTCTGACGGTGCATGGAATTCCATTGGCTAAGAACGCCTCCTGGAAGTTAGTTAGGTGAGGGCCTTGCGTATATTATCTGTGGGCATCAAGTAAACCCTCGTTAAAAAAGTATCTATCTATCTATCTGTCTGGCTGTCTGTCCTCTCGTGCGCGCACGCGTCCTCGAAATTTCTCCCTTCGCCTTAACAAAACCGGCGCCTTCTACGAAGTTTATTGTTTTACAAGATGTACGCTTTTTATTTGTGCATATAGAGACCAATGAAAGGTAAACGGCAGGTCAACACTCTTTTGCAAACTAGCAGGGTAGATTTTCTTCTGCCTCAACAGGAAGAAAAAAAACCGTGGAAACTAAATCACCTAATTTCAACGAAACTTGAACAATAGAACTAGAGAAATTAAGATGATAGAAATACTTAAATATAGCGGGTTTAGTCTAGCAACTCCACATGAGAGATTTATGTCTTGTTAGAAACCTTGGCGATCCAGGGCTTGGCCAACTGACAAAAAACAAACAAACAAATAAATAAAACGTCAACTTCACAACAAAGACAACAAGAACAAATCGGCGCTGGTGCTGAGACAATGGAAAAGGTTGCTGAAGCTCATCGATAAGATGACTGTTTTTTTTTTTTTCATAATTTAAACCAAAAAAAAAGGTTTTTCATATCTGATGAAGTGTTATGGGATGGAAACAAAACTGCGCAAAACACAAGATATCTTACCTTTGTTGCTTTTCCTCAGAATATGAGGTTACCAGTCGCTTCCATTGTGCTATACTCGGGTATTTCCTTGAATCGATTTTTACTTGAGTAACAGCTAAGAGTACATCAAGATCTAGTTTACTTGGCTGTAATCTGTAAAGTATGAATGAATCGAGCAAGTAGTTCAGCAGAAAAGAAATTTTCTGCACTGTAATCCCTGCTAACTACGCTTCAGGAGATTTTTTCGGATAGCCTATTTAGTTCTTAAATAGGTTCTAATTTGCTGAAGAAAAAAGTACTATGTAGCTAGGAGTATATTTAGTGGTATTCAGCTTATTCCTTATAAAAATCTATATAATTGCAGTTGGAGTGATAAGGCACCTATGTCCCCGAAGAGGATCCTGAATGTTGACTTATCTTATTTGCACAAGTGTACAGAATGTTTTCAAAAAATAAGAACCTGTTTCAAATTTTAGGCTCAACATGTTCTTGTACAGCGGGGGCCTAACTGGCAAATTTTTGCCCAACAGGTTCTTACCCGCGGGTTTTTACTGTATTTCAAGATCTAGTTATTACAGTAAGAGTATCCTTCAGATTCGCCGGCGATTCACTTGTATGCTCAACATTCAAGTGACCTTTCCATGTTGTCGCATTCAAACCAGGTGATCTGTGACGTCACTGCGGGGGCCTGGGGAAAGAAATTTTAATGCCGTATCCCATAAACCAAAGCTGACGGGAACAGATTGAATTGAATTGAATTGGTGCGCGCGTTGGTTTATGGGATACGGCATTAAAATTTCTTTCCCCAGGCCCCCGCAATGACGTCACAGATCACCTGGAAGCTATTGCGCAGTAGATCGATAAAACCTTGACACTTGATCATTCAAGAAGAGAAAATGTCACTGCACTACTTTATGTTTTGTATTCTTCGTTAAAAGCCAACGTAACCCTACACCGCGGTCAAATGAGAGAAATTGTTACAAGCCAAGCGAAGTACTTCAAACCTAAGGTGGCTACTTTCAATACCCGACCATATTTTAAAGCGTTATTAATAAAACCGAAGCTCGGTGCCATTTTCCAGCATGATTTTCTTTTAGCGCGAATGTTCACGAAAAAAAAAAGGGTCAATGTTTTGAGAAAAATGAGAAGATAGTTATGTTACGAACTAATTTACACATCTTTGCCCGTTTTTCCACTTACTGATAAATGAAATCCCAACAATTAAAACCAAAATAACGCCTAAGACGTCTGACTGTGATGGAACCTACCCCTGGATGAAAACATTGACATCCTCTCCGCCAGGAAAGTGGCTAACACTCTTAACGGGCTTGGTATGTCCAAACGCTTTGTTTTCTGGCAATTTAAAGCCCTGATCTCCACCATCACCAGTTCCTGAACAATCTACCTCGACACATCTCCAAGCAACTGTATCTACATTGTTCTCAAACACGTCGTCCTCATCAGAATCTTGTGCCTTTGTGGATGGCATTGATGACAATAATAATGATGTTGGACTTTCATTTCTGTCGTTTTCGAAGTGGGTAGAACTTTCAAAATTCTCGTCCCCTAAACTAGCCTTGACTTCCACATCTGTCGCCATATGAACTACATCTTTGTTTTTTGCGACAAACAGCCTACTTTCGTTTTCTGGTGAGTGGTAAGATAACTTCTTCTTGCATAGAAGACTGCTTCCATGATCCACATCATCTTTTGCATCACTTGTTTCTCCTGAGGACCTACCCACATCAAATGTGTTCAGTTTGTTTGGCATTTCAGCTACCGAAGTATTATATTCTCTGTTTGTTTTAGCTTGTTCTCTTTGCAGAGAAAGCGTATCTAGGTTATCCGTCAGTTCGTCTACAACAGCTTCATTCAATTTAACCTCTGATCTTTGAGGCATGGGTGAACTGCAGCTTAAAACATTTTCCACAACATTCTGTCGTGTAGAATCCCACAGCAAGTCTTTATCTACTTTCGTAGATGTATGATCCGATTCAATTTGTGAATCTAAAAACCGTATTTTCTTTGAAGTTGCTTTACAGCCTTCACTGAAATCCTTTACACCAGATTCCTCACGACAGTTACTCACACTTTTATATTCTCCTTGTCTAAACAAAACATCCTCCCTTAAAACAACACTGCTCTGCCTTGATTCAGGTGTTTTGAGAACAGCACTGTCTGTGCTCTTCACATTTCTCAGTCTTTGGGGTGTTACCGATAGCCTACTTAACAGAATTTTGTCCTTTTTCTTGGCTAAATAATCTTCTAGCTTCTCCAGACCTTGAGGGGTTGACAGGTCAGCATAACATCCAAGAAAATTCCAGTACTCTACCCATGGGATCTTTCCATTATGAGCAAGCTCCCTACCAACATCAAACAGAGATCAAGTGAGATAATTATCAAAAGTTTACGGTCATCTCGCCACCAAGTAATGACTCTGCATTAATCAACGTGTTTACTCCCCTAGGATTTCTTATTTAAAATTTTTACTTCTTCGCCAAGCTTATTCAAATTTGATTACAGACTTATTAGTTGGTGGAGAGCTGGTTGGTTGAGTTTTTCATTTTTCATTTTCTTTTTCATTACCTTCCAATCCTTTCAACACCCCGGCTATTATCTTTTCGTTTAATCTGAATGTAGTTCTTACGCTGTTCTGTCTTGGGAGGAGTTTTCCATGAATGATAGAATTCTGCAGCCTACAAAAGACATTATTTTGTTACTACATAGTAAGATGAATTTCACAGTAAAAAATTGGGGGAAATAACCTTGAAAGTAGGAAGACAATCTTCTGATCGCACATTTGAAGCCTGTTTATCTCACTGAGATAAATCTCTTCACAAACTGTATGCATGTATGACTGGCATTGAATAATAATTCTGAGTGCCTTTAAAACCTAAGACACAAGGTGCGGTTATACAAACCATGGTAGAAGGCATTTCCCACGTTAACGAAGCCGTGTAAAATTTTAACGTGGATTTGTTGTGGTTCAATTTTTTCCTTGGTTTAAATTTTATTTTCCTTTGTTTAAAACTCATTATCATTATTACCATACCCCAAAATAAAGGAAAATAAAATTTAAACCAAGGAAAAATTGAACCACAACAGACTTACATAGTTTACCGTGGTAACATGCGGTTACACGTGTATTGATTCCCATGAAGGTAAATTAGCTGCTTTTATGGTTTCATTTGCGCTATTTTTTGCGGTAATAATCGCCGTCGATCAAATCGATCATGGCGGTATTTCATGTTATGTTGCTAATTTACGTATAATTTGGCTGAAATTTGGTATGTTAGTACTGAAAATTTAGCGCAGGTACATAGCCTTTTCTTTAATCTTGACCTTAGATTCCATTTTACAGTACAAATGCATCTCACTGTTCGATTACATGCCAGGAATAAAACATATTTTTGGGAATATCGTTCCTAAATCTAGCACAACAAACCAGCTCAAAATTTTACCTCGAAATTTCCCCATTACTTTCATTTTAAAGTGAAATCTGCCACGTCATGCAGCATCGATCTTTCTCTCAACAGCACGAAAGAAACCCGTTAAAAAAGCAATTTTTATGCGGTTTCATTTTAGTGTCAAATGAAGAAACCTGATTGGCTCTCTTGCCTTGGGTATCAAAAACCCCTAGATATTTTTGATACCACGTAAAATGTCATGGGCGGTTTCCTTCTTCTTTTTGTCGTAACCACGAATATTTCTCATGGTAAATTTATCTCGGAAAAAAGTTCGGTCACACGCACCACGCAAATTTCCCACGGTAAAAGCGTCCCGTGTAACCGCACCTATATTTCAAAGAATATATTTTTCCTTCCTATCTGTTCAAGCCCTTTCTAATGAATTATAACCAAAAGTTCAGCTACCAGGCTCAGCATTTCTACTCCTTTTATTCAAACTGCCTGCTTACTTCGTCTTGATTTTTCATTAAATGTTTACTGCAGTAGAACTCCACTATTTCAAACCTCCACGGAAAAAACAAGCAGGTTAAGATAGCAGGGATTTGTTGATTAATTTTGACCTTTTGTTTTGTTTCGCAAGGGAAACTTAAGTTCAAATTGTAAGAACGATTTAATGTTCAAACAATCACTTTTTGGTGCTTGAACTTAGTACACAAGGAGACTGAAATAAGATATTGTTGATCTAGCAGGGAATTAGCCTTAAAAACAGGAAACATTTCATGACTCGATCCCCCACTGGTTTCCCCGTGAAATGACATCTAATTAATTGCATAATGGCTGAAAAGTTGCTTCATCCAATCATAAGTGCTACCCAGATCTGGCCAGTGTGGAATTTCTGCGCTTACTCCTCAGATGTCATTTTGAGGGGTACACCAGCGGGGGTGAAATGAAATGTTGGCTGTTTTCTCAAGCTAGCAGAGAATTCAAGCTAAGCTAAGTCTGGACAAACAGAACTCTGCCACAGAAGGATCTAAAAATGCCACCCTTACTTTTGGTAGTTACGCTGCCTACTTTAAAAGTTACAGAGACACATAACCAGCACTTCTTTATGTAAGACAGCTAGAGGTGTCCCTTCAGCATGTATGGCTTACAGAGAGTTCAACATGACTAGGTACCTTTGAAGGAGACATTGGACCAGCAAATGCCCGGACGGTCACTGGCATGTCACTTGGGCTGTTCTGTTGCTTCCAGCCGTGACTAAGTGGGCTTCCTTGTACTGTAGGTTCTTGAATACTTTTATCATCAGAAACTTCTGGTGACCAAGGACTTCCTATCCAGGGAGGGGTGGAATTGTCCAAGGATCCCATGAGTGGAACAAAAAAGCTGTCTATGGAAAGTTCCATAAAAAAAATACTAGGGATGAAGCCATTAATGTGTCACTTCATCGTTCATTATTGCAATGTTATTTTTTTCTGAAACCATGAGCAGGGAGGTTGAAGTGAATCATGTGTTCTAATTGGCAACCCAATTATTGACAGGTATGGATTATTATTTGAAAAAATTCTATCTACTCCTTGAGTGGTCAATTTCGCTGACAAATTTTGGAAAGAGAATGTTTTGCTAGACTGGTGAATATTTAGAAAGAATTTAGCTATTACATGGCAGTGCCTGCTTTCCCCCAAAGCAGACCACAGCCCCATAAGAGGGAAGCAGGTTTTCCTACCCAAAAATTTACTGACTATTGTCCCCAAGAACAGAAAAAGATGAGGATATGGAGAAAATTTACACATCTCAATGTGCTAGTGTTCTAGTGATTACAAACCGTCAAGAAAACTCTTTATTTGATTCTTTACTTCAGAACTTGGAGCAGTGCATCTAGAACAAATTACCTGAAAAATACACATAAGAATTGCAATAAAATAATCTTTTTGTACAGTACAATTTGCTAAACAAAAACAACTTGTGCACTCTCTTAAACAACTCACCAGCCAAGATGCTACAAATTTTATAGCCCGCAAGAGCATCCGGTTTTTCGGCTCAAGTTTCTAGTTTCATACGTCTGCTGTTCACAGGCTACAAATTTTATAGATCCTTATACTTATCCAATGCAGGGAATTTTTATAAAGAACAATATTTGTAACAGCTCAAAAAAAATGCAGGTTAAAATTTTTTAACATAGGTAGATTCTCAATTTCATTTGTCTCCTAACCCTAATTATTCATCAATTAGGTCTAGGAGACAAAGGAAGTGCAGAATCAACCTAGATTAAAAAAAAAAATTAGTGTAATTACATTGATGATTATCAAAAATAGAGCGCTGTGATTGGCTAGGAGCTTCGCTTTATCCTGCTATAATCACCACGCGGTGATTATAACATTGAAGGCCAGCAGTTTTCAAAATGGCAGCCAGATTTTTTGATGTTTTGGAGTCGGAAATTGATCAATACTTTTATTTTCTCGAATAATCATCAATGTAATTATACTAAAACAATTAGTCGCCTCAGGCGACGTGAATATCGGCAATTAGTAAAATCCAACTAGTGGTCTATTATCAATGCTGCTTTCTGATTGGCTGAGCTACTACAAGGCTATATGTTATAGCCTACTAGTAGCAAAAAGCGCTGACTTGTTGGCGGCAAAAAAGGATTTTTTAACTAGCTAAAGTTGTTTTGTCTCGATATTTTTGACCAACTAGTTGGATTTTACTAAAACAATAATTATTATTCCTCTCGCCCTCATGGCCTCTGAGTCAATAGCCCACTTGGCCTTCGGCCTCATGGGCTATTGATTCAGAGCCCATTCAGGCTCGAGAAATAATTGTTAAATAGTCACCTCGACTTCGTCTCGGTGACTATTTGCTGATATTCACGTTGCCTGAGGCGACTAATATTGTTAATTAACCTGAATATAACTTTGACCTGTAACATTATTCACAATGATGTATTTTTATCATTATTCAAATACCTGATCAGGTGTTTCACCATACTTGTTTCTTCTCTGGACATCAGTCAGAGGATGGGATACCAGATATTCCACAACATTAGCATAACCAAATTTGCAAGCAAAATGTAAGGGTGTTTCACAGTTCTGACAGAAATCCAACATAAAGAGCATCAGTCAACAAACAAGGTAGAGAAAAAAATTAAGGAATAAACAGTGACTTTGTTACCTCTGCGTCCTCCACCCCCGACCCAAAAAGTCATACTTGTCCAATACTCCAACAAATTTATGCATGGCTTTGTTAAATTTCTCATTGTTTTGCTTTGTTCTTTATTGTTATGCTTTTGTTCAGTATTGTAATGTGAACACAATACAACACAATGCCATGGATAAATTTGTCGGAGTATTGAACAACCCTCATAAAAACCCCCAAGGACGCAAAATAATAATTTATGGCATGTGTCATGTAGGACACAAAGATTGATCATACAATCTGAAGATGTTTTGTAGATATCCTGTTCATGTGATTTTGGTGGCTGTTGTTGACTGTCATTTAACACTATGCATATTTCTTTTAGACTTTTTTGGGGTTTACAAAGAAGGACTACATTTTAATTTCAGCAAAAACTGCAATAAAGAGTTTTGGAGTCTGTCTTCAGATTAACTGTCTAGTTACTGATAGGCCAGTGCATTTGGACTAGGACTCATGATTTTTCACAGGATGAGTCCCAGGAAAACAGGACACTCAGGTACATTTCTGAAGAGAAGGCCCATCACGCAAGCCCCAGGTAGACCCATAGCCAGAAATTCAACCTGTGACATCCAGGGATCTCTCTTCCCACAAGCATGTACTCCCAACAAGGGTACTCAGGTGGGTTTTGAATGGGTATGTGCTGCCGAGGTCTTCAAATTTGGTTCTCAGTGTTGAAAAGATTTGCATTCAAAATGATACCATATTTTAGAAATTGTCTCTTTGTGTTTCTTTGAATTCCCCCTTTCTAGAGCACTCTCACTCTAAACACTTTGAACATTTCAACTATCTCCCATTCTAGATCGGTAGTCCTAAACTCATGACCCCATTGGATGGCACATCCTCATATAGGTATTTTCAGGAAGTACTAACTTGGGGTGGAATGCTATTACAGGATTCTCTTTTGCAGAGTTGCTTCAACTTTTACTTGACTTACCATGGCATGATAAGAACAATAAATTACTTTCAGTCTTATTTGTGTGTTAACTGGCCTGGGCTGAATAAGTGAAGGTGTTCTGGCTGAGTGGATAATGCCGTGTACTACAGATCTCAGGTCTGGGTTCAGCCTTCCTTTGTTTTTCTTAATCAAAAAACTTTGCTCCACTCCACTACACCTAAGTGTGTATAGCTACTGGCAATGTGCATAATAATCCCGGGGGGTACTCCAATATAAAGACTATACAAGTATGTGCTACTCAACGGGGTATGATTTTTCATCTAAATTTTCAAAAGTCTCGTGTCAGTGTTTATAAAATTTAATGCTTCACGTCACTGTCAGAAATTGAACGAAAATTCTTTGTCTTTGTTGGAATTTTAGAAAAGCGGGATAGCGATGCATTGTAAAGAAAACATAACAGTTCTGCAATTTCTCAGTTAACATTTCGCGTATCGAACACCCAACCTCGTTCCCAGGTTCTCTCTCCTACCCATCGAGAGACCCTGGTTGGGTCTGGTCACGTGTCTCCCAGAATCTGGGAGATTACAAACAAACGACTTGGGGGAGGGGCGGATAAGTGTGAGATTTGTCTCTACAAAGCGTCGACGTCGAGATCAGTGGAAACTGTGTATCTGAGCTTGTCTAAAGGGTCCTGTTTTTTATAGTTCCCGGACTAGTCAAGACAAAACCTCGAACGCCGAATCCTTTGACAGCGAAAGCGTAACTTCCTGCAGAAGTAGTTAATAGAGGATGCCTTGCCCCTAACTTTTACCACCGATTATTTCTGTCATTTCTCTGATTAACCCCATACTAACTTCATCAGTACAAAAAATGACAGACTTAATGGGAAATTTTGCCCCGTCAAGCACCCACTTTTTATTTCAAGTTTAACTCTGTCATATTTTGATACTAAAAGAATTTTTGAAATATTTAAAATTTTCCATTAACTCTGTCATTTTTGTGTTTATTTGACACTTTATGACATTAATGGCTCGCCCTGCGGGCTCGCGGAAATGACAGAAATAATCGGTGGTAAAAGTTGTGGGCAAGGCATCCTCTATTAACTACTCTAGAATAATTCAATCACGATAAATATTATTACAAAATATATTTAGAAAAGATTAATTATAAATATAAAAATAATTTTGATTTATTTATATTTGTAGAAATGTTTATCAAAATTATATAAACTATATCTAAATGGAAGAATTTAAAAATTTTTTAGTAGATTTTTGTGAACAAAATGGGATGGAAATAGAATGTGGAGTACATGAAAAAGAAAGATTCAGAGATATCAAAGAAGCAATGGAAATCATATCTAAATCACAGGACCAGCGAAAGATTGAGATAGCAAAACGGGTAGTTTATAATTATCAACTTTTAGATGATATGATGATGAAAATAGTTGGGATTCCTCATTATGAAGAGTTTGGAAAAAGTTTTGTAATAGGAGTTTATGAGAGAATGGATTGTATATTAGATTCATTAAAGAGATGTTTAGTAGGTTCATTAACTGCTCTTGCAAAAGATGAAAGAATAAGAGATTTTTTTTTAGAATTATTGTGTAGTTCAAAAGAAGAATTTGAAAATTTAAAAAAATATGTTGATGAAGAATGTTGATTTAAAAAATAATATTTTTTTATAATAAAATTGCGGAAAATGACAGAAAATAATGGTTCGTTTTTCGGGCTCGTGGAAATGACAGAAATTAATCAGGGGCGAAATTTTATGGTAGATCATCCTCTAATAACTACTTTCTGAGGGAGAAGAGTAAGTCAACTTCACAAAAAAATTTCACAAATGAAATGTTTTTTATTGAAAAAATTTCACAATTCTGAAGAGAAAATCTGTAGTTTTTGATTGGATGAAAAAAACGTATGACTGTCTCATGACACCAAACAATAGCTAAATAGTTATGACTCATATTCTGTTTACCAAACATGACTAGACTTGTCTCATTTTTGATTATTAGAAGTAGTGGGGGATTTCCTTTCAAAATAATCTAAACAAATACTAAAATGGAATATCAAAATCCTGAGGACCAAGATTTCTTGGTTGAAGATGGCTATAAACATGATAAAGATCCTGATTATGTTCCTGAGGAAGAGGAATCATCTTTTGATGAAGATCCTGATTATGTTCCTGAGGAAGAGGAATCATCGTCTGATGATGTAAAAGGAAAAGATTTTCAGGAATTAATCGAAAAGGTAAAAAAACTCGGCGCCGAATCTGTAGAAGAAATTCTTTTAAAAAATGATTTGAAAAAATAATTCTATATAATAAAATGTAGTTGTCAAGTTATTATCGTTTCTCACCAGAAAATATTATTTTTAAAGAATTCAAAGTAAACTATTCTATGTTGTCAATACATTCCAGAGTTCCCTAGCAATTTCAATCGCTGAAAGTAAACTCAAAATCTATTTTCAGTTTTGCTGGTTGCCAGGGAACTCTGGAATGCAATCTATTGTTTTCAATGAAACGTGAGGTTATTTTTGATGAGATCATAATCAGGGGGTTTCCCTTCAAAATAATCTAAACAAATACTAAAATGGAATATCAAAACCCCGAGGACCAAGATTTCATTGTTGAAGATGGCTATAAACATGATAAAGATCCTGATTATGTTCCTGAGGAAGAGGAATCATCATCTGATGATGATAAATATGTTGTAAAAGGAAAAGATTTTCAGAAGTTAATCAAAAAGGCTAAAAAACTCGGCGCCGAATCTCTTGATTATTCAAAGCGGAAAAATAACAAGTACGTTGTCAAGTCGCCAGGTGGCAAGAATTTGCATTTTGGCTCGTCGCAATATCCAGACTTTTTAATTCACAAAGATAACGAGCGAAAAGAAAAATATCTTTCTCGGGCGATGAAGATAAAGAATAAGAAGGGTGAGTTGACTTATGAAAATCCTGAATCGGCTAATTTTTGGAGTGTTAATCTGCTCTGGTCGGGGAAGTAGAGTTTTGAGGCAGAAAAATAAAATTTAAAGGTTTCAAAAATAATAATAAAAATGGGATTCAAGTCAACATTGCCAGGTGATATAACTCCATTTAAAGTTGGTGGGCTTATATTTCCAAGTAAACATCGTTATGAAGATTTGAAAAGAATAGATGTTGATGCTGAAAATATTATTTCAGATTTCAATGATGAGAAAGATATTCAAGATTTTGTTAATAAAATTAGCCCGATAAAAGTTATTGAAACGTACCCTGAAGCAAGAGAAGAGATGGATGGTTTGTTTTTTAATATAACAGGATTTTTATGTTATGAATTTTATGGAACTAGTAATTTTAGAGAAAAGTGTTATAAATTTGCTGATAAGTTTTTTTCAAAATTTAAATATATTGAGCCATAGATTATTGTTTTATATCAAATCTGATATAAAACTATCTCTCAGCCAGAAAAATAAAATAGAAAATTAAAGAATTAAATAAATTAATAAATAAAGATGACTACTGATTTGAGTAAACTTTCTATTGCTGAATTAAAACAAATAAAAAAAAATATCAAAAAAGAAATCAAAGCTGATTATAAGAAAAAGTTGATAGATGATATAAATAAACTACAAAAAGTAAGAGATAAAATCAAACCAAAACCAAAACCAAAACCAAAACCCAAAACATTTGAAGAGTATTTCCAGGATTGTATAAAGAATAAAACAATACCTCCAGATACTCCACCTTATCTGCGCAAAGCACTTGAGAGAGCTCTCAGAGAATATGAGCAAGGAATAGAGAAAGAGAAATCATCTTTGGAAGGATTTGCTAATAAATACTTAGTAAAAGGCAAAACTGATATTACGCCATTCGAGTTTTTCAAATCCAAGGCTGCTTCTCTTAAAGAGTTTCTCAGGAACCATCGAAATATCAAAGTCAGATTTGTTCTTGTTTGCATGATGGAACAAATGGGAAAGACAAGCGATGGAAAGACAAGTCTTTCCATTCAAGATAAAGCTTATTTTAATTCTGAAACACATATCAATCTTGAATCATCCGATGTAAAAGAAATACTCTTCAAGGTTTTTCATTCTATTTTTGAAAAGATTGCAATTTATCAGAAGAACGGAAGTGGATGGTATTTCAGGGAAATAGTACATCTTGAGATTCATACTGTCGAATACAATCCAATGAGGGGTTCATCTTATATTCCCCTTCCAGATTGGATAATGCGAAAGAAAGCTTTATTAAATATTAAAAATAAAGATGAGAAATGCTTTCTATGGTGCGTACTGAGATATCTTCATCCAAAGGGAAAGAATGCGGAGTTATTAACAGATTTGAGACAATATGAAAATAGCTTGAATACAAAAGGAATAAAATTTCCTGTCAAATTAAAAGACATTTCAAAATTTGAAAAACTCAATCCAGATCTCCCAGGGATAAACGTGTTTTCAGTCAATGAGAGAAACAAGTTTTACCCTCTCCGAATGGCGCAGAGAGATCCTCAGAAAACAATCGATTTGTTTCTATTTGAAGAAGAAGGTAAATATCATTATTTACTTATCAGAAATTTTTCAAGATTATTACGATCTCAAATAACATCGAGAACGAATGGGAAAATACACATTTGCAAAAGATGCTTTACTCATTTTTCAAAGGAAGAATTATTTCAGCGTCATATTGAATATTGTTTATCCAATGAACCAGTTGTTGTAAAAATGCCTCCGAAAAATAGTAATCTTGGTTTCAGGAATTATTTTAAAAAACTTCCAATACCTTTTGTAATTTACGCCGATTTTGAATGTTTTACCAAATCCATAGAAACGTGCAAACCCAATCCAGCAGGTTCATATACACTTGGTTACCAGAAACACGAACCGTCGGGGTTTTGTTTTTATATAAAGGGAATAGTCCCAAATATTTTTAAACCAATCTGTTTTACAAAACAGAGAGAAAGTGATAATGTTGCTGAAATATTTGTTTTAAAACTTGCAAAAATAACTCAAAAACTTTACGACGATTTTTATCGTCATCCAAAACCTCTCAGATTAACAGAGGAAGAACAAGCATCTTTCAAAGAAGCCAGGATATGTCATATTTGCTCAAAAGAATTAAAAGATGATAGAGTCCGTGATCATTGTCATTTTACCGGTCAATATCGAGGAGCTGCACATAACAGCTGCAATCTACAATGCAAAAAACCGTTGATATTACCAGTAATACTTCACAATCTTCAAGGATATGACGCGCATTTGTTTATAAAAAAACTTTCAGGTTTGAAGGGTGAGCTGAATTGTATTCCATCGACTGAAGAGAAGTATATATCGTTTTCAAAGAAGATCAAAGTTGATGAGTACAGATCCAAGAGAACTGGAGAGATGGTGACTTTGAATTTTGAGATAAGATTTATTGATTCGTTTAAATTTCTACAAACCAGTCTTGCTAATCTTGTTGGAAATCTGCAACCGGATGATTTTCTAAGTACAAAAGAAGTAATGAAAGATAATATTGATCTTCTTACTCGAAAAGGTGTTTATCCCTATGACTACGTTTCATCTCTTGAAAAACTAACTGAAACACAACTTCCAGCCAAAGAGAAATTCTATTCAAAATTGAATGATGAAGACGTTTCAGATGAAGATTACCAACATGCTCAAAATGTATGGAATACATTCAAATGCCAAACAATCAGAGATTATCACGATCTCTATCTTAAAACAGACGTTCTTTTGTTGGCGGATGTTTTTGAAAACTTTCGTAAAACATGCCTGAAGCATTACAAACTGGATCCGGCGCATTATTATACATCTCCTGGATTGGCTTGGGATGCTTGTCTCAAAGAAACTGGACAACAACTTGAATTACTGTGTGATTACGATATGTTGATGATGTTTGAAAGAGGAATCAGAGGTGGGATGTCACATATAGCAAAACGATATTCGGAGGCAAATAACAAATACATGAAAGATTATGACCCAGAAAAGTCTTCCAAATACATTCAATATTTGGATGCTAATAATCTCTATGGTTGGGCGATGTCTCAATCACTTCCGACGGGAGGGTTTAAATGGATGACAAATCTCACAAAAGAAGAGACGTTGGAAATTCTTGAGAAAACAAATAGCAGCATGAATAATATGGGAAAGAAAGGTTTTATATTCGAGGTAGACTTGGAATATCCAAAGGAATTGTGGAAGTCACACAATGATTACCCTCTTGCTCCGGAGAAGATAAAAGTTAACGGCGTTGAAAAACTTATTTCTCACTTTAAACCTCATAAAAAATATGTTATCCATTATCGTAATTTGAGGCAGTGTCTTGAACTGGGTTTGAAAATTACTGCTGTTCACCGAGGAATTTCTTTTAATCAAAGTCCTTGGATGGAGCCTTATATCAGGAAAAACACAGAACTTCGCAAAACAGCGTCAAATAGTTTCGAGAAAGACTTTTTTAAACTGATGAATAATTCTGTGTTTGGAAAGACTATAGAGAATATTCGGAAGAGACAAAATGTGTTTCTGGTTGATAATCGAGAAAAAGCTGCAAAATTAACAAGTCGACCTAATTTTGAAAGATCAACAATATTTGATAAAAAATTATTAGCGATACATTTAAAGAATACTGAAATTTATTTTAACAAACCTGTGTATGTTGGTCAAGCTATTTTGGATTTGTCAAAGTTGTTAATGTTCGATTTTCATTATAATTTCATCCAAAAGAAATATTCTTATAAAAAAACCAGGTTGCTTTTTACAGATACAGACTCACTTATGTATCAAATAAGAACAGAAGATTTTTATAAAGACATAAAAGATGATATCAAAACCAGGTTCGATACGTCGGATTATAAACAGGGGCATGAGTCTGGGATACAGACAGGATTAAATAAGAAAGTGATTGGGATGTTCAAAGATGAGGTGGCTGGTCGTCAAATTACTCATTTTGTCGGTCTTAGGTCTAAAATGTATTCTTTCAAAATCGAAGAATCAAATACTGCCAAGAAGTTAAAAGGAGTTAAGAAAAACGTGGTGAAAAAACAGATTGAGTTTGAAGATTACGTTGATTGTTTGAAAACAGGAAAAAAACAGATGCGTAGTATGAATATTATTAGAAGCGAGAATCACGAAATATATTCAAAAGAAGTTAACAAATTAGCTTTGAGTGGAGATGATGATAAGAGGATTTTATGCAAAGACAAAGTGAATACGAAGGCATTAAGATAAAATGGATTTAAAGATTTTAAATCTAATATATAAATTATGAAAGAAATTGAATTCCAAAATACAAAGTTTTATAAACATCCAAACTATAAAAAATATTTTGTAAGTAAAGATGGAAAAATATTGAGTTTAAAACGAAAAGAAAGAAAAATATTAAAATTAGCAGTCGATTGTGGAGGATATTTATATTTCACGTTATGCGAAAATAATAAAAAAAGAAATTATTACATTCATAGATATGTTTTTGAGACATTTAAGGGGGATATTCCAAAAGGAATGGAGACAGATCATGTAGACGGAGACAAAAAAAATAATTGTATCAAAAATCTCCAACTATTAACAAAAAAAGAAAATGTTAGAAAATCCCATTTTAAAAAAAAAGTCATTTCTTTTAATGTAGAAACACGCGAGGAAAAGATTTTTGAAAGTATCAAAGAAGCAGCAAAATACAACTGTATTTCTCCATCTACAGTTTGTGTGAATTGTAAAAAAAAAACTAAAACTACAAAATCAAAAAAAGATGATATGATTTATATATTTAATTATTTAAACTATAAATAAAATGTGTTACACTGAGGAGGAAATAAAAAAATATTTCGAAATTATTAAAAAATATAGCAAACCTCGAGAAGAGAAATCTAGTGAAACCAACCGAAAAACAAAATGTTGGAACTGCCAAGAAACTGATTTTGAAATTGATAAAGGTTTCAAAATTTGCGAAAATTGCGGTTGCCAAAATGAGGCTGTTCTTGGTTACTTAGACAAACGAGACCAGGATCGGCTGTTATTTAGAAAGAAAAGCATCTATCAGCGCAAGTACCATTTTGAAAAAAAAGTCAATCAAATTTCACAAAGATTAAATCTCTCCGAAGATGAGAAATACAATCTGTATTCAAAACTTTTGGAAATAGATAACAAAGTAATGGAAAAATTAAACAAACAATTTAATCGAAAAAGAAGTATTAGCATCGTATTCCTTATAAAAAAAATTCTTGAAGAAATGAGAAATCCAAAACACAGTCTTGTTGAAATTAACATTGGAGATCAAACTCTGGTTAATTACAAGAATTGGTGGCACTGTTACAAATCACTCAAATAACACCTCTGTGAAAACACCAGTAAATTATTCCTGTCAAATACCCAAGTACCTCAGACTTAACAGGTGAGTTGAAAGTATAAACACAACCTCGGCCGAGATGAAAGTGTTTCCAAAACTCTCGAAAAGCAAGATTGAATATAAGATGATTGGATAGTATTGATGAGTTTGATTTGCAACTGTGTCTGAAGTCAGATAGTTTGTAAAGGATTTGATTAAAGTTTAATCTTTGAGTGAAATACTTTATATACAAATATTGATAAACTAAACAAGCTTTAATAAAGTTTTCGTCGTAAAATTTTGTTTTATGAGAGGGAAAATAGAAATTCACATATGATACAATCGATTTTAACATCTTCTATCTATAGAGTAGATAGAAGATGAAAAATAATATTACAAATTATTTTATCAGAATCTTTTTTTATATTAAAAATAAATTTTTCTTTTTATATTTTGTAATAATCTTTATCTACTTAAAAATAATATTATCTTGTTTTAGATGAAAAATATTATTACAAATTATTTTATCAGAATCTTTTTTTATATTAAAAATAAATTTTTCTTTTTATATTTTGTACAAACCTTTTTCAATATTATTTTTTATTTTATCTTTGATTATTTTTACATTATTCAAGTCGTTTGGATTAGCATATTTGAAAGAGTATTTATTACCGTTTAATTTCGACTTTGCTGTTTTTCTCTTTCCATCCGAGATTAGTTTAATAGATCCAGTATTAATCTGAAGTGCTTTAGAAGCCTGATATATCGAGTTAAAAAATTTATTATCACCAGTAGTCAGATTAGTTGCCAATATTTTTCTGGATTGTCCTTCTGGATTAGAGGATTCATTAAAAACTCTTTTCAAATTATTTGGTGTGTTATTTAGCTTATCTCCGTCAATGTGAATTATCCTGAAGTATTTATTTGTTTCCTCGTTATTAAAGGCTTCCCAAATAAATTCATGTTTCAACAAGCTGATTGGGTTTGAACCTCGAGGTCGAATTGAGATTCTAACAAAGCCGTTTTTATTTGGTTTATTTCCAATTTCTCTTCCTGTTCTTGAATTATAAACACCACCGTTATCAGTTGTGAAGAATCTTGAATAAGAAGGATGAAAATACTTTGTCATAGTTGATAAAGATTATTACAATTTATATTAAATCAATTTTATTTTTATATTAAAAATAAAATCTTTTATTTATATTATGTAATAATCTTTTACAAATATTTTTTATTGTATCTCTTTGAAAATCTATCTGCAACAGGTGATTGATCGATAATCATTTCGTCTATCAATTTCATTCGATCAATAAACTCTTGCTTGTTAAACTCATCACCTCTCAAAGCTGATCGCAGTTCAACCAATACTTTCTCATAAGTTGTAAATGCTATTTGAGACATTTCAATCTTTCTCTTGTAATTCTTCATTTTTGAAATCGAACTCACCAAGACTCCAAGACCATTGATAACACCCAGGATTATTGGATTGAGTGTTATTCCTCCAGCAATAGTTCCTATCACAACCAGTCCTCCTCCGGATAGAGTAAGTGTCTCATCAAGAATTTTATATCGTTTGAAAGATTTCTTGAAACACCAGAATTTCTTGTGATAATGTTTATAGAAGTCTTTGAGAGTTTTGATCTCTGATTCTGATAGTGAGTTGTCAATGTGATTAAATTCAAACAAGTCTTTCATTTATTATTAAAGTATATAACTACCATTTAGTTTCTCTTGTATCATTATTCTTTTAAATGCTTCGGAGTCAAAGTCGTAAAAATTAGGAGAAAACATAATTTTATTCAAAACTCCATCTTCAGTTGTAAAGTCAAAATCTTGATCGGGTACGTAATTAGCGCTATCTAGAGTTAATGTTGAGCTGTAGTTACTCAAGTTAACTTTTGTAACTATTGTATCAACACTATGCACCAACCATAAAACAATTTTTTTTCCATTAAAACCATTTGGTAAACTAAAAAATTGTCTTCTAATATTGGAAAGTAAAGTTAAATAACCAGCAGCTTTAGTATAAGTTAAACTCATCAAATTTTGGTTATTTTGTTTATTTTTCTTAACTAAAGCAAAATCTCTATTGTCCCAGTGATAAAAAACCAGGCATAAGGTATAATTTCTAAAATTATCAGAGGGATTTAAACTGATAGTGTAATTATTAATATTTAATCCTTCCTTTTTGATATTACTCAAGTCTTTATCTGGGATAGTAATACCATTTAAACTATGAAAGTCATTCAGGCCACTAATTATAATACCAGATGCCCCTCTTTTTAATTCGTAATTATTTGCATCTGTAAAATCATAAATTTGTTCAAAAAATCGACTATAAACATGGTTTACCGTAAAAGGAATCAACTCTTTTACCATTCCAACTGTTGCAGCACTACTATTCAGATTTCTATTGAGAGCAAGGTTCAATATACTTTTATTATTTGCGTTAATGTCAACATTGTACTTTACTTGCGATCTATAAATTTCAAATGATTTATGATAATCATAAACTTTATCTGGGTCGATATTGCTAACTTTACTCATAATACCATAAGCAATCATGTAAACACCAGAAAACTGAAGTGGATACACAGCCAGATCATTTCCATTATTTGGAATACTGACCAAAATGTGAATAAAGAACCTGCTTCCAGTTGTCAACTTCTTGAAATTAATTATGACTCTGTGGTAATACATAAATTGTGTTTGGTTTTTTGAATCGGTGAAACTATGTTGAAGTTTTTTTACACTAACATTTCCAAGCTGCAATCCTTGTGACGTTTTGTTGTCAACACTTATCTGGGTTTTATGCCATAGTTGATAATCAATGTTAAGTATTTCAAGACAAAGGGTATAATCAGCTCCCCCAACCAGTCTGTAAAAATTAAGCCCAATCTTGTACTTATAACTACCTTGAAAATTCTTTAGTATAGTTGTATAAAGAACTCTTGTATTATATTCGTGAAAGTTTCCTTTAAGAGTTGGAAGGTAAGTTATCTTTTTTGGAATAAAACTAGTTCTATTATCTATTTCATCTGTCCATTGAGTTGGACTTGTCATCAGAAAAGCAAACTCATCCTTATAATGACTTGGTTGAACTTGAGTTTGGTGCAGATGACCGTCAACATACTTTTTGTTGGCTGCATCCGAATCTGAAGTTGGATCTTCAAGATTAATTATTTTATGTCCACCGATATTAAGATCTGAAGTCATGGTCCTACTCCCATCTTTTTTAAAGAAAGAACTGAAATCTTGGTTAGAAAGGCTATCATCTACGTACTTTTTAGTAGTAGCATCTGTGTTATTTGTTGGTGTTTGTAAGTGAGTTATTTTTTTATTATTCATATTCATATGATTAGTCATCATATTTGATCCATCAACGTGAAGATAAGCAAGATCACCGTAAGCCAATGGTATTGGTTGTTTGGAACCAGTTGGATTTGGAATATTAAATATTCTTTTGTTATTCATATCCAAATTTCCAGTCATTTGTCTTGTTCCATCCAGTCTCAAAAATACACTGCCATCAACTTTGGAATCGTCAACATATTTTTTATTTGCAGCATCATCATTGTTTGATGGTGTTTTGAGTTTTGTAATTGAAAATTGACTTTTCATATCAATATTTGAATCTACTGTCAAAAGTGATGTTTTTCCACCTCCAGAATTGGTATCAACATATTTTTTGGTTGCTGAATCGGTATCTGATGTTGGTGCTCCAACATTTGTCAATTTTTTTCCAACCATGTCATAATTTCCATCTGCGGTGAGATTAAAACCTACTCCTGGCGCTCCTTGAACTCCTTTTGCAAATTGAAAGTGATTAGAAGAGTGTTCGTTAAATATTCCCATCTTATTTAATATTTAGATAATCAGTGAAGTTTTTTGAAATGGTTTTCTTTGGTTTATTTACATAAAGAAATGAGAATGGTTTTCGTGTTGCCTCTTTATACACATTTTTATCAACTCCCAATTCAGACGATATTCTGTTTGCTTCTCTGGAAGATGGAAATTCGTACAAACAATAATGAGAACAGTTCAATCGAATATCTTTTGGAGTTTTGTAAAATGATTGACTCAAATAAATCACCGAACAATTCTTATGTCGACCTTGAATAAAATAATCAACGATTTGTCTCTGATTTTTATCACATACATAATCATCAAATATCACAAGTTTTTGATTGTCTTCGTATTCCATTTCTGTTACAGGAGTTATTTCATCATTACTCACAGACAGTATTTCACAACCGAATTTATGTGACATCTCTCTCATTTTTTGCATCAACCTCTCATATTTATCTTGCTCCAAATTTCGAGCGTAAAGATAAATCTTATCGTAATATAGCAGAGGTTTCATTATCATATGGTAAAGCAAATTAGTTTTACCACTTCCACTATTTCCACAAATCAGCATTCGAAATGTATCCGATGGCATGAAAGGAAACAACTGCTTGAATTTTTTATCTCTGTTATTTCTGCTATCATAATTTGGTATCTCCATTTTATATAATAAATATATAAATGGATATTGAAGAAATGAAAAAATATTCACAAAATAAGATTGAAGCAGACAATCTTATTAAGCAGGTGAGACAACGAATCAAAGAAACCACTTGGGAAAAACAAAATTTGAGAGAAGGATTTACTGAAACATTCAAACCTCTGATTTCTCAGTTTGAAGATCCTGGAAAAGATTCTAAAAAACAAAATATTTTTACTCAAAACAAGGAAATGTTGCAAAATCAACTAGCTCTTACACAAGGTATAAGAAATAATCAGTTGGCTCTTAAAGGCATTAAAGATCAACAGGATCGATTTAATCGAGCTTTGGAAGAGTTGCCGGGAGTAAAAGATATTGAAGATGAAGAAGATGAAGAAGATGAAGAAGATGATGAAAAAGACAGTGAAGATGATAAAGACGATCAAGCTCAAGCTCCTTTACCAAAAGAGGATAAAACTCCAATAGTAAAATTAGACTTAGAAAAAAATTTTGATAAAAATGATATTGCTACATTAGAAGAATTTAAATATACAAGGCCAAATGATTTTTATGTTACTAATATTGAAGATTTACAAAAAGATTTAGAAGATGTAAACACTGATATAAAAACGTTAACTGGACAAATTAATGGTAGAAGTAAAAAACAAAATCCTACTGAAGATTATTTAGCTCTTACTCTTCTAAAAAAAGAACAAAAAGCAACACTAATGAAATATAAGAATATAGTAAAAGATTATTTTAAATCACTTGAATATAAAGTAGGGCAGGGTCTTTACTTCTCTCCCCAAGAACTACTTCATAGATTTGAATTACTCAATGGATCGCTTGTTGCAGGAAACAATGGTGTGCTGCCTGAATACATTCAAATAGCTCATCGATTAAGAGATCTTGGGATCCTGACTAATAAGCAACTTAATGCGCTCCTCAAAAAAAGTTATCTGAACATATTATAAATGAATGAAAGCGCAATTCATATTTCCTCTGTAAAAAGAGAAAAAATAGGTGTAAACAAATCACATGATTTCTTGGTCAAATTTAATCCTCCTTTGAAACTTGACCCACAATTCAAGCATTATCTCGCTTTGGACAGGTTATCGATGACTTACTCTTGGTATAACATCCGGAGTAGTTACAAAAACAACACAATTAAATATACCCACAACGGATCTACATGGCAAACTATCACCTTTACAGACGGTATGTATTCCTATTCTGACATTAATGACTACATTCATCAATACATGGAACAAAAGAATCATCACACAACAGATGCAAAAGGAGTTAAAAATTACTCAATAAATCTGAATTTCATTCTTTCCACTTATCAAGTCCTGGTAACACTTGAGGGTAGTTATCAACTCGATCTGAGAGGAACAGATTTCGGAGAACTCATTGGATTTGAGAAGAAACTCGTGACTAAAACTGAATATGGAACCAAGCTTCCAAATATCACAAAATCAATTGATTCTCTCAATATTAATGTGAGTGCTATAAAAGACTCCGTTGTAAATGGTGTTAATACAAACACAATAGCAGTTATTCCAACGGATAATCTGACAAGATCGTATCCTTTCACATTTGAACCATTTAGGCCTCTTTATTGTCCCGTAAGTTCTAATACAATTTCTGAAATGCATATAAAAATAACTGATTCTGTCAGTCAACCTGTTGACTTGAATGGTATTGATTGGTTTATGACACTGTTGCTTCGCCATACAGAAGATAGCAATGTTGTATAATTATATAAATAAAATGATGCGACAATCAGAGTTTAAAAAAAAATATGATCCTGACACAGGAAAGTTTTCAAGAAAACATATATATGGAGAAGGAATAATGGACTCAGTAAAATCTTTTCTTGGTAAAAAACCAACCAGAAAAAAGGTAACATTTGCTCCACCTCCCAAACCAACCCCTGCCAGTTCAAATAAAAATGTTGGTGACAAAATAGTAAAAATGCTCTCTGGTAAAAATCCTCCATCTCGTAAAACAAATAATCGAAAAATGACGCAGCAAGAAAACAATAATAGAGTGTTACAAATTATGACTGGATCTGGAAAGAAAAAATAATATAATCTAATTATTAAAATGAAGTCTTTTAGAAACCCAAAATATCTTGAAAGATATGAAGATGTTGTTTTTGACCTTGAAAACCCTATTAATATTGCCCCAGCAAACAACATCGTTCAAGTTAGAAATAATCTTAAATTTACTGCCGACAATACAGGTGAAGTCACTCCATTTGATTGGTATAATGCTAGAATAGCACTAGACTTTAAAGTTGAGCAACACGATGGAACTGATTTTGTTATTGGTGCTAATGTAAATGATGCTAGCATTGTTGAAGCTAATAGAGCGCAAATTACTGCTTATGAAGCTGACCAAATGGGAATAGTAAATGGCTCTAATTCTTTTATTTCAAGATTATCTGTGTTGGCAAATGGAAAGGAACTTTATCAGTGTAATTACGCCAATCATAGTGTAAATATAAAAAATTTGCTTGAATATAATAAATCTTACGCTGATAGTGTTGCAACAAATGAATTTTATTTTCTTGACACATCCACAAGTGCTAATAAAAATAGATTTACAAGAAGAAATGTTTCTCATCGACGAAATACAGCTAATTCAGCAGATGAAGCAGGTCTTATGTTAGATAACACTCCTGCAACTTTTAATGAAGGATTTGCAAAACGAAAAGCTTTGCTTGGAACTTCAAGCACAGTACGCTGTGAAATTCCTCTCAATAGATATTCTTTCTTTGAGGCACTTGAAGACAAATTACTTCCAAACACTAAAATCGAAATAAACTTTGAGATTGAAAAAGATGATAATCTTATATGGAGAACCGGAGGAAATCGTTGCCGAGTAGTCATCACCCGTCTTCAACTGTTTGTGCCTCGATTAATATTCAATTCAGAAGGAAGTAAGATTTATATGAGTGAGTATCTCAAACCTTACAAATGGACTTATCTCAATGAAGTTATTCAACCTAACGTCGCTGGCAACCAAGCCGTTGGTAACTTTAGAATTACAAACGGAATTTCAAAACCTCGGCATGTATTTGTTTTCTTTATCAACACTCCAAATATTGAATCACAGACAGCAAATCCATTTTTATACAATACTTTCAGCGTTTCCACAGATCCTCGAACTTTGAATAGATGCTATCTCGAAGTTGGAAATGGGAATGAATATCCTGATATTCATTACAAACCTTCAGAAGATCCCTCAAGAGTTTTTAGAGATGTAATGTCTTATGTATATGCAAACAATGATTTTCAAGGTGGAACACTTCTTAATAGACAGAATTTTGAGAATATTTTTCCATTTGTGTATTTTGATTTGACAAAGCAGAAACTAGATATAAAGGATGGTGTTACTAAACTATCTTTTCATTATGAATTATCTGGAGCGACTGCTGCAAATTATAATATTTACGCTCTTGTACTACATGAGAGAGAAGCAGAAATAGAACAGAAAAGTGGAAAACTACTTCTCAGAGCTTGAGAAAAAAATTAATATAATTTAATATATAAAATGACATCTTATATTGAATACGGGGTAAAACTTTCAGACGGACAAAAATCAAAATTATTTAGTGCAATTCAAAATAAATCACCAATTACACTTCGATTAAAACATTCTCATCTCAGGGGGCCTGATGAGTTAATGTTAACCCAAAGACAATTAACAAAAATAAAAAAATCACTTGTAAATGGAACAGGATCTGACTTGAAAATAAGTAAAACACAGATTACACATTCAGTAAAACGTGGAGGAAACCTTTTCACAAGTCTGGCAAGACTTGGTTCAAAACTTCTTCCCCTTGCAGTAAAGGGAGTTTCAAAAGTTGCTCCTGCACTTGCTACTGGAGCTGCAAATGCACTTGGAGAAATAGGATTAAAAAAACTATTTGGACGAGGTATTCCAATTCCAAAAAAGTTTTTCCCATTTCTTCCTCCTTTTGCTAATGAGTTTACCAAATCACAAATAGATAAAATTAACAAAGTTTTCAAGACAGGAGGAAGATTGGTTATCAAACCAACTCAAAAACAAATAGAAGGAGGACTGTTAGGAACACTAGCAGCAATCGGAATTCCAATGGCAGTTAGTCTACTTCCAAAGTTGTTTGGATCTGGTCTTCAGGTTGACAGGAGATCATCTAGTAACACAAGAAATGTTTATGTTCCATCCACACAAGGAGAGGGATACTATCCACCTCCCTTTAATGGTACTTGGGAAAATCCAATAGGAATGGGGGTAAAAAAAAAGGCAAAAAAAAAGACCAAAAGCAAAAGTTAGTTAGTGGAAAAAAACAGCCCATTCAACTCAATTCCCACACTAAGCTCCATTTTGTGATTAAACCCCTTTCCAACTTTGACTTGATGAAATGGGTGAAAAAACTTGGCCTGAGACATTTCAGAGGAATTTACAGTCGAGACAACCTTCCTCAAAAGATAAAAAAAGAAATTGGAATAATTAATCTTGATGATATGCAAGGACCTGGCACACACTGGGTTTGTTACAGAAACTTGGATTCAGTAGTCGAGTATTTTGATCCATTTGGTCTGATAATGCCGAATGAGGCTTTGAAGTATTTCAGGTCTTCTGGAAAACTTATTGTTTATTCGATAGATGAAATACAAAATCGAAACACTGTTCTTTGCGGTTATTGGTGTCTTTACTACTTGTTTGAAAGACAAAATGGAAAAAGTATTCTTGATGTTATTCATAATCCTCATTTTGACAATGATAACAGTGATTTTATAAAAGAATACTTTGGAGGATAAAGATTATTACAAAATATAAAAAGAAAATTTTATTTTTAATATAAAAAAAGATTTTAATAAAATAATTTGTAATAATATTTTTCATCTAAGATATAAAAGATGATAGATAAATATTATTACAAAATATAAAATAAGAAAATTATTTTTATATATAAAAAAGATTCCTTAAATAATAATTTGTAATAATATTTTTCAAGATTAAATATAAAATTTATATTTAATCTGAATCCACTGGTGAATCCTTCAACTTCTTTACCTTTTCAACTTTTCTTTCCAATTCTTTTACAGTATCAACTATGGAATCAAATTTTGTGTAAATATCAATAAGTCTAAAAAGTTTCTTCTTTTTATCAGATTTTATTTTCAACCAAGAATATTCTCCTTTTCGTATTTTTTCCCACATCTCGCATTCACCAGCCATTAAAACTCGTGAAAGATCCGCATTTTTACTCCGGAGAGACTCAAACTCATCATTTATTTTTGTCCTTATTTCTTTCTCAAAATCTTTGATAGTTTCAACATCCATATTTTTTTCTATCTCCGAAAAGAATTTAGCTTCCATTTATCTTTAGATTATACTAAACTCCCCCTTACAACTTGTTTGAGATCATTTGATTTCTCAGATAACTCCACAATCAACTCAAATATTTTTATAAACCGATTATTATTCTCCAATCTTGCAATACTAGCATATTCATAACTCTCATTTAACTTATTATAAATCTTCTCAAGTTCACTTTTTACAAAATTAGCCCTCGCTGACATTTATCTAAACATTATACTAAATGAAAGAATCATATTGCATTAAAGATAAAAGAGTAACACCTTGCACTGAGCCAAGTGGTTACCAAAATGATAAAAGAGGAAGAAAACAATTCTTTTGTCATTGTTCAGTTTGTGGAATTAAAAAAGTAAGATATGTTAAAATGACCCAAACTGGAGCTGGGGGAAAGAAAAGAAAAACAAAGAAGACAAAAAACTAATGAGCCCGTCTGAGAAGGCGGGCAAGCAAACTGGAGGAGATGTCTTTGACACTGTTGTTGGGACAGCTACAGATGTTTTTGTTGAACATGCTCTTCCTTGGATGGCAAAAAAAACAGTTGAAATGGGAAGGTATGGAGCAAGTGAATTAATGAGAAATAAAAATTTGCAAAAAAAGGCTGTAAATTATGGGATTAATAAATTGTCCCCTTTTATTCAAGATTCTGTTGGTTCAGCAATGGATCAACTATCTACCAAAGTTAGACCCAAAAAGAGATATAAAACCAACAGAAAAGATTTGGATGGATCTGGAATTGATCCGATGACTGTTGTAAAAAAAGCACCGGATATTGCTATGAAAACAACTCAAGAATTGATTCCATCTCTGAAACGAGTTTACGATCGATATAAATCTGGGGATATCATGAAATCAGCTTTTGGATCGGAACATGGTGTGACATCTGGCAAATTTTGGAGACGACCCACAGCCGCTGAAGAAGCCAAGATGGGAATAATAAAAAAAGGTTCTAATCCTGAATTATTTTTTAAGTTTGAAAAACCTTCTAGAAGAATGAAAAAGACAAGATTTTTTGAAAACAATCCAGAAGCTCTGGCAGATATGAATAATATCATTTCATCCAATCCTGATACATGGCCTCAGATCCTAAGAACCAAATATCAGATTATTGTTGACGATCGATTCTGGGAAAATAATCCTCTGACAAGTTTTGGAAGTGGAATTGATATTCACAAATGGATAGGAAAACTCCCAAAACCAAAAGCAGGATGGACTCCAGGTAAATACAAGTATATGGGCCCTTATAATCCTCTTGAAAAACAAGTAACTTACGATCCAAATACCGGAGAAGTAACTGAGTGGCACGTCAAACCATATAACAAAGTTGATGAAATTGCAGCTTATCATGATATATGTTATGATATGGGAAAAAACAAAGGTGATTGCGACAGAGAAATGGTAGAATCTTTGAATCAGATTCCCTATGGTGAAATGCCAAAATGGGGGTCAACTGCTCGATTCTTGATTAATACAAAACAGAAACTTGGACTTGGTCTTCAAAAAAACGCGAGTCGGCGTTGAGGAGTGATTGGTCTCAACAACTTGCCGACGAACTTCACAAACCAATCACAAGAAACTTTCAAAAGAGATCAGTCATCTCAAATGGAATTGATGATATCTGGGCTGCTGATTTGGTTGAAATGCAAAAGTTTGCTAAGTGGAACAGGGGGATTAAATATTTGCTGATGGTCATTGATGTGTTTAGCAAGTATGGTTGGATAAGAGGTCTAAAAGACAAAAAAACTGAAACTGTCAGTGAAGCATTTGATGACATATTTGAAGATGGACGTAAACCAAAGATGTTGTGGACTGATAAAGGTTCTGAGTTTATCAGCAAACACTTCAAAGATTTTTTGAAAAGCAAAAATATTAAACTATATCACACTGAAAATGAAGAAAAATCTAGTGTTGTTGAGAGATGGAATAAAACAATGAAAAACAAGATGTGAAAAATGTTTACTGTGAATAACAACACTGTTTACGCGGATAAGATAGATAAACTGGTTAATGATTACAATAATACGAGACATTCTAGTATTAAAATGACTCCTGTTGAAGCGAGTAAAAAGAAGAATGAAAAAACAGTTTGGTCTAATTTGTATGGTAAATCTATTTACTTGAAACCTGATAAACCAAAGTTCGAGATTGGAGATCATGTTAGAATTTCAAAGTACAAAAGAAAGGTATTTGATAAAGGTTACACACCAAACTGGACAGAGGAAATATTTGTGATTGATAAAATTATTCCAACAAAACCTGTTACGTATTCAATTGTTGATCTGATGTCGGAATCGATAAAAGGATCTTTTTACGAACAAGAATTACAGAAAGCAAAACAGCAGACTTTTAAAATAGAAAAAGTTATCAGAAGAGATAACAAGAAAAAGATGGCATTAGTAAAATGGAGTGGATATCCTGATAAATTTAACTCATGGGTGAGTTTCAAGGACTTGGTTAATTTTTAATACAAATTTTGTATTAAAAATCTCATGTTTATTCCTCAATGTCGGAAATAATCAAATCTTCAACATCACCAACCTCAACAGTCACATCATCATCACTTTCACTATCAACTTCTTCCTCAGTTATTGTCAAAAGAGATTCTCGAGGTTTCAATGGTCTTACATAGCACTCATGAACTTTTATTTGAATAGATGTAACAGTCTTGCTCAAGAATATTCCTTCAACTATCAACGCCATTTTGACATTGCAATACTGATCAATATATTTAAAAGGATTCAAATCTTTCTTCCCCCTGGTCTTGAATAGAGAAAGTATTTTCTTTGACTTCTCAGAGTAAATAAGTTTTGCATAAAGAACTGGTGCGGCTGACTCATCTTTTCGTGTTTTCTTCTTTCCTTTTTTATCTGTATATTCAACCTGTTTGTAATAAAGGGGGGAAGACAAAGTTGATGCCATATCTGATCCGTATTCATTTTCAAGATGTTTACAACATATTTCCACGATATTATTCAAGGTGTCAAAAAATGCTTTTTCCTCTGTATTTGGTTCGGTATCTTTTCCCCAGAGGCAAACTGGAATACTATAACCAACAAGTTTGTTATTTTCTTGGTTTTTCTTTTCATTCACTCCAAAAGAGAAAAGAAACGGAGTTTCAATTACGAGAGCACCTTTCTTTCCATTTGCGTACTTGACTTCAATTGGGATTCGTTTGTACTTGATTTTGCTATCTTTGACTTTGAATTCTTTGGCTTCATTGAAAATAATATTTTCTGGTGTGAGACGATCGTAACTTGACAACTGCATTTTATTATTAGAAAATATTATTTTTTAAATCAAAATTATTTTTCACAAAAATCCAAGTATAATCTTGAAAATTTTATATCTTGAAGTCTTCTTTTTTTTAGTTGATTGTCCCGATCTCTTAAACATGAAAATCTGTATTCGCCAAAATCCACAAATTTGTCAAAGCTACGCAAAAAAGTCAAAAAACTCAAAAATTTAAAAGATCTATATTTTGTATATGTTAAATCTATTATTTTTTCTAAATCTATAAAAACTAAAAAATCTTTTAATACTTTATTAATAATTTCAAGTTTAAATTCTCCAAACTTTTCTTCAAAAGTTTCTTTAAAAAAACGAACTAATCCGTATTCCATTATTTTTTTATAATTTAAATTTTCAATATTGTAATTTTTAAAGACTTCTTTTACCATATTTTGATCTACAAAGTCTAAATATTCATCATTATTAATAAATGGTATTTTATAACATAATTTAGTTTTCAAAAAAGGCATAATTTCTTCATTTACAACATACTTTTTTAAACAATCTTTATTATTTTTTTCTATTATATAATCAAAAATATATTTAAAAATCAAGCAGTTTGTGTCTTCAAAAAGACTTTTTTGCCCCGATATTGTTTCATTGGTGCTTAACATAAATTCATAATCAACCAAGCAATACAAATAAAAGAAAGAAAACATATAAACAACTTCTTGACTTACTGGATTTTCTATTGCTTCTCTGAAAAAATCTTCAATAAAAAAAGGAATTTCTCTCAAAAGTACTATATTTCTGTCTTCGGGAGATAATTTGATTCTTTTTTTCCATTTAACCCCACTTGTGTCAAAATAGTTAAATTTGGGTTTTGAATTTGTTTTGCGATTTGTGTCTTTTAAAATAACTCTGTCTAAATAATCTTTTGTAAATCCATATTTTTTATACAAAGATAAATAAACTAAATACAAATCTAAAACTTCTGAATATACAACAGGATTAAATATACATTTAAAATCGTTGTTGACAAAAAAAATATCTATTTCTTCTAAATCACCAAGATTATTAATTCTTTTCCTTTTTAGTTCGCCGTAAACAGACTCAAAAATACGTTTAAGATATCTTTTTATTATTTTTGCCGGAGAACAAAATCTATTACCTATTATTTTATAATATTTTTTATCTTTAGTTATGTCTCTATTGTAAACAAAAGGTATCATTCCTTTTTGTACTCTAGATCTAGTATACAAATAAGGGGGCATCTTTTATTTCAAGTTTTTATTTTTTAGATTATTTTTCAGAACTTTCAAGAATCTATAATCAACCCACCCCATCTCCAAACAAATCCGATAAAGGTTTTTACAATATAAATAAATCAAAATTATTTTTATATTTATAATTAATCTTTTCTAAATATATTTTGTAATAATATTTATCATAATTCTTTCATCCAACCCATCACCCTTCATCCAAATATGATAAACATTTCTACAATATAAATAAATCAAAATTATTTTTATAAATATAATTAAACTTTTCTAAATATATTTTGTAATAATATTTTTCGCGATTGAATTCTTCTAGAGTAGTTAATAGAGGATGCCTTGCCCACAACTTTTACCACCGATTATTTCTGTCATTTCCGCGAGCCCGCAGGGCGAGCCATTAATGTCATAAAGTGTCAAATAAACACAAAAATGACAGAGTTAATGGAAAATTTTAAATATTTCAAAAATTCTTTTAGTATCAAAATATGACAGAGTTAAACTTGAAATAAAAAGTGAGTGCTTGACGGGGCAAAATTTCCCATTAAGTCTGTCATTTTTTGTACTGATGAAGTTAGTATGGGGTTAATCAGAGAAATGACAGAAATAATCGGTGGTAAAAGTTAGGGGCAAGGCATCCTCTATTAACTACTTGCAGAATATCTGGATGTTTATCGGATGTTACAAAGGAAATCACGGATTCACCACTTGTGCTGTCAAAAATATTTTAGGCGGTTGTATTCATACCGAAACGCAGTAGGCTTAAATTGCCATTTCTATGTTATGGAGGCCACCTTTAGAAAACAAAGGTATGTATTTTCAAAACTATGATTATGCAGTTCAAAGGGGGGCCGAAAAGATGTATCAAGCATTGGACCATATACAAGAAATCCTTTCGCTTTGGAAGGTTATCACTGGGTTATGTTGTCTGTTTTGTCTCTGTTTATACTATTTCCTGTTGTCTTCAGTGTCGCGTTTTGGTCATCCTTTGCTTATGCACGTACTATATTATATTTTTTTACCTCTATTTACCACTAAAAGCGATACGTTTTTTCTGTTGCCGCATCATACAAAAGGTTAGGGGTATGAGAAAGCTGACATTTCAGACTACAGCTTCCCGTTAAGTCATTAGAGCTAAAATATTATTTTGACCGTGAATGTAAATGAATCCTCTGCTCTCAATGTAACTGCTTTGTTTTGTCACCGCTAATGGTTTAGGTTTTGCATGTACTGATTCGGGCCAATTACCAGCCGCTGTTACCAACAAACATTGATTCTTTCGATGCAAGTTCAACGAACAGGGATTTTCCCTTCAATGCGGATAAACACGCGCTTGTGTCTTTAATACTCAGGATCGTAGATTTTAGTATCTAACTGTTGTCATCGATAACACGAGTTTTTTATTTCTCCGTTGGTAATTCGCTTGTTTATCTGGTGATAGCTCTGTTTAGGCAGAAATTTCCCGAATTTCAGTTATAGTTGGACGCTTAGCAAATCTGTCTTGCCCTTTCGATCATTGCGTGAACAATGAAAACGAACCAGACAAAAAAACTGAGAGACAAAGGACTCCTCCCTCGGAATTAATTTTGTTCTGGGACCAGGTGACCAGACCCAACCAGGGTATCTCTCTCTCTCGCGCTCCGTAGGGACGGGTAGGAGAGAACCCTGGGAACGAGGTTGTCGAACACCCATAAATTGCCATTCACAATGAACACAATTCACAAGAGCTGGTCCACTGAAGCTCACTGACAAGACAGGTTCTCTGAAGCACAAGGAAATTTGACAAAAATTACTTCTTCTTGGCATTCAGACTGGTCATAAATTGGCCAAACCACCGTTCTTTGTTGCTTATTCTCGGCTTTGCCGTCGCTGTGGCAATTTGGCCAAGGGAGGTTGTCTCTTGTCACGATTTCATTTTACGCTCTGTTGCTAGTTTTTGGGCCATGTTGCTTGTCAGAATTTATCCTGGCAGGGCCTCATTTATGCCTTTCTGACTCTAAAACAGGTATAAAAATCACCCTTTACATCTGGAAGAGGTGTATATGCTATTTCAGTCTGACTCTGGAAAGGGATTATTTTTTCCTCCATAATCCCTAATTTTTCACAATCAAACTTAGGTGCAAACCCAGTGTGGGGGGGGGGGGGGGGTACTCCCAAGTATGCGCTAGATATATAGGTACATCCTCTTGTCATTTTATCACTGAGCCAGCAACAGGAACATCATTCCTACTTTTGCAATAATATTATTTTCTAGAACAGAGTAGCAAATAAATCCCTCTTTTCTGGAATAGGTGCAGAGAGTCATAGACTCGGTAGCACACCCCCATAATAAATTTAAGGGAGTAGCCCACTCCCAAATGATAATAATGATTGACAAAACCTGACAGCTAATCGCTGGCAAACATAAGCCTGGTTTTCAGACCATCAATTCCTTGCTCAAATCTTTGCTACCAAGACAGATAAGCCCATGCAGGAACCACAGCCAGTAATAATGGAGCCTGCAGGCCTAAGGCCAGTGAAAATTTTGAAGTTTCTTGTGTATGGCTTACAAAAATGTATGTGGCTAAAATTACGATGGTGATATTTCTTGTTTGAAAACATTGTCTTTGTTTTTCAAATTTGCCAACCACAGACAAAAGAAACCATTGTTTCAAGAGCCAATGAGCCCATGGTTGGCAACATTAATACCAACAGGTGGCATGAGGCGAAATATCGCCACACATTAAAATTTGTTGGGCTACAGCCATGCTGTCCATACTGTGTCCTCTAATACTATAACAGATACTCACCCCTTTGTCTGGGTTATTGAGGTACATGTCAACTAAAAACTGTTTCCGTTGGTTATTTGCCACAGACTCAGTCTCTTGGTTTAAAAGAATGTTCCAAAAGGGCTGACTTTCTAGTGTATCAATAATCAACTGACACATTTCCTTTCTGTTATTTTTCACAGCCACGTGAAGGGCATTATAGCGGAACCCTTCTTGTAAGATCACTGGTGTATCACCAGGACCAATCAAGTATCTAGGATTAATTAATACCATCTTCAGAAATTCGTCCCTTAAGCCCTTTTCAATAATTTCACGAAATGTGATCAACTCCTGTGGTGTTGGTCCTTTAAATTTGCTTACAGGATCTGCAGGAGAAGCTGACAAAGAATTCATTACAGCTGAAGAAGTTTCTTGTTCATTTGATCGCGATCGAGCAAAACTTTCTGCTTCATCTCTAGTCTTGAAACCTTTGAAGCGAGCACCTTTGAATTTCTTCACTGTTTTTAGAGCTTCTTCTTTGCTTATAAACACGGCCGGAGCTGGTAATCCACTGTCAGAAGACGAACGAACCAAGTCAAAACAGACACCATAAAAAACGGCAGGACTTTCCAAAGCTGTCGAAGTACAATTATCAGTAACAGCATTGGTTACCTTCGTACTTTCGTCCGCAAGGACATCCACACGTGTATTTCGATCTTCCTGAGTATTGTCAACAACATCGCAGCCACGAACTTTAGACAGCTTTTTTTCATATATCTTTCTGGTAGTTGCACTAATCGGCCCAACTTTCAAACCTAAAGACTTAAGTTCGTTCAATAACTCCCAATCAGATAAATCCTGAATGCCTTTTTTGCCCGCCATTTTGTTTGGAAGGGATGTAATTCTAACCCAGACTCCGGCACGAGTAACCCGCTCTCGTGGACATCCTCGGGACGCGAAAGGTCGTCACGCAACGCAGCGTCCAGTGACGACCCTAGAAACGGCTGAGAAAAGCTGAAGGAGACTGAAACTGGAGCTAGCCTCTTACATAATGACGAGACTGGTTCTCGTCCAGGGGGGTTACTTCCTTATAATAATAATTTAACATTTATATTGTGCAAAATACATGTGAATATGATCAAATGCGCATGCGCATATGAGCCAAATAAGTATGTGTTACCCCAAAGGGTATGGTTTTGAAGCCGTTTTGGTCTGAAACGGGTCAGTAGAGTAGGGTTTCGAGGAAATTACGGGTCGGAATATATGAAGGTATTTTTCGTTCCAACAATAAACCAAGAATAAGCGAATACAAAGTGTATTTTGATGGCGTTCTAATCCAACTAATGATGACATAATTTCTTAGCCGGACCTGGTTGTGAAAACAGAGACAAGTACCCTGGGATAGGCCCAGACAGATTGTGCTCGGCAACTTTTGAGCAACTTTTGAACTTTTTCCAATTTTAGCAACCTTGAGCAACTTTTGAGCAACTTTGTATTGATATGTCTAATAAGAATCACAAAAATTAACATGTAACATTGTTAAATTTGGTTACACGACTGAACAGAGTATTTAGCACGCACATTGTTGTTATTTTTTTTAATTTGTTGACATTGCTCAATAAGATGCAAGAGCATTTAATATATTAAGTTTTGTTCTGCAACTGTGCAAACCTTTTATAATATACATGTGCCCAAGATATACACTTCAGATTAATATATTGAACTTTCTTAAGTTCCAATTATCCAAAAAGAACAATGATCAATGATATTTAATAATATTTGTATGAAATATTGATATATTAAAGTGGCAACTTTTGAAGTTTTAGTAGCAACTTTTTGGTTTTTTGGGGCAACATTTTAGCAACTTTTTGGCTTTAAAAAGAGCAATTTTTCCTGATTTTGCGAGCACAATCTGTCTAGGCCTACCCTGGGAACCAGTTTGGTGTGAAAAATGACATTTTTGGACTGAAATAGGGTCAAGATTTGGAGAGCCGGACGCAATACTCCTACCAAGAATTCCCATTTTTGCCATACTGCTGCACTACAGTGACCCATGACCCGCGTCTACATTTTTTTAGGTCTGGCAGAAAAGGTTCTTTTATTTCGGTGTAGTTAATGGTAATTTAGGCTAAGTAGGTTCTTAATTCGGATGAGGGAGATATAGTTAATGACTACCAGAAATAAAAAGAAACTTGAGTTTGGTCCTTAAATATATATAGGATATTACATGGCCGCGCGGAGATACTAAATTTCTCTTAGAGTGTTGAAAAATATTTCACTCGTTCACTGTGCTCACTCGTGAAATATTTTTTAAACACGAGAAGAGAAATTTCATACCTCAAAGCAAAGCGGCCATGTAATGTTCTATTTAGTTTATAAACACCAATGAAATACCCAACCATTTTACGTTAATAGTTTTTTGGTGTGAAAGGCGCGATTTATTATGTAGCCATAGCAAAGGTGATATTTTCACATATGAAGATAACATGTTATTTTCTCATGTGAAGATATCAAGTTTTCGCGCGAAAGCTCACCTGGTATTTCGTTGGTGTTTACATATATATAATAAACAGTATTATCACAACTGTATCCATGAAGACAATTAGCATGTCGACGTTGAATCTGAAGTTTGATAAAGCTGTTTTCTTTGTAGGAATGGCGGTGCGTAATACTTCTATTTGTAATTACTGTTTGGTTCAGTATTTTCTTGAAATACTCACGAAGTCAAATTCATTGGTTAAAATGTTTATCATAATTTATCCGTAGGCTATATATAAGGACTAGGATTGGCTAAACAGGGTCTTATATTTTTGGGTAGATTAAAGCTAGTGCCAATTATGTACATACCGCTAGCCGGATTGAAACTTGAGGGCCCTTTCCGTTCAACAGTTTTTTTTTTCGGCCAAAAACCACCCTCAGAGAAGCCATTATAAAAACTAAGAGTGCAACCATTGCTTCTTTCTCTACTCCTTCTTTCTTCCTCCTGGCTCTTTTTTTGGAGCTTATGAAGCCCAAAAAACTTGCCTTTTGACGCCTTTTCACTCAAATGACTGCAAATTTCGTTAGGCTGATTTTCGAAAAATCGGCTAGACATACATACACACAGGCTTTATTGGATAGCTGCCCCAAGGGGGCTTTTCCGCCATACATAAAGTTTCTGCAGCAGGTTCTTAACCCTTTCACTGCCAAGTTTAGCCAAAAGCAAACTGTCGATAAATTTCCAAATTTCATTTTGTGAAATTTTGAAAAACAAATAGCATCTTGTGTAAGTACAGGCACACAGCTCTCATTTGAATGGTCACATCATATGCATAGGATATCGATATCGCCCACAGACTCAAAACGGTTAAAGTCACCCGTTACTCTATCAAGCACTCGCATTGAAAGGGTTAACCCACTAGGTTCTTACTAGCGGTTGTCTACTCTATTTTGATGGTGTCTCGTATAAACATCAAGAGTTTTCTTCGAAATCTAAAATATATACTGTGTTCGAGGGAAAGCCGTATTTCTGCAATTGTGTGTCCCCGTGAGAAGAACGGTTACAGAAGTTTACTCGCCACCATGTAATAACTCGCCAATAAATTGACACTGTTTACTTACATGGGATTGTTACTTCTTCCTCAAGTCCAAATATATGTCAGGGGCACCCAACGAGAATATACTTCAAAACCACTTAAATATAGCATCGTTGAACGTATTTTAATGTTTAAACGGTAGATATAGGCATATTTTTATCCCCTAAAAATTTTTCATCTGTTAGGATATCCTAGCTGAAAGTCTAGTGATCCGAAAATTATAGGGATCGAAACTTACCTTTTCGAAATTCCAGCCAGAAAAAAGGCTCCCGAAAATTCTAGGTGACCTTTTATGGGTAAAAATCCGCTAAAAATGGGCAATAATACCATATTTTAGATGTTCGAAAATCCTAGGAGAAGCAGGCAAGCAAGAAATTTTACAACAAATGTTCCAAAAATTCTAGATCTCAAATCGTCTTCCGAACAGATATTTTCCGAAAATTGTCGTTGGGTGCTCCTGACATGTTTATCGATTCTAATTGACACCTTCGCGTCGAACCTGTCATCCTTAGACGTTTTATTTTTTTTTGTGAATAATTGCTTCTTTTAATATATACCGACTAATACGGCTTATTTGCATCGCTCGAGGGGTGCGATTTGTTTAAAATCCAACAGCCTTTCTTATGAAAGTTGGTTAATATTGTCACTTGAACCTTATTTCCTTAATTTCATTGTTAATTTAAAATGAAAGAATTTCTTTTAGACTTTGTCCTTTGTATAGGTATTACGATGTGGCGATTTCGTTGATGGCGAGGTGTCCGGCCGCGGGATACCAGAAGAACTCGGAGAGAGCGCGAAGAGAGAAGGGGAGACGGTCAAACAGCTTTGGAACACATATTTATGTCATTAAAATAACAATAATTCACGTCCAATGCGATAAAAATAACTTTAAGCAGCCTTTCACGTTCTGTGGGGCCTCTCTCCTTATGCGGAAACCAGTCGTTTCCATACAAACTCCTTTCAGTGAAACTGCACAACCCTGACTAATTTCAGTCAATTCAAGTACATATGAGTTTTGGCGTGAACACGAAAAACATTTCGAGCATGTTCTTCGCTTTTTAAGCAAAGTACGTGAAACCTTTCACGCCTCGACTGAAACACTTGTATCGATCGCGAAACGATTTTGTATCGAAACGACGGTTGACTAACCCCATGGCCATTCAAGCATTCAGAAGGTCATTGATAGGAACGACAGGCTCATCTGCGCCGTCCGAAGCGCACTTCCTCCGTTTTATAGCACTGCCACGGCGAAGGTGGAGGGTGGTTATTTATTTCAAATGGCAAACCATGATGAGAGAACTTAAACTGCAGAAGCCCAAGTGTCTTAAAATTCTCACCATGACTGTGAGCTTCCCCGGCTTCACTCACACTTCCCAGACTTCCTATCCTTCGAGTATTCCCTGTTGCTCGTGAAATCTGGCTTCCCTTTTCCTTTGGAAATGAGATAAACATAGTAGTGAAAGTAGTTGGCTAAAAAAGCCAACTACGCGAAATGCTAGAAACGAGATTGTTTAAAAAAATGTTGGAAAGAAACCCTCGAGGCAAACGGGGTCCAGCAGTCACGGGTGTATTAAAAGCCGTGCCTGACTTTGTTCTTGCTGGTTTTTTTTTTTAATTTTTGACGGCAAAAATACGTCTGATCAGAATTTTTGATCGTTTTTGTACGAGAAATAAAAAGCTGTGCTTCAAGCATGTAGATAGTCAAGTACTGCCTTTTCTTATCGATTACGGGTTAATTTACTTCTACGCATTCGGGCCTTATACCACGAACCCAGGGATCCTGAGGACTGGAAACAGCAAGTTCCCTTTCCTATCAGAGATTAAGTAATCGGCCAAAAAATCTTCTCCTCTGCAAAACGCTTCAATAAGAATTAGCCACGTCAGTAAAGCTCTCACATTTCCAGAACCGTTCAGGACATCCGAGCCCACGCTTTCCAGATGTTTCAAGGTCACTACTGAATTTAACTTTGAATCAGAACTTTTTCTTAAAGGAATGCCTCAACTTGAACTTAAAGCTAAAGAAATATTAAAAGAAGAAGGTTGAAGTTTCTTCCCATCAAGTAATTTTCAATCCCCTCATATTTCCCTTCTAGCAGCGTTTCGTACGATCTGGGAAACTTCGGGTTATGTTCGGCCGAATTCCGATTACCTGTGTGTTACGAAGACAAGACGTCACAACCCGAAAATAAACATGGATAAATTATCTGCAACGTTTGCATTACTAGGCCCTTTGTCAGACGTGTAAACCTTCATGTGATTTACAGCTTTCGCTTTCATTTCTTTCGGGATTCCCTCAGTCGCTATCGCCCAATAAATCTGTGAATCAAGGGAGCAACACCAGTTTAAAGAAATGGCAGAGTGTATGCAAGAAACTGAAAGCAATGTGGAGGATAAAATAGACGACAATTCGACACAGTTCACACCGATACCTTCAGAGTCTGAGTTTTCCGCCGTAATTTTTAACAGTGTTCCAGAGTGCTACCCTCCTGACAGAGAGATAGAATGTCGCTACACTATTAAGAGTTCTGTCAAACCCCACTCTCGGGACTGGATTGGGCTTTTCAAAGTTGGTTGGCAGTCCGCGCGGGAATATTACACTTACGAATGGTCGCCAATGCTCGATGTTCAAATTGGCGAGCAGGGTAAAGCAGTTCATAATAGAGTCTTATTCCGTGAAAGGTATTTGCCTAAGGCAGATGACGAGTTTTATCAGTTCTGTTATGTTACTAGTGCTGGCGATGTGAGAGGAGCTAGCGTTCCTTTCCAGATTAAAACTAAACAAGTGGAGCAGGAAGATTTGGAATGTTGCGAAATTGAGGATGACGACGGATCGTCAATAATGCTCGTTAAAAACAAAACAGCGATGCTTGAAGAGTCTCTTGCCCGAGCGCTGGAAGAGAATGCTGTATTGAAAGCATCGAAAGAAACGATGGAAGTCGATCTGTCTAATGCTAATGAGAAGATTATGGTACTCGAGTCTCAAAAGGTTGAATTAACAACTGCTGTAAAAGCTGGAAAGAAGAGATTGGCCCAGCTAGAGTCAGTTGTAGCCCAGAAAAACCATTTGTTGGAAGCAGAACAAAGCAGACGTAAAGAGGTCGAAAGTACGGTGAATAATTTGAAGACTCTGCAAGAAAATTCAGATAGACGCATTGATGAATTGATGATGTTAGTAGAGCAGCAACGAGCACAGACCTCTGAAGTTGAGAAAAACAAAGAGAAGTTAGTTGTTGAGAGAAAGCAGTATTTGGACACCATGACCGCTGATAGACAGATGATTGACAAGCAGCAGAATGAGATAACAGCTAAGGAAGAGGAGCTCAACTTGCTGAAGAATCGATTTATTGAGTTCAGAACCAGAGCCAGGACTGAATCCGATGATTTTGCCGAAAAACTGGAAAAGTTAACTACTGCAAATGGAAAGTTACAAGAACAGCTTGCTCAAAGCATAGCAGAAAATAACATCCTGAAAAGAAACTTGGAGGAAGAGTCAGAGCGACTTACTAAGAAGGTCAGAGAAGCTCATTTGGAGCTCAGGAACAAAGATCAAGAAGTTCAGAAATTGGAGCAAGAAATTTCTAACTATGACTGCATTGTTACAGACTTGGAGAATTCCAAAGATGAAATTCTAAAGGATGCATCGCGCGAGGCAGAGTTGTATGGCAAGAAAATTGAAAAACTCGTAGATGAAGGTAAAGAGAAACAAGAGCTGGTATATCAGCTGGAGCAGGAACTGGAAGATGTCAAAAGTCAGCTGAACCAGGAGAGGGGAAAGACAACTGCTCTGGAAGAAGATTATGAGTCAGTAATCAGAGCACTGCAGGACCAACTGGATGCAGAGAAAGCTTTGAACCAATCTTTGTGTTCACAGTCAGATCGTAACTTGGCTAGTCTTCAAGGTCAAGTACAGAAACAGCTAGAAACGAACATGGAAATGGCTAGTCAGTTGGATGCAAGAAAGGCTGAAATAAGGGCACTTTGTGATGAATTGGATGCCTGCAAGAGGCAGCTGTCTAAGTCACAAGGTGAAGCACAAAGCATTCTTGCTCGGTTCACTACCGCCGATGCTGAAGTCAAATCTCTGATGGTAGAGAAAGAGAATCTCCAGACAGCACTTACAGACACACAAGGAGCCAGTGCTCGGTCATCAAAGAATTCAAAAGCTTCCATGTATGCCCTTCAGACAGCCCATACCCATCTGGAAAAGAGTTACCTTAAAGTGAAGAAGGAGCGGGATGAGTTATGGGAAAAGAGAAACGAACTAAAGAGGACCATTTCGGCATTACAAGGAGACCTCTCATCTGATGACCTCCGTCTCCAGATTGAGGAACTGAGAGCAAACAACGAGGACTTGCGTGTACGCCTTAACATGGGAGCTGAGGCTTACAAGGTCAAATTCATTGAATGCCGTCAGCTGGAAGCCAAGTTGAGCAAGCTGAAGAGAACTTCCTCTGTGGAGTCATTGGAATCAGGCTCAGTGCTGGAGATGCAGTCTGTGGTCACTAAGCTGCGGAAGACCTTGGACGATGAAAAAAGAGCCCTGAGTGTGGAGAAAAGTATGGTGTCCCAGAGAAATGATGAGATTAATCAGGTATCTTGTCAACAAAGCTAAAATAATTTGTTTATTCTATGAACCCCTATGAAGGAGTCAGCTGAATTTTTACAGACTATGCAGTTGTCAAGGATTCTCAAAATGATAGTTTTTAAAGTCCAAAACCTGATTACAAGAATTTCTGTGTTAATATTAACTTTTCCATCATCAGGAATTTGAAAGTTTTGGGTTGATGTTTTAAAATAGGAAAGTGATGTCGATACTTGTAGGAGTTAGCTCATCAAAAAAATATTGCCCCTCATTTGCTGACTGTTATTGAGTATTGAGCTTGCATTATTTTCATTGACATAAATAATGGATATTGGGTAAGAGAATTTCTTATTTAGATTGTTTTCAATCTGTGCTGACCCAATATAAAATAGTCTCTAAATTGCTTCTTTTTGATTCCTTTCCTTTATTAAACCTTGTTTTGTTTAATAGTTATTGTATCACTTGTCAAGTATTTAAGTCTCTTTAGGTATGCTCCTATAACAAAATTGCACTATTATTAGGAATACATATACAACATGTGTGTACAACATGAGTGTGTATTGACATATTCCCTGCTTGCCATTCTTTGATCAGGCTGTAATGTTTTTCAGTTGTTGGAGAAAGAGTGAAGTTTTTCCTCCATGAGTTGTGCATGATTCTTCAGTTTTTGTTCCATGATGATGTCATAGTCAATATTTGTACTCATCAAGGAAATCATGTGATTATTTCAGCAGAAACATGCCTCAATGACTTGTGCCTTTAATCCCACACTATTTTATGTACATGAATCTGGTCATCATTGAAAATATATATGTTTACTATAATGTGGAATTGATTATCAGCTACATATACTATCTAATTCAAATTGTTAGAAAACTTTTGTGACACATTTTCAGAATTTGAAATTTGGGATCATGCCACCATCAAACTATGTTTGTCCAAAGGCTGCATTAATAGAAGTGTATACTAGTCAGTAAAAAGAATTAATGTTTCATCTGTCTTCGAACAGAGATAGAGAAAGCAAATATGATAGAGCTTTTCAATTTTGGGTTTAGTAAATAAATGCACTTCCTTAAATTTTAAGTAAAATCACTGGAGTTCAGAAAGGACAATGAGTAAACAGAGAGTAAAATCCATTAGTTACAGCTGACTAACTCAGCCCAGCTGTCAAACCAGTTGAACTTCACTTCCTTGTTATGAATCATTATTATTTTTATTATTATTATTATTCATTAAGACATTGAAAATATTATTTGATATATCTTTTCCTTAGAATACGTTTACCCTAGAAAATAGTTTTTTCGTAAATCAAAATGAATTTTTTAATTGAAATGAAATGTTTTTTAATTCTAATAATTTTTTATAATTGAAATGAATTTTTTTAATCAAAACTGAGTGCTTCTTTTTAATCAAAAGTAACTGTAAATAGTGCCTTAACCGAATAGTTTTTTTAAAGTGAAAGTACAGTCAAATCTCGCCTTGCAGACACCCTGCTACAACAGACACCCCAATAACATGAACAGCTGCTAAATCCCAGAAAAAAACTAAATTACTAACGTTTGACTGAAATAAACTCTCGCTATTATGGACCCTCGCTAATTAATGAGGACAGTTACTCAAGGTCCCTGGATTGTCCGGACTGTAATTGTAAATAGGATTTTACAGTCAGCTTTGTTTTCAATAAAAGAATTATTTAGTTAAAAATATTGTTATTATTATTATTATTATTATTTAATGTCAATATTGATTAAATTAATGTCAAGTCATATTTGTCTCTCTTTCAGCTTCAGTTGGAAATTTCTGAATTGAAAGAGAAAGTGAAACACCAAGAGCACCAAGAGCTGCAGAAGATGGATAATGGTCCTAGCCAGCAGATGATAGAGGAGCTTCTGCAAAAGCTTTCATCTTTGGAGAGGTGCCTAGAAGTTGAGAAAGGAGAAAAGGAGAGCATTATTCATGAGTTAGTTAATCTGCAGGAGGTTTTGAAGAAGAAAGAAGAGGAGATACAAATGTGTGAAGAAAATCTGAAAGCCACACAAGATGCACTTTCCAATGAACAAGCCGACAGAGAAGCTTTGGGCGAGCAGGCCAGGCAAAAATTACAGGAACATGAGGAGAATGAGCATAAACTTGATCTGAAAGTTAAAGAGCTGACTAGAGAAGTGGAAAGGTGGAAGAAGGAAGTGGATTTGCATGTTGAGGCCGAGTCAAGGCTAATGGAAAACAGAAAAGAAGAGGAGTCCACTTCCACTCCAGCTGAGAAGCAGGAACCAAAAACAGAACAACACACTCCCTCAGGTACTTTTGTTTTAACCTCATTGAATGTTAATAAAAAATCTAGACAAACATTTATTATGGGCATTTTCCATTTGTCAGAATAAGTGAGAATTCCACTATTGATCTAGAATATCGTGCCAGATCAGTTTATTCCTAACCCTTTAAGCCCCAATATCCACATGCAAATTCTCCATACTGATCTCTATACATCTCCTTAAAGAATTAGTTGAGAGAATTTGATAAATGATCAAAGATCATTTTGTTAATTCTCACAGACTTTCTTCTTGACCATCTGTGGATATCATTAGGAGAAAATAATTATTGTTGTTTGTCTCTGTTGGAACCTAAAGGGAAATGGTTCATGCTCTTCAGTGATGGGTTTTAGAGAAAATTTTGAGAAAAGACTGACACAACTGCCACCCGATTAGCTCAGTTGGATAAGCACCGGTCTGCCAAGCGGGAGGCCACTGGTTCAAGTCCTAGCTGGACCAACACTCAGGGTCTTTAAATAACTGAGGAGAAAGTGCTGTCTTTGTAAAGACATTCGCAAATGGTTAGACTTTCTAGTCTTCTCGGAAAAGGACGATAAACCGTAGGCCCCATCTCACAACCCTTGCATATATAAATTCTGTGGACTCCACACACTGTTTGTAAAGAGTAGGGGGGAGGGACTGTGGGAGGTGACCCTTCCAATAATTGGCGAATCTAATAAAATAAAATAACATTGTTCTTTTAAAATGACTGGTCCAGCCAGCCATTTCTGACTTTTGGAAAGTGCCCTTACATCAATCCAGACAAGTTACAAGGTGCAATTTTGTAGTCTGAAAACATACAATGAATGGCAAACATATTACATTATAAGTCTTGAGGATCATTAAGAACTGCATAGCATTTTGTACAACAAATGTACTCATGATGATAAAGTGAAGGAAAAAGTTTTCTTTTTTGAGGTGCTATATAGTGCATTAGGTTTCTACCTTCTTCAGGGTGGGCAATTAAGCTGTTGAAAATACATTTTGGGGACAAACTGTATTTTTGGAAACGTCAGAAGAAGGTAGTGTTGACAGACAATATTAGTTTTGTTTCAGTTTATCGAAATACAAAAGTTGGCCTGATTTGCAAATGTGTTTTACAGCAAAGACGTGGAGGGATTTTCGACCAGTTTTTATTTTGGCATTCACTTTTAGGTGTAAACATTATTTTAGCACAATATTTAGCTGTATAGATGTCAGTGCTGTGTATGTGAAAATGGGCTGATAGATCATGCCGAGTCATGAAGACCAGCTTCAAGCCTGTTTGTATGATCAAATTGTTGTTGTCTACAGGTCAAAGACTTATGCCAGTTCGTGGAATACTTCCATTTTGGCAGCGCCCCCCTCCAATCCCCCCTCAAGGTGCACATCATCAGCCTTGGGTGTTTGTCCAGCACCCACAGGTACCTACAAGTCCTTCTCCTGTAGCTCCCTTGCAGCCCCAACCTGTCACGGTACAGCCCCTGCATCCAAGTGCCCCGACACCGGAGCCCGAGGTACCGCAGTGCCCGGTCTGTAAGGCCCTTCTACCACCTAGTGTGGATAGAGATGAGCATGTTAATAGTCACTTTGATTGAGCTTTCTATTTCATGCAGTTTCCTCCAAAATTGTTCTTTTATAACCTGTATAAATAATTTAATTTATAAATAATTTGTTGTTGTTTTGAATAGACAAGTAGAATAACATTTCTTTGAGTTAAAAATTAAGTACTTACATTCAAGGAGTTATATTCAAGCATTACAGTGTATTTCAGTTTACTTTCCTGCTTTCCTTGAATTTAGAACAATGTGAAAGTCTTTTCATACAGGGTGCAGATCCACTTCTCTAACTTACATCAAACTTCTCCTTTTAACACCAATACTAAATTAACAATAAGCTTTTGAGGTTGAAGGAAATCATTTACAAAAATGTGTTGATCTACATGTATGAGCAAATTCTTCTTGCCAGTAGTTGAAGAAATTTATGGAGAAAGGTGTAGAGAATGTGTGTGTAAATGCATACATAGAGTGGTAAAGGTCATGATTATAGACATGTCGAGATTAGAGATTTACATGTATATAAGTTTTTAGCCTTTGGAATAATTATTCTAGATCACCAAGGATAAAAACACAGTTTTATTTTAGTCAAATGACCATAAAGAATTACTTGAAAATGTAAAAATTGAGCAGTCTAAAGATTCAAGACTTTTTTCACAATTAAGAAAGTCAGCAATCAAGCAGAAATGACCAGACAGTATTTACGTTGAAGTCTTTGAAGTTCAGGACAGGGTCATCATCAATTAATAATATTTGAAAAGAAAGGGAAATGGAGGTTACTGCTTTCTTGTCATTTAGTTATTATTGTTTTCATCATCCATGTAGACATAACTTATTTTGGTTTTCTAGCTCAACCTAAGGCCCAGTTTCCCATTTGCACTTTTTTTTCCTTATGTTTATGCATTCATTATGACATTTTTTGTCCATCAATCATAGCATACAAGTGCCAGTAGTGAAAACATTAATGATTCAATCTTTTAGTTAGGTATTACCAGGATGTATTTAATTAGTGGAACAGTGTATTAGTCTTCTTTTGATTTTTGTTTTAAGTTTTATTTTGTTGCTCACTCTACAATGTCCCAAATTTATGTCAAGGGAGGCCCGTTTGATCACCTCTGATTTCCTTATATAATATTCAAAAGTGTGATAAGTACATAGTAGCTTTGTAGGGGCCAAATGTGCAAAACTTGCAAAACTACGTTGTTTTATCTTTTCCCTTTTATCCAGGGAATGTTATTATCTTTATTATTGATTTGCATCAGTATATTAAAGGAATAAATTTAACTGTTACACACATGTAAGATAATGTAAGGATTGTAAAAACAGACTGAAGAGCAACCAATCAAAATGTTGCAATCCATCCACAATATCAAGATAGTTATCAACAGGGCTTTTTGTTATTCTAAATCAAGGAAATCCTACACCTTTTAATGTTTTGGGCTTGAAGTTTCACTAAGAAGGTATTCAAAATGATTTATAAGTTTTCAACATCAGTAGTACACAAAAAATAATTATTAACATGCTGTTGTAATAGCAAACAGCAGGGGACAATCTGTACATAGTTAGTACAAAACTTGTAGGCTATAACAAAGGTAATTCGTTTTTGCAACATCATGCTGTAAAATTAATCTTTCAGCATTTAACTTTGGACGTATGGTGGACAAGCCAGAACATATAGAATATAGGGGTGGCTGGGTGTGGTAGCAGCTGGGATGGTTAGAGAAATATAACATTGTTTGGTACTGCTTTATATGGCAACCTTTATTAAAGTGGTTGTATATGCATGCAAACATTGGGAGGAATTAATTTAAAAACTTTTCATGTGGTTTTACTTTATTCACTTTGAAACCCCAATATTATGAAGGGCCTAGAGACTGGCAAAATATCTTCAGTATAACAAGGCTTTGTTACATCAGGTGTTTTTTGGTGTCACAGAAACCATCGTTGGTTTGCTTTTGTGTAGTGACTTTGATTTTGACTGATTGCACGTGTCCATAACACCAAGAAACTACCATCATATTGAGGCTCTTTTCCATATACAGCTATTTCGAGAAAGGTTGTCGGAAAAAATGTGCACGCGACAATCCCGAAAGGTAATATGGGATATGATCGATACACTGTTCCTGACGACTGTAGCTGTCGAACCTACTTTTGTTGCTTTCCTTTAGCACTCGCAAACACATTTTCATGGCCTTTCGTGCCAATTCTTTCAAATTTCTTTGATGAACAGTAAACTCAAAACCACCCACAATGCCTTTCGGGATTGTCGCGTGCACTTTTTTCGACAACCTTTCTCGAAATAGCTGTATATGTTTTACTATTAGTGGGGCAAAGAGTTCATTGTTATCAAGGACATTGTTATATAGATGGTTGTTGTATCGAGTTGCTAACGTAGTGGAGGCATTTTTCCTTCTTTTTTTTTGTTTTTTTTTTTTTGGTCCTGCATGCAAATTTTTTGAATAACCCATTTTACAGCAAAGATGGAAACAAGGTTGGAGTTGACCTTGTTTTGATTCAAACACTTATCTGCTTTCTTATGTAAATCATGTTGTTCTGATGCATAATTTCCATAAGAAAGCAAAGGACATTTTTGTCAAAACAAGGTCAACCTCAGCCCCACATTCAAGGCTTAGTAGCACCATGTTACATTGTATGATTAAAATAACTACATTTGATTACAGTCAAGCATATTCGTATTAGTTCTTTTAATGAGTTCATTTGAAATTAGAAAATTGTATGGGCAGAAATGCAGATTTGATTTTGATATCAGTAACAACTTCCACTAATAGATTCAATTTTCAAATAATCAGTTCAACAGTTAAAAGAAACGTAGCATCTCAAAGGGTATGCTTGACTGTAATAACTTTGTATATTGCGTTGGCAGAGGCAAGTATTTGGCAATTTTTCAACCTATACTTGCAGTTTGGGTATCAGGCGTTTCTAGGGGAAAAGAGGGAAGAGAGAAGCAAAAAAACTCCTCTCCCCAACCCCTTACGAAGGCCTGATACTCTGGCTACCTATACTAGTGGCTATAGTCATTTAAATGTACAAGTAGTAATTTTAGCCAAACAGTAAAGTGCATAATTATAACTTATATCATAATAAATATAGACTCCTCAAGGCTACTAGAAGAACTTACTTTGGTGGTGGAGTGAGATGTTATGGGGTGGTGGAGAGGGGCAGTAATGCATCAGACTTGCAATTTATTACGGAGATACGAGTTAAGAATCCCACCTTAAACACTAGAAATACTTGTAAATACCCAACTGGTTGCCTTGTGCCAGATGATGTGTGTCAGCTTATTTGTTTGCCATTACTCAATTGGAGCTGCTGTAAACAAACTAGCGAGGGCAGCTAGTTGCATTTCCACTAAAAACATTTGGGTTTACATGTTATAGGAGTAGAAAGGATTAGGGGTGTGAAAATAGTGCAAGATTAGAGTAAAATCGCTTTGTTCTATAACTATTAAAATATTTTGCTTGAAAATGAGTTTGTTTCAGCAAATGTGATGTTCATAGTTTCCAATAGCAGTAATTCAGGGTTGATTACAATTAGGTTATTTTTTGTTTTTCACAGCAACCTTGTTATAACCTTGCACCTAACTTCTTTGCCAGTTGGGGGCTCGGAAGTTTCCTTGTTTGACTGGTCATCACAGGGATGTTTGCCTGTCCAATAATTTGTAAAAGTGCATAAAAGCATATAACCCACTAATAAAACTGTTCAGTCGAATCTCCCGTAAGCGACCACCCAAAATGCGAAAACTTGGTGGTCGTTTACAAGAACAGAACCACAGGGAATCCCTTCCAAGAAGAGGTCAGGACACATGTATTTCTTGGAAGATAATTCATTGCATGCAATTTCTAAGTTGCAATGTGTAATTCCATGTGTTGTGGACAAAATTTCTTCTTAATCTCCAAGTAGTAGTTTACATAGAGCGGATACAGTGATTAGAGATCAGACCATGCGTCTTGAGGTCGCTTACAAGACGTTAAAAACAGTAGAAAATTATTCTTCAGCCCCAAAACGTGGTCTCGGTTGCTTGCAGGAGTTAGTGGCGGATCCGGTGGGTGTGGGAGGGGGGGGGGCCTTTAGGTTTAGACTGTCCCGCCTCTTATCTGAAGGTCTGGATCCACCACCGGGAGGTGGCCGTTTATGGAAGGTTCCAACCGTACGGCTGTGACTGAGAAAACTTTGGTGTTTTGGATAGTTGGTCGTTTATGCGGGAGGTGGGAGAACATGGAGGTTCGACTAAAGATTCTTCTGGTTATAAATGTCCTGGATTTACTATGCCATTTCATCCATTATTATTATAAAACATACAAGTACGATACTAAACCTTTTCATTCAGAATAGATCTGCAAAATTTTTCTATATCATTTATTTCTTGATACTATACCACAAAAAGGAAGCGCAAGACAGTTTTGGATTCTACATTCCATGCCCTAGATTCCGAATTCTAGGTACTGGATTTACAGTCTTTTTAAGTTAAACTCCAATTGTCAGTGAGACTCCAGATTTCTTGAGCTGTAGTCCGGATTCCAAAGTCCAGGATTCAACATTTCACCACTCCAATTTCCCGGATTCCGGATTCCATTACATGGAGCGAACCTTATAGTTAGAATCAGTAGATCTACACAATTTTTGAATATCCTTCATTTCTTGATACTATGAAACGAATAGTAGTTAGTAGACGGGCCTGTTCTAGGCCATTGACACGTGGTTGAGTGATTTTGTCCGTGCTATGTTTCTCTGTTTTTCCTCTCTTTTTACCTTTCTCCATACCTGTAAATTTGAAGCTACTATGCTGTATTAGTATAATTACATCGATGACTATCGAAAATAGAGCGCTGTGATTGGCTAGGAGCTTCGCACTATCCCGCTATAATCACCGCGCGGTGATTATAGCATTGAAGGCTAGCAGTTTACAAAAGTGGCAGCCAGATTTTTTGATGTTTCGGGGTCGGAAATTGATCAATAATTTTATTTTCTCGAATAATCATCAATGTAATTATACTAAAACAATTATTCGCCGATATTCACGTCGCCTTCGGCGACTAATTGTTAATTAACAATTTTAACTGACTAAGGGTTGATTTCCAGTGTTGAGTAATTTTTACGTGCGTACGTAGCTAAAAATTTACTTTCGCAAATAAAATAGAGGCAGTGCATGAAAGGTCGCACGTAAGCATAAAAGTTGAACCTCGCTCAACTTCCCGTTTAAGCTCAGCACTTTTATCTTGCCTCGATTTTATTTACGTGATTAAAATTTACGTGCGTTGAAGTGCGTAGCCAAAAACGCGTCAGAGGAAGTCAGCCTTAAGTCTTAAGGAGATCGTTAACTGATAGTGTAATTAACTTTACTATACTTTTTCGCAACTATATAAGTTGTGCATTAAACGGAGAGAATATACACATAGATTATCAAAGAAGAATTTATGGTAAATTCTCGGTGAAAAATAAAGGGGCAAAATTATGGAACAATCTGAAAACTTACAAAATCAGAAATCTTATGGCCGAGTAAAAAAGATTATAAAGAAATATATGCAGTATCACTTACAGTAGGAATTACAAAAATTGATAAGCTTGCATCATTTCATTAAAATTCGATAGAGTTCATATTGTAATATTAAGCGCCAAACAATGTGTTAGTAATTTATTTGATAAGTAAAGTCGGGGATCTCCTCTGAAAGCTCAGCAAAGCTTGCTGAGATCTCCTGCTCATGTATACCTAAGAATACCAAATGTACAAATTATATTATTGTTTACAATGATGGGCGAATAAATGAATGAAATAAACTATTTTATTCCGCAGTTTAAATATATCAAATTCACACTCCAACTCTAGTCCCGGGTATCAGTTACGAACCGATGTAATGAGCAGCTCGCATATGGCTTCCTCGCGGCCCAATTGCATCGTCAGAGCGTTGCACCGGTATCGCAGAGGTCAGGACTCGAAACCCAGCAAGTCGTCCCCTTTTTCTTCTCACCGGCGTCAGGCTCTCTTTGAAGTTAGTCGAGCCGTTTTCCGGTCACTGGTGAGTGTCTGGTTCAGGGACGAATTGGTTATGCACTTATCAGTGGCCATCCGGGGGGGGGGGGGGGGGGTGACCCCGGGGAACCCCCGGTCATTTGCACAACGACGTTTACAAGTCCCCCAACCCAAAACCCCCCTGGGAGCAAAGTGTTCTCTGTCAAGTCAAAAGGTGCAATATTTCAAAAGCCTATTTGCCATAATTAATTTTCTATTTGCTATAACTACACATACAAGACTTAACTAAAAATAAGCAAAGAAAGCTGTTCCACTTATTTTCTGCGCATGATGAGGTTCAGCTTACCTTGTAAGTCATGGAATGGGAAAGGAGAGAATATTCTAATTTCCTGGTAATGAAGAACTAAGATTCCTTGAATATATTTTGAAATACTTTATATCATAAAATATTTATAGATATTTAGAAATCCCGCGGGTCTTTCCCCGGGGATCCCGCTTCGAAAGTGCAAAAGCAATCCAATCCCCCCATCCCGGGCTTAAAATTATCGAACAAATTTGACAAATCCCACGCCATCCCCGCCTATGTCCCCTAGCTATGAACAGGATGAATAGCTGGCCGGAATCACAAGCAGCCCCAACTCTGTGGGAGTTCGTTGGACTTTGAATTTATAAGAGAATGTATGAAAACAAAATACGTCCTAAATACCATATTTTGACAAAAATAGAAATAAAAATGACTTACTTTGTGTTTTTGTTTGTTTTTTGTTGTTGTTGTTGTTGTTTTACTGACTCTTCACCTCTAGAGCCATTTTGGAAGCCGTTTTATAGACGTTTAAGATTTTGAGTTGTACTAAAAGTAAGAAAAATGGAAGGCTGGGGACTCTTAGACCGACCGTCCCAGCTCGAAGCTCCATAAATCCCAAACGCAGGAAATAGCATGTCCGAGACCTAAACTGTTCGAAAATTTTCTGGGGGAGCATGCCCCCACACCCCTTAGTTTTGAGTGCCTTTAACATGTTCTTCCGTGCGAACACTTTCAAAATCTTACGCTACGCCCTTGCTATTAAGAAAAAGAAGTCACATAACCAACAAACTGTGATTGAAATTAATGTCTCTTCTCTATCGAAAGTACCTTCTACAGCTGACCTAAGCATGTCATGATTGTGACATTTATTTGCATTTCAAAGCTGAAATGTAAATGTCTAGCTGTTGTAGTAATGTCATATTGTATTATTCCCCTTCCACATATCTTCGATGAGAAAACGTTTTTCATTACATTGTCCCTTCTTCAACCAGTACGTCCTAAGGTCATCATAAACTTTGAGTTCAAGCGGAGATTTTGCAACATACCATTTACATATTTGACACACTGATAAATCCAGGTTGCTTCGAAACACTTTGTATTTTAGTCTCCATTTAAAGTATTCATTATAAGCAGTGTTATTTTTGTCCAGATACTGAAGGTATTCTGCCAGTTGTTTAACAGTTTTGAAGTCCATAACATTGATATAAGACCCCGGAATAGCCAGCTTGGAGTAATTAGCACCTCCCATCACAACTGGGATGACATTCATATCACCTGAAATACAAAAAAAAAGATCTACACATGATCTGGAAACTATACCAAGCTGAGCAATATTTAAAAGGTAGACGGCCATAGCTGAAATGCTATTTACTAATGCTGTCCACCTGTCAGTATATTAAGCGGTCACCCCCTAATAACGATCTCAGAAATCTGTTCCATGACTTAGAGGGCCGGTGGTATCATGGCCCACAGTCTGACTTATTTCAGTCATAATATTCAGCCAATTAGGCGCCATTCACTATGGAACATAACTTTAGCAAAGGAAATACTTGCAAAATCATAGCTTAACTAATGCTGTGCACGTGTATTAAGGCGGTCACCCCCCCCCCCCCCCCCCCCCCAGAAATCAGTTCCATGAGTTAGAGGGCCTGTTTCATGGCCAGAAGTCTGGTTAATTTCAGTCATAATATTCAGCCAATTAGGCGTCATTCGCTATGGAACATAACGTTGGCGAAGAAGATACTTACAGAATTACAACTTCATGTCAAAAAAGCAAAAAACCGGAAAATTTAAAAAGCTGTTAGGCTAACAAGTATTTTAACTAACTATGGTTTTATTAAATCTTCTTCAAATCGACAGCACCTTATTCATTATTTGCTGTTATTTCTACTTTATTTTAATGTTTTGAGCGGCCATTTTTTTGTTTCAGTCAATTTGCCAGAAGTTCCCAAATTAACTACCTCAATAGACCTTTTTGCCAAACGGCGGCCATATTTAACCGAGTATTATGGGATGCCCGGGGGGCACTCTCAGTATTTACGCGCTCTTTTCGGGCAAAAAGAGAACTTCTCTGCATATTTCTCGGGAAAAGGCGATCCTTATTAGATCCAAACACGGCACAACGATCTTTTTTTCCCATTACAATCTTTTCCTGGGAGACTTAAAGAGAAAAACTGACCCGAAAAGAGTGGGTAGATGCTGAGCGAGTATATCGGATTTAATCAAAGTAATGCAATATGGCCGCTGTATCGGTAAAAAGGTCTATTTTAAAATTACTGTAAAACGGCTGTTAATTTGGACAACCGTTTGCTACTCTAATTATAGCTACCACAGGGAACCCACACAAACTGAGTGACCCCTCCTATGATTGGTGATAGGCTCCTGATGACAGTTGTGTAGGAGCTGCTCGTAAGGTCTGTAAACTTTGAAAAAGTTCATATTATCGTAATACAGTGGAACCTTCATATTCTGCCTCTGAATCTATTGCAGTGATTATTTCAAACAGCTAGAAAATGTATAAAAAAAATCATGATTAACTTATCTCTAACGATTTTCAAACCAAAAAACAAAGGACTGCGTACGGTCAGAGAGCTTCCATCATAAACTACAGCACCAGTTGGATGTAGCACTGCTTAACACCTGGCTGACAAACCACAAGCGCAAACTATTTCTGGTATCCATGACTGCAGTGAGGAAGACAATGATGAGGAGAATGAATTGAGTAATGGTGATGAAAACACACCAGAAGAAGATGATTTGGATGATTAACGTATCAAAGTGCTTTGCTTCAGTTATTTCATAAGGACAATAGTGGCCCTTTTAAGCGAATAGTCATACGATATAAATGTGACAATGCTCAGGCTATTAGTATGCAACAAACAGAAATTACAATATGCCTTATACTTCCTGTTAGCTTGGCAATCAACCAACCAATAAGAAAATGGATGCTTACTGAAAGGAAGAAGTTATTGCTGGTTTTCAGTGTCACGCCATTCAAAATAGATCAAAATAAAAATCAAGACCGTTCAATAGATAAAGTCAAGAATCTGGGAAATGAAAGGAGGTACATATACAAAGACCCTCGCCAAGATTCAGGTCAGAGGAATATTTCGTATACGAGATATCCGAAGAAATGTTTTACCCAAATTTATAGAGATTTGTATGGAGACGCCATGCTGGTGCTCACCTGGATGAGCCCCAACATGGCGGATTGAAACCAACAGAAACATCTGTTACCAAGTTTTGCTACAAAAGCGTTAATTTATTCCTCGAGAAACTCATAAACATTAAAGTAATACTTTTTCTAAGACATGAACTGTCTAAATAGCAAAATTTCCTGAAATAAGTCATTTTTTTAACCTACATGACAGCTCTCTTGGCCGTCATTTAAATATCGCGTCACGCAAAAACTTAGAAATTCAAGCGTCCCCTATCACAAAACCAAGAACCCTTTTGAAGCGAAAATTTGTAAGTTAGTTTTCAGCTGCTTTAATGCATCGTGAAAGTAAAATCTCGTTAGGATCGATAGTTTTTTAGTTTGAATTTTAGTGACGTCATGTGAAAACCAACAATTGGTGGTTTAAGACAATCATGGTGAAGTTTGTTTTTTTTATTTATTACTGGTTTATGTTTCACCACTTTGCAAAATCTAGTAAATTGTCCACTATACTCAGGAATGTGCTGAGACAAACTCAGATCAATCACAATCTGCTTAGAGTTGTTGCTCTTTCATAACAGTAAACAAATGTAGGTCTGGTCTCCTTTAGCTACATTTGAAATAATATATTTCTCTTGTTCAATCAACAGTTGAATTTATAATTGGCTAGCAGAGTCCATGAAACATGACAGAAGCAAGAAAAGTCAGTGAACACCCATCAGATACCAGTTGTGTGCCCAGTTATTGGAATTCTTTTCTAAGGATGAAATTTCACAAAAAGATTTCACTTCAAATCGTTGTAAAACCTTAGGTCTTCCTTTGGAATCCATAATCCTGTGTCAGAAATGGTTAACAACGGTAGTCATTGTCCTGCAATCACTGTTTCTCTTAACAGTGTACATGCACTCAGTTAAGGAAAAAAAAAGGGTTTGCTCCACCACAATAGAAAATAAGCTTAATGAATATGTCATTTTCAAACAAATGAAAGGGTTACTTACACAAGAACCATGGTAGTGTGTTGGTGGGAAATGAAACCCAAATAATATTTGAAAGCTTACTTGATCAGTATCATATGACCACTCTTTTAAGTCACGAAGTATGCAAACACATGAATCTGTGATAAGAAATACAAAAAATGTTCTCAATTCTCTTACTGAACAGATAAGCTTCAACTTACACAAAGTTAATAAGAGTACACATTTTACTGGTCATATTATAACCTGTCCGCAAATTAAATGGTCAATACTATTCTATTATCCATGCAGAAACGTATCTGGACCGGTAAACGCTGCGCTGACCAAAAGGATCGCGGCCTCTGGGAACGAGATTGGTGCTTTTTGTTAAGTGAGAGGTCGCGCATGCTCATGCAAAAAAGAGCCCTGTTTATGTCATACTAATTAGCACTTTTCGCCTGACTGCACCTGCAGAATTCAAAACAATTTACATCTTGAAACGAGTTGTTGAGGGCCAAAATTATCATTATGGCAATGGAATAACAAAATTTGTCGCTATTTGGAATAAGGTGTTCAAGAATTTCCCTGGGCCAAGGATCGTATGCCCTGTTGTCGGAGTTGTGGAATCTTTCATCATTTGATGACGTATACTCTTCCACTGATGAGGCAGATTTTAGGCTTTGTAGGCTTTGTACTATTAATATTGCACTTTGTACTATTTGTATATGAGCGACAGCGCTTACGAGGCGTGAAAGTTCCCCGCTGTAAGTTTTGCATATGTAACTGTGCTATCGCCATATTTTTTTTCTTTTGAAGCTATCGTTTAAAATGGCCACAAGATGGTCAAAATATTTTTTTTTCTTATGCTTCTCTGGACTCAGTATTTTACTTCTTGTCGTGCTAACTTTAGACGACATCCTAGTAGCTAAGTTTTCAAAGCGCACGATGAAATCGTCGTTGCAAGTAAACAACACACATTCGCTTGGAACAAACACCTCACAACTCATGCAACGGGAAAGGACAAAGACGCTTTTACTCATCTACACCCCTTTTTTCAAGACAGCAAAGTGGATAAGAGATCGTCATAACTGTGGCTTTGAAAACAAGTTTATATTTGCAGCAAATAAATGTCTCTCAGGTGATTTCGAATTAACCTACGACAAACAGCGGTTTGAGGAAAGCGACTTAGTCGTGTTTCATGCTAGAAACATGCCAAGTGTAGATCATCTAAGAACGCTGCTGAGAAACAGGTCCACTTCACAGCGCTGGGTATATGCTTTGTGGGAAAGTCCAAATGCAACACCAAATCCTGCTCCATTAAACGGGCTGTTTAACTCAACCTGGACTTACAGAAGCGATTCAGATTTCTTGTCGCCATATGGAAGTTACGAGGCACTGAGTGAAGAAGAAAAAATGAATAAAATAAAAAACATACCGGACTATTCCCAAGGAAAAACTGAACTTGTGGCTTGGATGGTTGGTAATTGTGGCGCTCAACCTCGAATGGCTTTTGCCGAAACGCTGAAAAAATACATCAAGGTTGATGTGTTTGGAAGGTGTTCCGGAAAATTTGGGCGACAGAAAGGATGTGGAAACCTAACTGCTTGCCTTAAAACATTTAAGTTTTATTTGTCATTCGAGAACATTTTATGTGAGGATTACATCACTGAAAAATATTGGGGAAGACTTGGTAAGTCAAATTTTTTTACCATTTACAAAATAATTTTCAGAAAATCCGGTTAGAAAGTAAATAGAACACGACTTTTGGGTCTTTCCAGCAGAGAATTTCAGCATATATGCCAACTCTCCCGGATACGGGACCGATCTCCCGCTGTCGCGTACGGGTCACCCAGTCTCTCGGATAAAATCAACATTTGAGCTTTTCTATGCTCAAGTTTGAAATTTAGCCCATTTTTATAATCAAAACTCGAATTTGTTTTATTCATAGTACGGTCTCCGGGGCATCTTTGCATGTCTTAAGTCACTGACAAAGATTCTGAAAGAGAATTTTAATGGTACGTACTTCAAGTAAGACTTCATACATTCCTATGTCATAATTTGGAGGATGGGTCGATTTGTCGGGGGGAGGGGGGGTCGGTGACAATTAGTGGGGTTGTACAAAAGAGAGAGTCTCCAGGTTTTAGATCTCCAGTGGTTGGCATCTCTGTTTCCGGGAGCAACGGAACATCTGGAAAGGTAGTCCTTTTTTTACTTAGTCTGCGTGGCAATTAGGCTATATTTGTCCGTGGTAAAAATATTGGTAAAAATATATATATAACTTCACAGAAGTTCAGGTTTCACGAGTAATCATCGTTTTATTGCTACAGAACTGTTTCGTATGGTGCAAGGACCACACTCATCAGGCAATTTTGAGTCGTCAAAATTGCCAGATGAGTGTGGTCCTTGCACCATACGAAACAGTTCTGAAGCAATAAAACGATGATTACTCGTGAAACCTGAACTTCTGTGAAGTTATAGCTAATGTTCCTCAATCAATTGAGTCGAGCGCTCTACGAAATACGTTCTACTCAAAAAACGAATATATATATCTGTCTGGATTTGTTAAAACGTGGCTAAAGAAATTTCAAGTACATTTTAACTATTCGACATCTAAGTGGAAAGGGAAGCAGTTCAAAGTCACTAGGGTGACTAGCTGAAGCTAAACAATGACAGCATTATTGCTGGCAATAGACGGTAAAGGTCTCTCGCAGAAGTAACAGGATTTTGCGATGAAATAAACAACATTTGAAACGTCCAGAAATTGTAATCTTTTAGTCAGTCAAACCGTGAGGCCACAGCTCAGTGTCGGCCGTAAATAGATTAAGAATCCACAATCTTTAAGCACAGAACAGGCTTTCTAAGACAAAATCACCTAAACTAAAGACCAGACCTGCCAACCCCTGATAAAGGAAAATCTGGATACCCATGAAAAAATATCTGGAGATTCTACAAAAAATAGTGAGATTCTACTTTTTTCTCGATTAAGATTAAAAGAACCCTGTTTCCATTACAATTGCTTTCCCGCGCTGCTCGTGAACTTGCAAAGACTAGAGGGATACTCAGCATGGGATCGAGGTTTGGTTAATGGTTAACACGGCCGCTGCATAAAATTACTAGCGGAGGCCTAGGAACAAGGTAAAAATCGGCAGAAAAGCGGTAAACACAAGTACAAATGTAACAGTGTAGAGTTCTGCTTTATTCACTTATCACTTTATCAGTTTATGTCACTAGCTTTCCATAAATTTTTCATTTTTTTTATTTTACAGCTAATACTTCATTTCAGAATGATTTTTCCCCAAAAATCGTGAGATTGAGGAGTCTTGTCGTGAGGCCGTGAGAAAAGATAAAAAACCGTGAGACTCACGGCAGAACCGTGAGAGTTGGCAGGTCTGAAAGACCCACGAAGCGTTTTTATGCTTGACATAAAGTATTCTCAACCGCACATACCTGAGATTTGTCTGTCAACACTTTCGGTAAATCACACAATAAATGACTTTGGTGGCAATCACAACACTCCCCAAAACCACTCATAATACTTCCACACTTAAGACGGGCGAAACATCGTCAAATTACTCCGTAAATCTCTCGCTTTCTCCACATAAATCGTCACATGGAACTTTTCTCGACTCACTGACAATCGATTTATTCAAGATCCCGGATGTAAACCAGCGGTTGAAAAGGAGACATATGGCCCCCGACTTCCACACAATTTTTTACTAAGTCTTTGGCCTGCTCAGAAATCAGCATGAATTTCCATCTTGCCTAATAGATTTCAACCCTACAACCTAATTTGTGAGGCCAAAGACTTGTTATTGCCAACAACAAAGCTCGCAATATCCAATCTTTCCGTCTCAAGCCCGGGATCAGTCTTTCACCCGTGTAGCCCGAAATGAGACGAAATACCAGAAGATATTGGACGCAGCAGACTTTGCAATACGTGAGAATTGTTCCTTCATAAGGCTTAATGATGTCTTCCGGAAAACCTTGCTCAAGGCAGCCAAAAAAAAACTCTAAGACAACCCACTATGAGAGCCGAGATCAGTCTAATACGCGCGCTGATTTCAAACTGACATACAGAGAGAATTATGGGAAGTTATAAAAAACATTTTTTTGTGGGGGGGGGGGGGGGGGGGCGGGGTAATAGGTTAATAGCCAGTCAGAAACTCATCAAACTCTATCTACTGTGGCCAACCCGTTACCGATTAAACAAATAAAAAGTAACCTCGAAAAAAAATAATAAAAAATAGGATCCACTACGAGACTCAGTCAGAGGGCATATAAGAGAGATTTCTGTAGCCACGTTTTTGCAAATCCAGACAGATATATATATATATATATATTTCCGACTGTAAAATCAGCCTTGCTTCTTTTGTTTTATAATTGTCCGGACGGAATGTTCCCGGGGGTACTCCCTATAATATCATAGGTGACGAATTACTCCTCAATTTTGGCGCGAAATTTCAGCGTTAATTTGTAATTACAAAATTGCCATGGCAACCTGCCGTGCGTCTCCGTTTCAAGATGGCGACGAAGTTATATAGTTATATAGATTTAGCCAGGGCTAAAAGCGAAGCTCCCATTAATAAATTTATTATTTAAATCAAATAATAAACTTGTAATCCACAAATCAGCTAACTTAAGGGGAAATTCATATGACTTTTGAGGGAAAGGCTGAGTGATTTTACAGTGAAACATCTTTCATCGAGTTGATAGCCATATAAAACACCCAAAAATGGCAATCATCTTCGATCACATTCAAGAGCCGTAATGGCTCTTGATCACAGTGGATTATACCTGGAAAACAAATTGTTGGAAATCAAATCAGGCCGAATTTTTTGCTTTCGACAAGTTTACTTCACAAAATCTTGCAAAACAAATCTGGGGATGTGTAAACCAACCTTTTATGCTTTTTACACATCACATCTGAGGTGAAACAGTACTATTTATCATACAGACCTCGGACAGAATGCAGTATTTCACAATTTTTCAAGACAAATTGCACTCAGTCAATATTCAGGACGATCAATTGTGGGCTTTTAGCGAAACCGTTAAAAAAATTTCCAAAATCACCTATACGGCCAGCCAGTTCTCACTTTTAACGGCGCCAAATTGCAGTGAACATTAACAGAGTTATGTTTCAACATAAATAATTTTTGTTTTGTTTTTTTAAATTTATTTAAGGGTTTTATAACTATGTGTAATCTTGAAAAGCGTTTGAAACGCGAGGCAAAAAGATAACTCCTGCAAGCGATGTTCATGAACGACTGAAAACAAAAATCACTAAAGGAAATATAATTCGGTTAAACATTTACAGAGACAACAATTTTCATTCACGAAGATAAGTATTAAAGCGTTTCGAAAAATTCCGAGTCTTAAAGCTTAATAAGTTTATGTTTTAAGCCGGCCTCGCGGTGTTTGCTTTCCTCAAAGATGAACTCTAGGCAAGAAAATCGCTCAAAGTTTTCTTTCTACAGCCAAATTTATAACTAAATATTCTTCGGAACGTTTTCTTTCTATTTGCGGTGAGAAAATATATCTAAAGGCTTTTTAAAGTTCTGTAAGTTTATATCAAACCTGATATTAGGTCGGTTGATTGTCTCAAATCTTACAAACGTGCATAAACTTGCCGCATAAATTGTGCTCGACTACATGAAATTAGATATAAAAAAACAAACATCAAATGCAATCATTACTCAGGCTTACCATTCAAGATGCAGCTCCTGAAAGCTATCAAGTAACGCGAGAATCGCCTGAGAATTTTGAATCCTCTTTAATACGCATAAAGCAAGGTGAAAAACGAAAACGATGCCATCCGAAATTGGATTTCCAACTTTGACAAGCGACGCATCTCTCAACCAAAAAACCAATGAACAAACTAGCCATGAATAACAGACTTGATAGCAGCTGTATTTCATTTTGTACATCCAGTGGAAAAAGACATGATTGAATTTTTTCATGAATGAAGATGTCAGGGCATAAAAAGACGCTTTAGAAAACCTGAACACACGAAAGAGCACATCAAGAAGGATTCTAGCAGGTATTTTGTTGAAGAAAACTGAACTTGAGCCAAATTTAAGCTCTAAACGTTCGGGAGAGTGGAGTTCTCGATCGATACGATCTAGGATAAACATGTCGAAAATCAAAGATTGCTGACGTAATTCGTCACCAATGATATTAATAGGTAATCAAATGGTATACTCGTGAAATTAGGGAATAATTTCACTTGTGTTTTGTCCAAATCCTAATAATTTCCCTCGCCTAAATGCTCGGGAAATTATAGGGATTTGGACAAAACGCGCGTGAAATTATTCCCTAATTTCACTCGTCACCATTTGATTAGTAATGGTAACAGGACAGAGTGGAGTCCAATTCGGTCTGTAATCATACGAGTGATTAACAAAATCGGACGACCGCGTAGCGGGAGTCCGATTTGTTTAATCACGAGTATGATTACAGACCGAATTGGACGACACGAAGTTCTGTTACCAATTAATCATAACTTTAACAAAATTTGCAATATAATAGGCTATTTTTTAAATCAAAACACAAGAAATTCGAAATTTTGTTTTGCTAGCAGTGAAAAAAAAAGCCATTTAAGCGCGCGCTTGATGGCGCGTACTGTCCAATTACTTAGGCATGACGCGTACTGTCCTATTAAACTGTCCAATTAAGGCTGAAATCAGGGCAGTTGATAGCCAATCAGATTTGACAATTTTGTTATATCAAATGAAGGTATGATCGTTGCAGTGAAACGCAATTTAAGCAATTGCGTAAAGAAGCCTGAAAAAATTCAGGACTTCAACGGGGTTTGAACCCGTGACCTCGCGATACCGGTGCGATGCTCTACCAACTGAGCTATGAAGCCACTGACGTTGGGAGCAGGTCAATTATGGGTTCATATGTTCCCGTGAAAGAAATGAGTGTTAATGATATATGAAATGAATCATATATGAACTGCGGAAATGAAATCAAATGAAGGTATGATCGTCGCAGTGAAACGCAATTTAAGCAATTGCGTAAAGAAGCCTGAAACAATTTAGGACTTCAACGGGGTTTGACCTGCTCCCAACCTGCTCCCAACGTCAGTGGCTTCATAGCTCAGTTGGTAGAGCATCGCACCGGTATCGCGAGGTCACGGGTTCAAACCCCGTTGAAGTCCTGAATTTTTTCAGGCTTCTTTACGCAATTGCTTAAATTGCGTTTCACTGCGACGATCATACCTTCATTTGATTTCATTTCCGCAGTTCATATATGATTCATTTCATATATCATTAAAAATTTTCTTATAGTTATGATTACACATACTAATCACCTATATGTCACGTTATTAGGTTATGCGTGACTGTAAGGACGTTATGCGTGACCGCACATGCGCATAGACAGACGCTGCTATGTACTTTGGATAGCTTAGTGATTGTTTTTCGACTAGATACTTTGACACTATACGTGGAGGCTCCAACCGAATGGGGTACCTTTTTAGGCTTCAGATAAGGAAGGTAGGGATTTCATTAGTTGAAGTATATGAAAGGGTTGGGAAATCTGTCATTTGGGTCGTGAAAGGGCTAACAGATCAGATACATTTTATCTCTGTGGAAAAAGTCAAGAGAACATTCTCTTTTTGTACTTTATTCATATTTTAAGGACAGTGAATTTACAGCTGCAATTAAAACGGATGGAAAGTTTTAAACTACTAGGTATGTGAAAGGGATACCATTTGTCAATAGAAGGTATACGAAAGGGGTGCCTTTCCTCTCAAAAATGGTCTATAAAAGGAACAAAAGCTGAACCTCGGGGCGGAACCTCCCAGTAACAAACACAAACCTGTCAGCAAAGCCAGTTAACCCACAGACTTAAAAATGATATTTTTTGCCTTTTAAAAGCGTCTAGTTTTCCTTTTTGATATCTTATTCTTCTAATGGGCTCATAGACGTGGTGGAGATTCTATTTTCGCGGGGTAAAAGTGCCCTAAAATGTGTCTAAAAATAAACAGGTCCATAAAAACGCCGTGATATAGGCCTAGTATGCGAGTTGCTCGCTCCAGGTCATGGGCTCCTGAATTGTGGCTTTTTAAACTACTTGCTAGCCTAACAGTTTTTCAAATTTCCTGTTCTCCTGGATATTATGACTGAAATGAACTACTGACTGCGGGCCATGATACAGGCCCTTTAATCAGGAAAGATTTCTGGGACGGTTATTAGAGGGTGACCGATAAATACAGGCGCACAGCAGTAGTAAACAGAATTTCAGCCATGGGCGCCTATCATTTAAAGAGGGTCTGAATAGGGGTACATCGATAAAACTAAACACTTCATTTTTTGGCTTTGTCAGACATGAAACAGTTAAATTTTCGGCATTTTAACACACAGTAAAAAATTCTTTGAAATAGTAAATTTCCTCCAGAAAGAAGAAAAAACGGCTACAAAAAGGCCAATATTATTACTTCGGCGGAGCGCAAAGTAAAGGATTCGCGACGCTCAGGAATGTATCAAAGTTACAATTTTTTGACAAGATTGGGCTTGCAAAGTCTGTAGGTTTTCGGTTTTATTCGGCTATTTGACGAAGTGAGCCGAATTAGTGCGAGATATCTCGAGATCACTTCTTTACCTTTTTCGAGGAAGAAAGAATTACTATTTTGGCTTCCCCGGGGTTTGAACCGACTCACCTGTGTGACCCGTCTGGTCAGAGGAGACTCTAAGTTGAGGGATTAGCCGATTGCGCTACTGCGACCCAAGGTAGTTCGGCTTATGAAAAATAGTTGTGAAATGATGCACTAGTTTCGGGACAAGATTGGGCGTACAAGTTCGTGACTTTTCGGCTTGTTTCGGCTATTTCACGAAATGAGACCGGACTACTTCGTGATACCTTGAGATCACGTCGAGTCTAGTCTTTAATTTACTCGAGGAATAAATAGAGCATATTAAGTGGCCGCGCAGAGACACGAAATTCTCTTCGAGTGTTAAAAAACATTTCACGAGTGAGCCCTCCTTTCGATCTGTTTTATGATGAATATGCTGCATAAACACTCAACAAAGACAAAATGTCTTTGTACGAAGTAAAATTGCTTTCATGCGTTGCGTGACTTTCTCGAACGTTCTCTACGTTTTTGGATTATCATGAATAATTAATTAGGGCATGTTTACATTTCAGCATGAGTCAGCAGATTTGTATCAGTTACTGAAATCATAAAATATGTCGAAAAGCTACTACTATTTGCCTGTTTAGTATTTCTAGAACCTTATATCAAACGGTATACAAGTTCCAAGCGAGTTCTTTTGACGAACTAAGTTTTTTCCCACGAGCTGGACTGCTGTGTTTAGTCAAGTGTGACGAAGGTCGATTTTCCATTTCTGTGTTTACAAGTTGGCGGAAGCCGTAAGATATCTGAAATTTAAGTGAGAGTTTATTATTATTGGCAGGGGCTGTTTAGTTTTACTTCAGTTCAAGTTAAGCTTGACTTGTGTTGGTGGATGCTGTGTTTTAAAGCTCTGTAAAGGCTATGTTCCTCTGGTATTAAACTTCCTTGTGTTAATCCGACATCCCTACGGGCTGATAGCCAGTGAATAATTATCCTCAAAACATTCGAACTCGTAACATTGAGTTTCAGCCAATTCCATGCTCAACGTAATTGACTCCTTAACCATGCCTTACATATCTTTAATCAGTACATGAGACTGCTGTGCCGTTTTTGAAGCCTGATGTGACTAAGAAAAATAGAGAATTATTTTTTCATTGTTTGTTTTGTTAGACTTGTTATTCACCGCCAGTAACCTCATATTTGACTTAGGTCTAAACGTTTAGAACCAAGTAAAATTTAGAAGGATTTGTATGGAGTTATCAGAGCATAACTGGGCTACTATCGCAAAGACAATTTGTCCCGAAATGCTAGTTTTTGGCAAGTAGGCCTCTTGGATATGGCTCTTTTCGGAGTATCCTGACAAATCCCAAAATTTCACAAATTAACACCTTACTCTTATCATATTTCATTTCTTACTATTCCTCCGCATTTACACTTAATCAGTTCCACAACGATGACGCCGAAGTGTACGCTCCGTAGCGTCTTGTTTTGTTTGGTATATCAAGGAGTTCTCGGCCATTTTACGACAATATATTTCAGATTTCCGAAGGCTACCGAATATTCCCGAAGACTGCCGAAGATTTTCGAAGACTAACAAAGAGGTCCGACCATTGCCGAAGATATCCGAAGAACCCTCCAAACACTTAACAGTACTTTCCTCGGAAACAGCAAATATTAAAAAATTGGCCAATTTAACAGCAAACACTAAAAATTATGGGCAAATAACACCAAACCGGCGAAACCCTACTCAAACCCTCTTTAAATATTGCACAGTTTGGTAGTTTGCAGATCATGATTGCATCTTTTTTTTATTCCAGGCGATATGAATGTCATCCCAGTTGTGATGGGAGGTGCTAATTACTCAAAGCTGGCTATTCCGGGGTCTTATATCAATGTTATGGACTTCAAAACTGTTAAACAACTGGCAGAGTACCTTCAGTATCTGGACAAAAATAACACTGCTTACAATGAATACTTTAAATGGAGACTAAAATACAAGGTTTTTCGCGGCGGCCTTGATTTATCAATGTGTCAAATATGTAAATGGTATGTTAAAAAATACCCGCTTGAACCCAAAGTTTTTGATGACCTCGAAACGCACTGGATAAAGAATGGACGATGTAATGAGAAAAACCATCTTATCGAAAATATGTGGAAGGAAGAATAATACCTCAGAAATTGTCATATTACTATGTTACTACACATTTACAGTTCTTTCAAATACAAAGAAATGTCACAATCATGACATGCGCAGGTCAGCTGGAGAAGGTTCTTTTAATTTGGAAGAGAAAATAGGCTATTTGCACTAAGAGGTCATGTGACATCGTTTTTATGAAAATGAAAGTTACACATGTACATGATTTTGCCTTCGAAAAACGATTTCTTGGTCATATCTTAAACAAAATAATAGTGATCTGGTCGTTTTTTTTTTTTTTTTTTTCAAACCCGCACCATTTTCTTAAAACAAGACGCTGTGGGAGCGTATATTTGTGCATGGTTGTACCACATGTATGATATGCGTTATTGCAGCTAAAGAACTGTCATGATATCTCACCAGAGAAGATAAATCCTTTAGTCTAGTTTTTCGCCCATTCATAGAGCTTTTACAGTATGTCTCAATCCACAACAAAAAACATGTCATTTTATTACAATGTTTGAAAATATGCACATCTTCAATGAAGACATGCTCGGAGGCAAATTGCAACATAGGACACCAGTGCTTACAGTCTGGACAGTAGGGTTTATCTGAGCTCCACTGATACGGACACAAGCCATAGACTAATAGCTAATGTGGTGTTTTGGTTAACAGTATCGTCTTATGACTCTCATAAAAGATATTACTCAGTTCTGAAATAGCATGACTCCTATACAACAAGTACGTGCCCCCAACCCAGACGTCTCCGTTATTAGTGTCTAGATTCATATTTGAGTACAACGCAATTTTGCTTCTGTAAAATTGACTCACTACCTTTTTCCGTCACCTCACTGCCATGAAAACAGTGTTTCTCAAAGAAAACTTGCTGATAGTGCAAAATCTCGACGCCGAGAATGGTACATGTAATGTGCTACAACGTACATAAATTCATAAGTGATTACTTGAAAAAACACTACACACAATACAAAAATAAGTACATTAAGAGTGACCCTGCCAAACAAAACTGAAGGCGTAGAAAGAATTGTTAAAGTTGTCACAGCGGTTATAAAAGAAGCGTGACTCTGTTTTGGTTTGAATTGGAACACATGATGAACACAGGCAGCTTCTTGTCTTGTGCACGGATTATGAATATCCAAATCACTGTTGTGACACTGATTACCAGCTATTCAAATCTCTTGACTGTGCAAGTTGATATACATTCCTCTCTTGAAACTGTTATCCGTTTTAGACGTATACTCCTGATATTTTGATTTGCCATTTCGTCTGTAAGTATTTAATGTGATTGCGGAATGTCTTGACAATTTTGTTTGTTTTTCTTTTTGTTCGGGGGTGGGCCTACTACGAACAGTGTGTGCATTTGTAAGTTGAAGGCACAATAATATACTTGAACAATATATTGACACGTTCCTCGAAACTTTACCGAAACTGGTTGTTCCTGCCTTTTTGAAAACTTTCGGATCAAACGAAATGCAAATTGTTGCTGTTAGAATACGTGCTCTGATATCACAATTATCTTATCACCATTATGTTTAATCAGAAGCATATAACCCCGAAGCGTATAACTCTGTCGCAAAGCTCGGGTTTTTTAGGGAACCAATCAAAATTTACTTCCTAATATGGAATTACTGATAAGCCAGATTGTCGCGCGAAACTTGTATCGCGATGTAAATGATGTGGTGCAAAAAGCAATAACTGTTTTAATACGAGGTAATATTTTACGAAAAACGTAATACAGTATTAATCCCCAAATGACCAGGACTGAGTTAGTTTCTCCTAACAAGGTAAAGTCGATTACAAATGACATGCACCGTAAGAGAAGCGATTTCTTAAAGTTGTTACTTCACAAACGGTTTTTGCGTGACCATTAGCGCTAATTACCTTTAAAAAATCACTTACTATCTATCTAGAATAACTAGTAACACATATTTTCAAATACAATTCAGTAGTTGCTGAACTCGAAAGTAAAAATTGCAAAAAATTGGCTTACATCTTCGCAGTTGTAATGCGTGTAACAAGACTTAGATGCCGTCGATCACGTTTTCAACTAATGTTATGGATGAACGAACAGAAAACAATAAACAAATTGTTTCTTGAAAATTTTTATTCGTAAACCCATGAGTTTACACTGACTGGATCGTGGATCTGTTCCCACAGGTAAAATCGGCTGAGCACATGGCAAAAATTAACACTTAAATTATCTGTCTCAGATCGAGCACATTTCCCGGTTTATCTTGAAAACTCTATCAAAAATTTATAAAACGTCTATGAAACATTTATAAATGCATAAATTTCCTTTCAATAACGTACTTTCCTCGAGCATAATGTGTAAAATGTAAGTTACCTGACAATTCTTTAAAAAGGTTGCTGACTTGGTCGCGGTTCAGAAAGGGACGAGCGCTCCGATTCGCCGTGAAAGAAACAAGTCCTCGACGGTAAATTTTGCAGCTTAAAACTTTTCTTTGTCCTCAAAATGAAAACAAACTTTCACATGTCACGCGTCTAATCAAAACTGCCATACATGTGTTCGCGTACTGTTCTGGGTGAATTAAAAAATCTACAGTCACAAAAGATTCCGTTCCGACTTAGTCGGCGCCTTGAACAACGCTTCTCCAAAGCTTGCCATATCATTTTGTTTGCAGTCGCAATGCTGGTTTTGCTGAATGAGAACAGAGGTTGCAGATAACTGGCTTGTCGTGGTAGATGGGTCAGTTGCAGCTAGTAGCCTGAGGATAATCTTTGTCGGTCAAACAGCTGCAGGCTGCTGATGCCTTTTGCTATTTTCGGCGAGAGGCTTTGCGATATCGTAAAGAAACGTAAACATCCTTGTCTTACTTCGTCGCTGGTCGATGTTTTCAAGTCATACTGCTTATAACTCTGTGGCTCTTTATGTTTTGCCAGGGATGCATTTTATAGCAACATAATTACTTTACCTTTTATGCCACGAAACGATTTCTTTCGGCCGTAGAAATTACATGCATAAGCGTTGCAAGCTCAAAGTTTTTAGCCTTGAATTCTCTGATTCCATATTTGGGCAAAATAACTTTCCGTGCTTCTGATTGAACGGCTGCGCCCGCTAAAAAACCCGAGCTTGGTTCTGAACATATAGGGGGAAGTTATGCGCTTCGGGGTTATATGCTTCTGGTTTAATAGACTCCAGGTTCCAATCACTTGCAATACTTAACAGTCACTTTCATTATCAAGGTAGTACAGAAGAGTCAAGTACTACACATAATTCAAAGTTATAATTTACTCCCGAAAGGTCAGGTGATGCTGGGAGGCCTAGATACATGATGAGATATGAAATTAGGCAAGAGCAAATCCATGGACTAAGAGAGGCATTGGGTTTCACTGGGTAGATATTGCAAGGATGCTAGGAATGTCTCGCCGGAGGCAAGAATTTGGTATGCCACTCGGTCAACAGCATCATTTTTCCTCCTTGTCCGACACCTGGACAATATTTTGAGAAGCATTCTTGACTCTTCTGTATGAAAGTGACTGTTAAGTGTTCCACGCGATTGTAATCTGGAGCCATTACCTGTAAAATATAGATTTAGCCAGGGCTAAAAGCGAAGCTCCCATTAATAAATTTATAATTTAAAACAAACAATAAACTTGTAATCCACAAATCACTTAACTTAAGGGCACTTTCGTGAGACTTTTGAGGGAAAGGCAAAGTGATTTTACAGTGAAACAAATCTTGCATCGAGTTGATAGCCTTATATGTTTTCCCAAAATATAACACTGGCAATCATGGCAATAATGGCTCTTGATCACAGTAGATTAGGCGTGAAAAACAAATCAGGCCGAATTTTTGCGTTCGACGAGTTTACTTTACAAAATCTTGCCAACAAATCTGTGTTCGTGCAAACCAACCTTTGATACTTTTTATACATCACATCTGGGGTGAAAGAGTACTATGAGGCGATGTTTTTATCAGACAATTGGCAGTCAGTTTTACAATTTTTCAAGACAAATTGCATTCATTCAATTTTCAGGACCATCGAGGCACGCGTGGGCTTTTAGCGAAACCGTTCAAAAAATTTCCAAAATCACCTATACGGCCAGCTGGTTCTAATTTTTGACAATCGCCAAATTTGCAAAGAAATTTTAAAAGAGTTGCGCTTCAACATAATAAAGAGTTTATTGTGTTTATTTTTTATAGATAGTTTTATGACGATGTGTAATATTAAAAAGCATTTAATACGCGCCGCAGTACTCCTGCCAGCGATGTTCATGAACGACTGAAAACAAATGCCAAAGCGATGAAAATTGCAAGAGACAACTAACAATAAATAAAAGATCAGAAACATAATTCGGTAGAACATTTACAGAGACAACAAGTTTCAGTCACTAAAACAAGTATTTAAGTTTCTCTAAGAATCCTGAGTCTTTAAGCTTAAATATTAAATGTAAGTTTAAGCCGCCGGCTTCCCGGTGTTTGCTGTTTTCAAAGATGAACTTGCGACAAGAAAATCATCGCTCAAAGCTTTCTTTCTACAGCCAAAATAATACCTAAATATTCTTCGGAACGGTTTATAGCCTATAGTCTGCAGATTCGTGAGACGGCTGATTAAGGAATCTCTAATGTCTCATCGGAAAGAAATTAGCGATGTAATCCCAGCTGCGGTTGGTCTACCAGAAGGATCTTCATTGTCTTCGGCCAGAATTTACGATCATCTTTCACCAAGAATGCAAGCAGTCCTATTCCAGGCTAAAAAAGTTAAAGAAGAGCTCCACTATCAATATTGCTGGTCAAAGGGTCCTGTTATTTGCTTACGAAAAGACTCCACATCGCGGATAATCAAGCTCAAGAGCATGGCGGACCTGGACGAACTTAAACGTAAATTGGCCATTGAAGGTTAGACTTTACTAAAAATGTCTATTGTACATGATAAAAAATGACTTCTCACAAAACAAAGAAACAGTGCGCGATCGAAAATAAGACCTTACTCGCGCAATTACCTTATTATAACTGTAAAGTCCTGACTTCTGCCCACCCACAGTTTAATAGTTTAATTGATGATAATCGACCTTCTAGAAAATTGCTAGATTCTCTCAGTAGTCTCTACGACCTTAGTGTATTCCAGCTAAACTCTCTTGACAAACATATTGATCCTGATATAAATATCACCTCAAACAAAATACGGTCAAAATATTATTCCCCACACAGCTTTGCGCAGTTTATTGACGGCAAGCAGTTGCAATCAAAAATGTTCTTTTTACATACAAATATACGTAGCTTAAAGAAAAATTTTGAAGAATTTCAACATCATGTCTTAAGCGAAATGAGTTTCCGTTTTACCATTATTGGTGTAACAGAAACTCGTATATGCGATCGTGAATGTAGTTTCAATTTTGTACCAGAATTACCTGGATACTGTTTTGAATCGGTCCCGACACCTTTATCTGCCGGTGGTGTCGGCCTTTTCATTGATCAAAATTGTAAATATCGCGTCATTGAACGAGTCTCCAGTTCTTGCTATCAAGCCCTATGGATTGAACTTCATCTGCCTAACAATAAGAAATCTGTATGTGGTGTTACTTATAGGCAACACAATAACGCTAATGAGTTTCTAGAATACTTGACAGATTTTCTTGAACGCCAATGCCGTCAAAATCAAAATATTTATCTCATGGGAAACTTCAACATAGATCTGTTAAAATATGAAACCTGTAGTACTCCGAAGTTACCAAGTTTGTAAAAGATTGCAACATTCTCTATGACCAGCAATACGGTTTTCGCAGTAAGCACAGTACTCAGCATGCTATACTTGATATTGTTAACACAATTCTCCAAAACATGGACAACGGAAAATTTTCTTGCGGTGTCTTCATCGACCTCAAGAAGGCTTTTGATACTGTTAACCATGAGATTTTGTTAGCTAAACTTGAAAATTATGGTATCAGAGGTGTAATCAGCTACTGGTTCAGATCATACCTGACTGATCGACAGCAAACTACGGAAGTTAATAATGTTGTGTCTGAGGCTGAGTTGACCTTGTGCGGCGTGCCACAAGGCTCAGTTCTCGGACCACTCTTATTCTTACTATATATCAATGATATTTACAAGTTCTCTTCGTTATTTGCCTTTTATCTATTTGCTGACGATACTAGTATAATACTTGCAAATAACAACCTAAAGGATCTCGAAACACTTGTTAATCGCGAGCTTGGCTAAAGGCCAACAAACTGTCTTTGAACATAAAAAAATCAAATTTTGTAATCTTTCGTCCCCGGCAAAAGAATATGCCCTTCATACCTAGGATTAGAATTCTTGACTCCGTGACTAACACCTACGCAAACCTTGAAATAAAAGATTATGTAAAATATCTTGGCTTGATGATTGATTCAAATCTTTCATGGAAATACCACATTGAATCTATCTGTCACAAAATCAGCAAGTCGATAGGAATTATAGCTAAAATTCGACATTACGTCCCGCGTCGTATCTTGCTCTCAGTTTACAATTCACTAATTGTCCCTTACTTGACTTATGATATTTGTTGTTGGGGAAACTGTGCCCTTACACTACAAAGAAAGATCGTAACTTTACAAACACGGACTCTACGTCTCATTTACTTCAGTAAGTCTAAAGAACACGCCGTACCCTTCTTTCTCAAATCAAATTGTCTTCCTCTGTCTAGCCTATTTTTCAGAGATTGTAGTTATTTATTGTACGATATCAACAGACAGACAGCACCAGTTAGTATACTCAATCAGTTCGTTAAAACAAGTCAGATTCATAATTATAGAACAAGATCTGTCTCTAGCGACTCGTTTTATGTTAAGTTCTCTAGAACCGATAAAATGTACGCCTTTTTCTCGAGAATGGGTGCCCAAATTTGGAATTCTATTCCTTATTCGATCAAAATACTTAAACGTTCGTCCTTTCGTAAAAGAATAAAGGAATTATTACTAAATTTCTTGCGGTCAGAAGATGATTATGTCGAAGTCTCCCGTCTTATTAAGTTATTTAATACTTTAGGTTAGCCTCTCTTTGTAATTGTTGTGTACTTCCTTTGTTTTATATTAGTTTAAATTCTATTTACTGTATAGTAGTGTTTTTACTGTTATTTAGTCCACCTATACATAAATCTTGTTTTGTAATTTGTCTTCAGCTCCCCCCGCCTCGATTAGTTTAGAAGCTATCTGCAGGTGGGAAAGTAATGTAATTAGTTATTTTTCAAATGTTAATAAAATTGTTGTTGTTGTTTTCTTTCTATTTGCGGTGAAATATCGACTAAAGGCTTTTTAAAGTTCTGTAAGCTTATATCAAACCTCATACTAGGTCAGATCAGTGTCTCAAATCGTAATACAAACGTGCATAAATTAGCCTCATAAACTGCGCTTGACTTCATCAAAATAGATATAAATACAATAATTACTCAGGCTTACCATATTTCGAGATGCAGCTCCTGAAAGCTATCAAGTAAGGCCAGAATCGCTTGAGCCTTTATAACCTTCTTACGCATCCAGAAAGGTGAAAAACAAAAACTATGCCATCCGAAATCGGGTTTCCGACTTTGACAAGCAGCATATTTCTCGACCAAAAATTCAATGAAGAAACCAGCCTTGAATAACAGAAGACTCTTGATAGCAGCTGTATTTCATTTTGTACATCCAGTGGAAAAAGACAGTTAAAAACATAACAAGTTGTCACAAAACTCTGTCAGCTTCAGCTGTCAAAAGCAAACATGTTTCAAGATGCTGTATGAATTTTCCGCATGAACTCACCTGTCAAGTTTTGACCAATCAGGGCATAAAAATTGGACGTTTATCGTGACCAACACGTGACTATGTCGAGAAAAGTGAAAAGCATCTGTCTTCCCTGCTTGCATTTTTAAATAACTGGCTGAATTTTCGCGTCCGAGGTCAGTTTGAAATCAAAATGTTAATAGTGCTGGGCCATAGTGACATAAACACAACATATTTCATATGAATTTTTGAAAATAAACTTGAGCCTGCGATCATCTGAAAACTAATAACTTGTCAGCGAATAACTTCAAAAAATACTCGACCAGGATAGGTGACACCTGAGCCCGCGATACGGCCAGGTGATACTGGTCAGCGGATACCTTGTTTTGAAAGCTGTCAATTGATCACAACATTGATGTACAATCAGTTTTTTCCTGGGCTCCCAAAGTGGCTAGAAAGTGTGAGAGTAAACATTGGTATGCCTGTGGTAAGGACGGACGGTCGGGCGGTCGGTGTACGGTCACGTGATTACAAATTTTCTCGGATGGGTAATTTACCACATTTTCTTACCCATGATGCTCCGCAGGCGCGCTTCGCGCGCCAGAGCTCCGCTATTAAATGTTTCAAATCCTGAGTAAGTTGACTCTCCTGGGCCGACTCCGTAACCCGACCATACATCACCCGCAAAGTGCGTTGATATTGCTCTAGACGTCTTGCAAGAAATTCTGCGTGCCCCTCCATCGGTATTTTCGTTCACACAGTCTCCGCACCGCTGCAAAAGGGAGAGCAAACCTTCGAAAAATTCAATTGCACTTGGAATATAGAAACGATTAGATGCCATCTTGAAGTCCCTCTCGGAAACAGAACTGATCAGAAACTGTCGTCTCTCTTCTTGGTTTAAAAAACATGCGTCTTGATTTAGAAAACGTATCTCTTGATACATGATAAGAAACACGTGGGAATTGAAATTAAATCTTACAATCTTGACACATTCAAAAAGCAAGTTGATATTAATTGTATCGATCTTGAAAGTGAATTTGTGGATTTGAATTATAAAGTTGCATCTTTGATATTTTGTCACTTTTGGCGTAGCATACCCAACTGATTGTTGGATGTTACATGTTGCGTCCGTTTGCACGCCCTGTTGCATGTTGCTGGATGTTGTTGCGCGAAGTTTGAAACCGGTCAAACTTTTCAGCCAACAACTCCCAACATTTGTTGTTCCGTGATCGCTGAAGCGTAGCACCACAATGTTGGATCCGTTTGCACAGCTCTTCCAACATTCAATTTTTTGAGCAAGGACCGGGTCCTAATAAAGGATCTAATCAGCAATAAGTGAAAATATAAGACAAAAAAGCAAGGCTGATTTTAAAGTCGGGAATATATTATCTTTTAACCCATACTTTGGAAGGCACGGCCTTCCTTCTTCAGGGTCTTACATATAATGATTAATGATTATATATAATTAAATTATAATGATTATATGTAAGACCCTGAAGAAGGAAGGCCGTGCCTTCCGAAATATTGGTTAAAAGATAATATATTCCCGACTGTAAAATCAGCCTTGCTTTTTTGTCTTATATCTTCCAACATTGTTGGGGCCACGCACGCTCATTACGCATGGTTTACAAAGACTTATGGGTTGTATTCTTCCCACGATGCACTGCCGGTCCCAAACTTGTTGGTAGTTGACCCGTCTGCACACGACTGCCAACACGCACGCAACAACTCCCAACATTGCTGATGTTTCGCCCGTTTGCACGCACCCTTATGTCATGCTAATTAACCCTTTTCGCCTGACTGTACCTGCAGAATTCAAAACAATAGGCCATTTCCGAATTCCCCCGGGGCTCTGTGTCAAAACGAGTTTAGGTGCTCAGCCTTTGATATGGAAATCATTTTTCATTCTCATGAAAATAAAACTCATTTTCACAAGAAAGGTTGTGCACCTAGCCTCATTTTGAAATTGAGGGTTTTTGGAACTCGGAAGTGGCCTATTTATATCTTGAAACGAGTTGCCGAGGGCCAAAATTACCATATGACAATGGAATAACAAAATTTGTCGCTATTTGGAATAAGGTGTCTTGCGGTTGAGTTCAAGAATTTCCCTGGGCCAAGGATCGTATGCCCTGTTGTCGGAGTTGTGGAGTCTTTCGTCATTTGATGGCGTATACTCTTCTCCTTATGAGGCAGATTTTAGGCTCTGTACTATTGCATGGAAACCGCCTTCCTATCAGCGACAGCGCTTACGATGCGTGAAAGTTCCCCACTGTAAGTTTTGCATATGTAACTGTGCTATCGCCATATTTTTATCGTTTAAAATGGTGACAAGATGGTCAAAATATTTTTTCTTATGCTTCTCTGGACTCAGTATTTTCCTTCTTGTCGCGCTAACTTTAGACGACATCCTACTAGCTAAATTTTCAAAGTGGACAATGAAATTGTCGTTGCAAGTAAACAACACACATTCGCTTGGACCAAACAACTCACAACTCGTGCAAAGGGAAAGGACAAAGACGCTTTTACTCATCTACACCGTTTTTTTCGGGACAGCAAAGTGGATAAGAGATCGTCATAACTGTGGCTTTGAAAACAAGTTTTTATTTGCCGCAAATAAATGTCTCTCAGGTGATTTCGAATTAACCTACGACAAACAGCGGTTTGAGGAAAGCGACTTAGTCGTGTTTCACGCTAGAAACATGCCAAGTGTAGATCATCTAAGAACGCTGCTGAAAAACAGGTCCACTTCACAGCGCTGGGTATATGCTTTGTGGGAAAGTCCAAATGCAACACCAAATCCTGCTCCATTAAACGGGCTTTTCAACTCAACGTTGACCTACAGAAGCGATTCAGATTTCGTGTCGCCATATGGAAGTTACGAGAAACTGAGTGAAGAAGAAAAAATGAATAAAATAAAAAACATACCGGACTATTCCCAAGGAAAAACTGAACTTGTGGCTTGGATGGTTGGTAATTGTGGTGCTCAACCTCGAATGGCTTTTGCCGAAACGCTGAAAAAATACATCAAGGTTGATGTGTTTGGAAGGTGTTCCGGAAAATTTGGGCAACAGAAAGGATGTGGAAATCTAACTGCTTGCCTTAAAACGTTCAAGTTTTATCTGGCATTCGAGAACGCTTTATGTGAGGATTACATCACTGAAAAATATTGGGGAAGGCTCGGTAAGACCCTGGTTTTTTTACCATTTAATAAATAGTTTCGGAAAATCCCGTTGGAAAGTAAATAGAACACTACTTTTGGGCCTTTCCAGCAGAGAATTTCCGCATATATGCCAACTCTCCCGGACACGGCACCGATCTCCCGTTGTCGCGTACCGGTCACCCAATCTCTCGGATAAAATCGACATTTGAGCCTTTCTATGCTCTAGTTTGAAATTTAGCCCATTTTTATATTCAAAACTCGAGTTTGTTTTATTCATAGTACGGTCTCTGGGGCATCTTCGCATGGCTTAAGTCACTGACAAAGATTCTTTCATCATTACAATGATGAAAGAGAATTTTGATGGTACGTACTTCATGTAAGACTTCATATATACCTATGTCATAATTTGGGGTATGGGTCGATTTGTCGGGGGAGGGGGGGTCGGTGACAATCGGGGGGTTTGTACAAAAGAGAGAGTCTCCTAGTTTTAGATCTCCAGTGGTTGGCATCTCTGTCTCCGGGAGCAACGGAACATCCTGAAAGGTAGTCCTGTTTTTCCTAGTCTGCTTGCTAGGCGTTATAATCATGGTAAGGTAAGGGGATTTTGGGTGCGCCGCATATTTGTCCGGACGGAATGCTTTCGGGCTTACTTCATATAATGCCCTATACGGGTATGCTCCGCCCGAAAGGGGTACCTTTTTCAGGCTTCTGGTATATGCAACACCGCGGCAAAACGCTCTGCGCATGAGCACAAAATTTAAAATCCAGTCAGCTTTTTATTTCCGGTCTAGTATATAAACCAATTGCTTAAACATAACTTTACCGTCGCGCCAAGTTAAAAGCAAAAAGGGAGAAACAGACAAGAAAGGGGGCCAAAAAGATCACTTCAGTCGATAGCTGATATATTTTTCTAGTGTCAAACTTTGCACCACATGGTTATCTGGTTGCACCAACGCTGAAAATGATGTTGGAAGTTTGTGGGTCGCTAGTGCTCGACAAGACGCGCGAATTATTTTTACTGGCTTTCTTGCATGCTACTGGTTTGGCATAAGTTAATTTGAGACAAGGCGATAACTAAGAAAAGAATCTATAGCAATACTTATGAAAAATGCACACAGAATGAAGCCGAGCGCAAGGGGGAGACTTTGACCTGACTGGAAAGTGTAACTGAAAAAGTGACCGGAAATGCTCAACCTGGGGCATGCGTAGACGTTTTGCCGCGGTGTTGGTATATGCAAGGGTAGGGATTTCACTAGCAACCTCGTTCCCAGGGTTCTCTCCTACCCGTCCCTACAGAGAGAACCTTGGAACGAGATTGTTTCACTAGTTGAGTCAAAACAGGCCCAACGGGGCTGACAGATCTGTGAAAAAGTTGAGAAAACGGTCTAGTTTTGTTTCTGTGTTCTTTTTAAAGACGGTGAATTCAAAGCTGCAATTAAAAGGGATGGAAAGTTCTAAACTAGATATGTCAAAAGGATACCATTTGTCAATAGAAGTTAAGGTATACAAAAGGGGAACCTTTTTCGTGAAAAAATGGTATAAAAAGGGTAAGGGGTTGGACCTCAGGGGCGGAGCCTCCCAGTATATTAATTAAAAGAAAGTAAAAATATCACAGCAATTAACGAGTAGGGCGCTGACTTGAAGAGGATTAAAACGGATTGTAATAGAGAGGAGAAGTGTGACGTCACGTTATCATGGTAGCACTATTCCTGGATGACAACAAAACCAACGACGATGGCGACGGCAAGGAGAACGGCAAAAATAATATGTTTACATCAACAAACAACTTTGCACGTGCATCACGCTATTTTGTACATTTCTTATTTTTTCATTTCTTCGTTGCACCACTACGACGTGAAACTTCCTAATTTCACGAGCCCGCTAGCTTTATGGAGTAGGTGAACACAACACAAACATTGTCGCTTTCTTTTTCTAAACTTAGATAACAATAGATACGGTCCCAAAGGAAATTTCACCAAGATTTGCCAAATTAAATGAAATTGAATAAGATCGGTAAAGTTTGAAATAGTGCGAATAGACATTTAAGTGACTTTATCGGTTTGTTGTCATCCAAAAATTTTGCTACCATGGCAACGTGACGTAACGACTTCTCTCTATTGTGGCATTTTAAAACAGAAAAATATAAAACGGCAAACTGATCCTTACGGCAAGGCGATGAAGAAGTAAGCAAAAGGATAAAACAAAACAATTATATATATTTAAACAAATTGCCCAATATTTCGGTTTGAAGACAAACCTTCTTCAGGGGCTGAAAAAATGGAAATAAAAATAAAAGTTCGTTACACTTCTTCATCGCCTTGCCGTAAGGATCAGTTTGCCGTTTTATATTTTTCTACAAGTTTAATTGTACTGATCCAGGTCTACAACTGGGAGATCCGGCACCACTTATTGGTTTGTTGCTTTGGTTTTGCTGACTTTTTAAACATTTTAAAACACTCGCTAGCCTAAGTTTTTCAAATTTTCTTCTTTTCTCCTTTTTTGACATGTAACTGTGATTTTGCAAGAGTTTTTTTCGATGATTAGCATTATTATTTATTCAAAATAATTCCCCGTTTTTAATTGGTGATAACCACACGCATAATTCACCATAACCAGCAACTGTTGACCTAATGTGGAAAGAAATTTTGAATCGATGACGTCAAAACGTCATATTGAATCGATGACGTCAAAACGACGTCAAAAGTGCAGCCTGGTTGCAGGTTCAGGGCGGAAAAAAGTAATGAGCATTCGTGAACTTTTTTGCCCAGACTGCCCATGGCCAGGTTTGACAAAATGGCGGGATTTCAAAAATGTTTTGCCTAATAATCAAACGTTTCCACTCTTAACCAAGAAAGAGCAAGCAATTTGTCTTCAAACGTTGCAAGCTGTGGTTATAATCTTCTCATGACTTAATTTTCTCGAAGAATACCTCATGGTAAAACGGACTTTAACGACATTAATTTTTTGCGTTGTGCGGAAAATTAATGTGCATTCGTAGGTCCGATTTTTTTCAAGATGCATTCACAAAATGTGTTCATAAAAGGACGTTCCTGGATATATAAGGTCCAGAGCCCCACTGTGGACACAAAAATAAAATATCTTTGTAAAGTGATTTGTCCCAAAAAATAACGCATGCCCACAATGTGTTTGAGGTTGCTGAACTTTGTCTCACTCAAGTTGATATTTTAAACCCACGATCGATTGGACTCTTGTAGCTTTGCAGATCACTGAAATATAAACAAAATCCTCTATGTCAAGTTTTGGCGTCGATATTCGGGCAGAAAAATAGTCAATCTTTACCTAGTAAAATCTTCCCCAAAATCGGCTTCAAAGCAATTATAGCCTATTTTTTTAAACTTGATCGTTTCGTGCACTAGGGAAAGGTTATAAATTATGCTTTGTGTTGTCAAGTTGAACACTGCATAACATCTGTCAAAAACTTACGCGTAAGTAGGATTTCCGTTCAAACAAAGTTAAAATAACAGTCGGCGGAACATTTTACTCATTTCAAGGAGGAATATTGTCTAAAAATATGGCAAGAACAGTATGAAGACGGACGACATCCGCTATTTGGAGTATATTTGCAGACCTGAACAGACCTTTATCTCCTAAACTTTCCGATAACTGACTATAATGCATTATCGATATGAACTTACAACGACCAAGGTTAGCACGTTTAAGCTTGCTTTTAAACTTGGAATTATTTTGAAGGAATAATAAAACAATTATTGAATTCGGCTTTCGTAGGATATGAAGAATTTCTGCAGATCCTTGAGGGTGTTATCCATCTCGGCCTTCAACCTCGTTAGATAACACCCTCCTCGAACTGCAGAGTTCTTCATATCCTACTCAGCCTCATTCAATAATTGCTAAATATGACTGAAATGAACCAGACTGCGGGCCATGATACAGGCCCTCTAACTGGGACAGATTTCTGGGACGATTATTAGAGGGTGACCGCTTAATACAGGTGCACAGCATTAATAAATAGCATTTCAGCCATGGGCGTCTACCATTTAGATATTGCACAGTTTGGTAGTTTGCAGATCATGATTAGTTTTATTTTTGGTATTTCAGGTGATATGAATGTCATCCCAGTTGTGTTGGGAGGTGCCAATTATTCCAAGTTGGCTATTCCGGGGTCTTATATCAATGTTATGGACTTCAAAACTGTTAAAAAACTGGCAGAGTACCTTCAGTATCTGGACAAAAATAACACTGCTTATAATGAATACTTTAAATGGAGAGTAAAATACAAGGTGTTTCGAGGACGCACTGATTATTCAGTGTGTCAAATATGTAAATGGTATATTAAAAAATCTCCGCTTAAACCCAAAGTTTATGATGACCTCGAAACGCACTGGATAAAGAATGGACGATGTAATGAGAAAAACCATCTTATCGAAAATATGTGGAAGGAAGAATAATACCTCAGAAATTGTCATATTACTATGTTACTACACATTTACAGTTCTTTCAAATACAAAGAAATGTCACAATCATGACATGCGCAGGTCAGCTGGAGAAGGTTCTTTTAATGTGGAAGAGAAAATAGGCTATTTGCACTAAGAGGTCATGTGACATCGTTTTTATGAAAATGAAAGTTACACATGTACATGATTTTGCCTTCGAAAAACGATTTCTTGGTCATATCTTAAACAAAATAATAGTGATCTGGAGGTTTTTTTTTTTCAAACCCGCACCATTTTCTTAAAACAAGACGCTGTGGGAGCGTATATTTGTGCATGGTTGTACCACATGTATGATATGCGTTATTGCAGCTAAAGAACTGTCATGATATCTCACCAGAGAAGATAAATCCTTTAGTCTAGTTTTTCGCCCATTCATAGAGCTTCTACAGTATGTCTCAATCCACAACAAAAAACATGTCATTCCATTACAATGTTTGAAAATATGCACATCTTCAATGCAGACATGCTTGGAGGCAAATTGCAACATAGGACATCAGTGCTTACAGTCTGGACAGTAGGGTTTATCTGAGCTCCACTGATACGGACACAAGCCATAGACTAATAGCTAATGTGGTGTTTTGGTTAACAGTATCGTCTTATGACTCTCATAAAAGATATTACTCAGTTCTGAAATAGCATGACTCCTATACAACAAGTGCGTGCCCCCAACCCAGACGTCTCCGTTATTAGTGTCTAGATTCATATTTGAGTACAACGCAATTTTGCTTCTGTAAAATTGACTCACTACCTTTTTCCGTCACCTCACTGCCATGAAAACAGTGTTTCTCAAAGAAAACTTGCTGATAGTGCAAAATCTCGACGCCGAGAATGGTACATGTACTGTGTTCAGTCCGGGCCACAACCAGAACTGGATATATGATGACGTCACCCAAATTTTCAACATGGCGCTCAAACCAAGGGACGCGATCCAGGGTCGCTTTTCACCTCTTTGCTACGCCTAGAAATGACCTTTTTCCACAGTACCCTAGGAGCTGCGTCTTTGAATGATGAGGAAGCAAATAAGTGTGAAAAAAATGGCAACCGGCGAGGTTCGCGTGTTCTCTGGAGGTAAAGCGGCTGAAAACGGGAGTGCTTCAGCTCAAAGATCTACCTGACAAGGCGCAAAACATTTGAAGATAGAAAGGTGTGTGACACTTTTTGAATCTTTGAAAAAAAAAATTGAAATCTACATAAAATTTGCTTGTTAATGGTGGTTTTGTTGTCGTAGTGCAAAGCATTTTCACATAGTGCTGTGCGTTTGAATTTGCACTAGTGAGTTTGCGCCATGTGCGAATTTTTGTAACGCCAGGTTCATTTTATGTTCTATTGCAGTGTGGTGGAAAAGTACGTTGTGGTTTTGGCATTAAGATGCCGGTTGGGTGACAAAACTTTATCGAAAACCCGAACTGTCCATATTGCGTTGGTTGGTCCAAAGAGCAATGCAGAAATGTAGTTTCGATTGTTGTTTGACCGATCGAGCAGACATAACTGCATGGGACCGACATTAAGCTCTGAGGAACCGGGTCGGGTATTCTGAAGTATTGCTACCAACTGAACAACTAAGTAAGTGTACTTTGCTTTTATAGTGCGACAGATGTGGGGGGGACAGGGGGTCACAATCTCCCGCCTCCCGTACGTTTTTGTCCCTTTGTTTCCCGACTCCCGCCCTTTATTGTGTTTCTCCCGTTATCATGTAAATCACGCTGTTTGACTCCCTACTCAGATTCTAATAGGGAGTGCTTTGGCCTTGTCCAAAATAAAAAATTGTGTGGTAAACCGAACCACTCCGCACTTTCCGGCGCGATCATTGAAGCGGCATTCCTTCGACACAAGCAGGGCGGATAAATGTTGGGCGGTGAAACGAGCGCTCCGCTCTTCATTTAATGTGTGATGCGGAGTAGGACTGGCACGAGCGCTCTTTCCGCGCTTCCGGTGCGCTTGAAGGCCGGCGAAATTTTCCTTTTTGCAAACCGGAAATCCTATTTTCTTTCTGAAATTTCAGGCTACAATGTTAAATTTTTACATATGTTAAAGGGGGATAAATTTTGTATAGCATAACAAAAAATTAGATTGATATATTTTGATATAGTGGCGTTGTACTGCTTCAAACTTTGCTTCTCGGGTGCAACGCGCCATGGCGATTCGCGCAATGGGTCGCAAATTCGGCAACCGCATGTAAACAAAATTTATTGAGGTTAGTTTAAGGTTTTTTCTCCGTTTTTCTCTCTAAAACAAAACAAGGTAAACAGTAAAATCTGAGGGGAAACTAATTTTGAAGTTTCGAAGAAACAGAAAGACGTATGAGATAATTATTTTTCAAAATAAAAAAGGATGATGGTGATTGAAATTAGCATAATTTCACCTTGCAGGAGCTGCACGCATTTATAAAATACACGTCATCTAGTTATGAAACGCCATCTGCTTTCTTTTAGTTTTGCCATGGATGGCATGGATGAGATTTTCCTTCGTGTTTTAGACCGTACTTAGTTTATTTTTATTTTGGAATAACATCGACAGTGGCGAGTAGTTGGAAGTAATAAGAGAAACCCTTTGAAGGAGATGTTTGTCTACTCCTGGCTAAACCTCCCGCAAAAAATAGCAACATTTGCCTCTCGAAGATATCGTACCAGCACAAAAGAACGAGGAAGAAGAGCAAGAAAACAAATCAAGCCGCCATAATTCAGTGACAGCGGCAGTGTCTAATAGACAAACCACATTGCAAGCCCTGACTGAAGTCACAAACAAGCGAAAACAAGCAGAGTCCCAGTCCACTGCATCACACCTTTTTGCTCGGACGCGCTCGTTTCACCGCCCAACCTTTATCCGCCCTGACACAAGTTTACACCACGCGGCAAAATATTCATAACAGTGTTTTGTGAACTACAGTCGTAAGGAGCGAGCTCCCAGGAAGGTCTTCCATGGATGGATTTTTCCCCACCGAACCGAAAAATACTAAGACCGATCTAAATAGTCTCTGACGACATTTGATCATGACCTGACTCGCTTTGTCGTTCTTACGGAGAATTTCGACAGCTAGCAAGACAGACGAGACACTGACACAGTCGACACACGTGTACATATGTCATGCTATCTCATTCATGTCCTATGATGTATAAAGCGACTTGGAAAGGTTTCCAATTTCACAGGAAGTAATACCGTTTTTTTTACCCCGAGCACGAATTTTCGTTTTTTGACTTTTCTCGTGAATAAAATTTTGCTGTAAGCCTCGGAAAACGTTAAATGGAAGTCAAGAAACGTTCTTAGGTTTATTTCTTTGACTGGAAGTAAGCAGTAACAAATAGCAAAAGCTTGCCTTTTTGAATTTCTCTCCCGCTTCCCGCCATCGTAGAGATCCTGCCTCCCGCCCTTTCTTCTCCCGTCTCCCGTACCCCTCCCGCCCCCTGTTCTCCCGGGCTCCCGCCCCCCTGTCCCCCTCCACACAGATTGTATTATTTCAGATTATTTATATAACAAAACGGTAAATGTCAGGAAAGACTGGACATTCCTGCTAGAAGTCAAACTTACAACCTCACCACATGCGAGAAATGATGTGTTTTCATGTGTAGTTAAGTAAAATGTTGTTGCCCGAGATAGTACTAATTTTAACACATGGTACAGTTGCAGTAGACTCTTACCAAAATTGTTAATAAAAATTAAATAAATAATTTATAGTTGCTCTACTGCAAATATATATATATGCTGGAAAAGCAATAGCCTTGTGGTTTGTTTGTCAGTGGGCTTCAATCCACTTTGAGCATTCCAGGAATGAGCTAGCCCTGGCTGAGTTCACCATGCTGTGTTCTTGGACAAGACACTTGACTCTTACAATGCCTCACTCCAGTAATAATATTACATTTGGAGGTTTGGGTGGCACGCATACATGTAAGAATAAAACCCTAGTATTTAACTGCGAGGATTATTTCCACTTTCATAGATTGTTTGTTTTATTTTTTAAAAGATTTTTTCTAGTCAGACACAGTAGGAATTTAGCAATATTACTGAATACAAGAGCTACTTTCAGGCCGTACAGCACAGAAGTTACAGCTAACAGTAGTACTCTAGATGTATTTCAGTACAAAATCAACAACAATAAAGATGGCAGGTCTTACACTTGTGTCTACAACCATAGCTAACCATTCCCATGCACCTCAGAGTTTTACTTTTATCGCAGGCTCTTAACAATATCAATAATAACTAAAAATATTCTATTTTCTTTTAAGAATAAGAACTGAAGAACCAAAGTGACCTGCAAAACCCACTACCACACAGAAGTGGATGAAACATATCACTGCAAATCATGTTATTATCCATACTAATCAGGTCCATGGGGTCTTTCATTGATGGATTTCAAGACATGGAAATAAGAGTAAGTACAAAATTCAGTTTGATACATGTACATGTAGTTTTTGTAATAAGGGTTTAAAAGAATACTTGGTCAAAAACTTTATATTATTTGTTGCTTATTTTAAACAAAAACCTCAATGCATTTAAATCCGGAAGCTTTTGTTTTGGCCTGTTGTATCTGTCTAAATCTATTTGACCAGCCAGCCTCTTTCTAGTATTTTGGTAGTATCTACTTGACTTCTTATGGCCAATTTTTTTGTATAAGTTGTTGAGAGGGAAATAGCAGGAGGAAATGGGGAGAATTTGGCATGAGTGGCTTGAAAAAATAGTGATATCTTCCCTAAATATGAAAAAAATATATGTAGCTGTCAAAAAAATAGCTATCATGAAAATCAATATAAGTGTCCATCCTGACTGTTGGTTTGTGTCTAGTGACACAATAATATAATATATAGTATATTATTATTAACTTCATAATTATTTTTCTTGCAGCTTATGACAATGAAGCTTTGTAAGAGGAAAATGCATTTGTGATACCATAGGGGGGAACCGTAATAAAGTTGACTGTTTTATACTGAGTGTTGTTATTTGCTTAACCTTTAGTGGAATGATTGTAACCAGCTATGCTTGTTTACAAAATACAAATCTTGCAACAATTGTATTGTAAACAGAAGAGCAGAAATATCTGGTGATGTTAAAATGATATATGGTTTCTTTTAGAAATCAAAACTGTAGTGACATACAATTTTTAAAACTGAACAATTAATAAACATTCACACGTTTACTTCCTACTTTCTTATTATAAGCAAGGAATTCATACAATCTGGGTCACCCTGAATATGTTATGAGAACTTGCTTAAGGTACCTGAAACATCATCTTCTGATAACAACTGAAGCACTTCAAACAAAAAGAACTAAACGAAATAAGCTGACCTTATTCAAACGATGTAAACCTATTTGTCGATATAATATTCACTATCCCAGTGCACATTGAAATAAGAATGTCGGGAAAATTTACATTTCCACAACAGCCCTTGTGAAATCAGGCAAATCAAGGCCAAAATTACGCTTCTCAAGGGTATATATGCACGCTATAAGGTAGCGTTCACTTTCCTAGGCTCTCCCAAATTGAGAAGATCAGGCGGCCTACTTCGTGCGAAGAAGTCGTAAACAAGGTTGCTGATTAAAGCTTATAGTTCGCGAGCTTCTATGAGTCACGTAATTCCAGTAAAGAAAAATAAAGAAAACGACTTTTCGATGGAATTTTCCGCAAGTTCTAAAAGTCGAGAGATCGATAAATCGGAAAGATTCTATCGTATCATGAGTATCTTCGAACGCGACATCGCCGCCATTTTCTCTAGGCCTTAGTCCTTTTGCGGTCTATGCAATGTTTTGGTTTTGCGTAAACCAATCAGATGACAGGAAATCATATATCCAGTTCTGGTTGTGGCCCGGACTGGTGTTGCAACATACATAAATTCATACGTAATTACTTGAAAAAACACTACACACAATACAAAAACAATTACATTAAGAGTGACCCTGCCAAACAAAACTGAAGGCGTAGAAAGAATTGTTAAAGTTGTTACAGGGGTTACAAAAGAAGCGTGACTCTGTTTTGGTTTGAATTGGAACACATGATGAACACAGGCAGCTTCTTGTCTTGTGCACGGATTATGAATATCCAAATCACTGTTGTGACACTGATTACCAGCTATTCAAATCTCTGGACTGTGCAAGTTGATATACATTCCTCTCTTGAAACTGTTATCCGTTTTAGACGTATACTCCTGATATTCTGATTTGCCATTTCGTCTGTAAGTATTTAATGTGATTGCGGAATGTCTTGACAATTTTGTTTGTTTTTCTTTTTGTTCGGGGGTGGGCCTACTGCAAACAGTGTGTGCATTTGTAAGTTGAAAGCACAATAATATACTTGAACAATATATTGACACGTTCCTCGAAACTTTACCGAAACTGGTTGTTCCTGCCTGTTTGAAAACTTTCGGATCAAACGAAATGCAAATTGTTGCTGTTAGAATACGTGCTCTGATATCACAATTATCTTATCACCATTATGTTTAATAGACTCCAGGTTACAATCACTTGCAATACTTAACAGTCACTTTCATTATCAAGGTAGTACAGAAGAGTCAAGTACTACACATAATTCAAAGTTATAATTTACTCTCGAAAGGTCAGGTAATGATGGGAGGCCTAGATACATGATGAGATGTGAAATTAGGCATGAAATCCATGGACTAAGAGAGGCATTGGGTTTCACTGGGTAGATATTGCAAGGATGCTAGGAATGTCTTGGCGGAGGCAAGAATTTGGTATGCCACTCGGTCAACAGCATAATTTTTCCTCCTTGTCCGACACCTGGACAATATTTTGAGAAGCATTCTTGGCTCTTCTGTATGAAAGTGACTGTTAAGTGTTCCAAGCGATTGTAATCTGGAGTCCATTACCTGTAAAATATAGATTTAGCCAGGGCTAAAAGCGAAGCTCCCATTAATAAATATATAATTTAAAACAAACAATAAACTTGTAATCCACAAATCACTTAACTTACGGGGCACTTTCGTGTGACTTTTGAGGGAAAGGCAAAGTGATTTTACAGCGAAACAAATCTTGCATCGAGTTGATAGCCTTATATGTACTCCCAAAATATAGCACTGGCAATCATGACAATAATGGCTCTTGATCACAGTAGATTAGGCGTGGAAAACAAATCAGGCCGAATTTTTGCGTTCGACTAGTTTACTTTACAAAATCTTGCCAACAAATCTGTGTGCGTGCAAACCAACCTTTTATACTTTTTATACATCACATCTGGGGTGAAAGAGTACTATGAGGCGCTGTTTTTATCAGACAATTGGCAGTCAGTTTTACAATTTTCCAAGACAAATTGCATTCATTCAATTTTCAGGACCATCGAGGCACGCGTGGGCTTTTAGCGAAACCGTTCAAAAAATTTCCAAAATCACCTATACGGCCAGCTGGTTCTAATTTTTGACAATCGCCAAATTTGCAAAGAAATTTTAAAAGAGTTGCGCTTCAACATAATAAAGAGTTTATTGTGTTTATTTTTTATAGATAGTTTTATGACGATGTGTAATCTTAAAAAGCGTTTAATACGCGCCGCAGTACTCCTGCCAGCGATGTTCATGAACGACTGAAAACAAATGCCAAAGCGATGAAAATTGCAAGAGACAACTAACAATAAATAAAAGATCAGAAACATAATTCGGTAGAACATTTACAGAGACAACAAGTTTCAGTCACTAAAACAAGTATTTAAGTTTCTCTAAGAATCCTGAGTCTTTAAGCTTAAATATTAAGTGTAAGTTTAAGCCCCCGGTTTCCCGGTGTTTGCTGTTTTCAAAGATGAACTGGCGACGAGAAAATCATCGCGCAAAGCTTTCTTTCTACAGCCAAAATAATACCTAAATATTCTTCGGAACGGTTTTTCTTTCTATTTGCGGTGAAATATCGACTAAAGGCTTTTTAAAGTTCCGTAAGCTTATATCAAACCTCATACTAGGTCAGATCAGTGTCTCAAATCTTAATACAAACGTGCATAAATTAGCCTCATAAACTGCGCTTGACTTCATCAAAATAGATATAAATACAATAATTACTCAGGCTTACCATATTTCGAGATGCAGCTCCTGAAAGCTATCAAGTAAGGCCAGAATCGCTTGAGCCTTTATAACCCTCTTACGCATCCAGAAAGGTAAAAACCAAAAACCATGCCATCCGAAATCGGATTTCCGACTTTGACAAGCAGCATATTTCTCGACCAAAAATTCAATAAAGAAACCAGCCTTGAATAACAGAAGACTCTTGATAGCAGCTGTATTTCATTTTGTACATCCAGTGGAAAAAGACAGTTAAAAACATCACAAGTTGTCTCAAAACTCTGTCAGCTTCAGCTGTCAAAAGCAAAGAAGTTTCAAGATGCTGTATGAATTTTCCGCATGAACTCACCTGTCAAGTTTTGACCAATCAGGGCATAAAAATTGGACGTTTATCGTGACCAACACGTGACTATGTCGAGAAAAGTGAAAAGCATCTGTCTTCCCTGCTTGCATTTTTAAATAACTGGCTGAATTTTCGCGTCCGAAGTCAGTTTGAAATCAAAATGTTAATAGTGCTGGGCCATAGTGACATAAACACAACATATTTCATATGAATTTTTGAAAATAAACTTGAGCCTGCGATCATCTGAAAACTAATAACTTGTCATCGAATAACTTCAAAAAATACTCGACCAGGATAGTTGACACCTGAGCCCGCGATACGGCCAGGTGATACTGGTCAGCGGATACCTTGTTTTGAAAGCTGTCAATTGATCACAACATTGATGTGCAATCAGTTTTTTCCTTTGCTCCCTGGGCTCCCAAAGTGGCTAGAAAGTGTGAGAGTAAACATTAGTATGCCTATGGTGCGGACGGACGGTCGAGCGGTCGATGTACGGTCACGTGCTTACAAATTTTCTCGGATGGGTAATTTACCACATTTTCTTACCCATGGTGCTCCGCAGGCGCGCTTCGCGCGCCAGAGCTCCGCTATTAAATGTTCCAAATCCTGAATAAGTTGATTCTCCTGGGCCGACTCCGTAACCCGACCATATATCACCCGCAAAGTGCGTTGATATTCCTCTAGACGTCTTGCAAGAAATTCTGCGTGCGCCTACATCGGGATTTTCGTTCACACAGTCCCCGCACTGCTGCAAAAGGGAGAGCAAACCTTCGAAAAATTCAATTGCACTTGGAATATAGAAACGATTAGATGCCATCTTGAATTCCAACCTGTGTACTCGTTTCCAGTCCCTCTCGGAAACAGAACTGATCAAAAACTGTCGTCTCTCTTCTTGGTTTAAAAAACATGCACCTTGATTTAGAAAACGTGTCTTTTGATACATGATAAGAAACACGTGGGAATTGAAATTAAATTTTACAATCTTGACACATTCAAAAAGCAAGTTGATATTAATTGTATCGATCTTGAAAGTGAATTTGTGGATTTGAATGCATCTTTGATATTTTGTCCCTTTTGGCGTAGCATATCCAACTGATTGTTGGATGTTACATGTTGCGTTCGTTTGCACACCTTGTTGCATGTTGTTGGATGTTGTTGTGCAAAGTTTGAAACCGGTCAAACTTTTCAGCCAACAACTCCCAACATTTGTTATTCCGTGATCGCTGAAGCGTAGCGCCACAATGTTGGATCCGTTTGCACATCTCTTCCAACATTCAATTTTGTAAGCAAGGGCCAGCTTACAAAAAAGAAGAACCGGGTCCTAATAAAGGATCTAATCAGAAATAAGTGAAAATATAAAACAAAAAAGCAAGGGTGATTTTGCAGTCGGGAATATATTATATTTTAACCAATACTTCGGAAGGCACGGCCTTCCTTCTTCAGGGTCTTACATATAATGATTAATGATTATATATAATTAAACTATAATGATTATATGTAAGACCCTGAAGAGGGAAGGCCGTGCCTTCCGAAATATTGGTTAAAAGATAATATATTCCCGACTGTCAAATCAGCCTTGTTTTTTTGTCTTATATCTTCCAACATTGTTGGGGCCACGCACGCTCATTACGCATGGTTTACAAAGACTTATGGGTTGTCTTCTTCCCACGATGCACTGCCGGTCCCAAACTTGTTGGGAGTTGATCTGTCTGCACACGACTGCCTACACGCATGCAACAACTCCCAACATTGTTCATGTTGCGCCCGTTTGCACGTATAGTCCAGTCAACGTACTGATAGACCTATCACTAATTGCAACAGAAGCGTTTTCTTCAGTTTTGAAATAAGAAAGACTCTTTAAGACAAATATTAAAAGTCTAGGAAAATCTACGCAAGGGAAGACACTTAAATTCAGTTTAATTATACCAGCCTGAATCAGTTACTTGAAAACGAGGCTGAATTCTATTTGCTATAGAAAAAACGCTATTTTGAGTTATGAATTAGATTTTTCTGATCGGAACTTTGATAATCCAATTTGCAAAAATTAAAAAAAACGTGTTAGTGATTTTAGACCTTCAATCATCTTGATCTACATCTTCATCGAAATCGAGTTGAAGTGCTGTAGCATTGGTGCAACTAGTGCCTCGACAGTGTCCACAAGCAACTTGACACTCAAGATCATGTGAAAAGTAGGAGCCCATCACGGTCATAGGTTCCTGGCGAAAATGAAATAATCAGCATGTCACGAGCGTGGGACAGACAGGATTCGAACCTATGACCTCCCAAGGTACTTGTTCTTCTTTGCCCTTCCACCGGATAAGCTGTTGGTGGTAGACTCTAATACTATGGTATGATGCAACAGCAGAAGTAGGAGGCAGGCTTTGAGGCTGAATCTGGGAAGTACCAGTGGACATCTTTTCATATTAGCGACGAGATCGCAGTCCATCAAGCTCTACTTCAGGCTTCCCATTGTAAAGAACAACACGCTGGAGGACTGTCAAACACCTAGACATGTTCACGAAAGTGGGTGTCGCTGAGAAACTTCTTTAGTGAAGATCTTTGCAAATGCTATATAATCCAGAGGTCGTGTCGCATCCACTAATAGCATGGATAAAAAGAATGTGACGACAAATCTCTTGGCCAAGACTTTCCTTCACTGATTTTATATTCCAGAATCGACGCTTGGAATTTGCTTTTGATTCTGGTTGGAAAAAAATGGTCTAATACATCTAACTCTGCATGATAACAGAGCAGAATGAGAAGATCCGTGTCATCCCCTTCCAGTGCAGTATTCACTGTTCTTGAACTTTCTACAGCTTTGTTTATTATGAGCAAATCAGCAATTGGCCTGCTGAGGATAACGACTAAACATATTAATGAAGGACTGTTAATTGCTTTTGTTTGCCAGAAGTAATCCTTCTTCATTTTAAGTTTCTTGTCGTCAGTAGATGTGACGGTCGCACCTACTTTCTCCCCTGCAAGTAATTGCTGTGGCATTCTCTTTGTGGATGTACTTGTGTATCCATCAAAGACAATGATCACCTTTCCAGACTCCTGGTCCATACAACTGCATTTAAAATGCACAGATATTCCGATAGGTAGACCCTCGCGGCGTAGGGATTCAGTGAATGAGTGCACCACGATCCACAACAAATTGGAGCTCTCCTTGAGAAACTGTAACATCTGAGCTTTCCATAGTCAGAGCCCAAATAGCATCAGCAAGGACTGGCTTGTATGATTGGAGCAACATAGGTGAAGAATCAAAGACAGCAGGTAAATAGCTACATAGTTCACTTTTTGAACATTGCTTCCATTTCATTCAATGATTTCAAAGCTACAATTATACGCTGGAATAGAAACTGCGGGTCTACTTGCATCTTCCCTTCATCAATTTTAACCCTATGACTTTGTACCAGGAGTCACAGCCTGGTTACTTTGTTTGAAGGCAAACTCCGTGACAAACTTTCCAGTCATTGACGCTAGGATGCCGTGTCCAATATCCTTAGCGTCTTCCACATTTACAGTATCATTTGCATGGACACCATTCATGATGTTTTTAGGCCTTGTAAGCAGTGAAGGGATTTTGCTCATTTAGCAGAGCTTGGGTATCTTTCATGTCACGGTTTTTTCTGGGCTCTGAAATGTCAACATTTTGCTCGCTGGTACTGTAAGAGACTCCTGTGAGATCCAGCATAGTATTATTCATCTCTACACAGACTGGCATCGAAAGAACCCATATCAGCCGCTGTTGCTCTGTCATTCCTCTTCTTCTCGTTATTAAGCCGCCACTCATCTTCATGCTTCTCATGAATACCTGCTCTAACACAAGATCTGTGGACAGCCCCGCACATTTTCTTTCACTTTTCCATACACTACAGGATGTTCACTCTCTAGACGGACCAAGAGAGAAGTGAAAAGGTTGTGATCAGAAGTTGCCAAATATGGGAGCACTTCAGAAAGAGCTGTACCCAGTGTCCTGTACGTTCTACTTTGATAAATTTTCTTAGAATGTCGACCATGTCCATGTACTACTAAAAGAGTTTAGCATTGCGATTGTCTTGAAGGGATTTCCTTCTACTGTTGGAGCAGATGTTTGATCTTACTGATTGCACTGGACGAGCTGACTTTTTCCGCTGATTTCTTTCTAACCATTTAAATTAATCTTCGTACAGAGCACGAACTTCTTGAAGCTCAAAAGCGGGTGTACCTGGCATTGCTTCCTCTTCAGCTGTTACATCATTCACGTCAGGGGCATTACCTTCTACTTCCAGATCAGGAAGGAACACTCCTAGGGCTGCAGAAAGGGTAAGGGTAGTATAGAGCTGCATCAACGAGGAGGTAAGCTTATACGGCTGTTGCAATAGCTTTACCAATAAGAATGTGCTCAACTGCAGTTGTTGCATAAATCAATTCCGGAAGTTCCTTTACCCCAGATTGGGCCACTAGGTGCCTAATGCTACCAATGAACCCATCTCCGTGTGAAAACTTCCAAGACGGAGAACTACCTGACGGAGGTCACTATCCACAGGCTCAGACTCTATAATCATCAAAAAGTAGCTGATCAAAGGTAATAATTGGTGTCAATTTATGAGGTCTTCAGTGTCAAGAAGACGCATTTGGCGTTACTTGAGCTCATGTTTATCATGAGAAGAAAGACTATCAATGACTGACTAAGATGACTACCTCGATGAGCGAATTGCATCATGCCAGACCAGGTCCGTCTTGATACACCAGACGGGAGTGATGTTTTTCAAAGTAAGTCTAGATTAGTTGAAATTCTGTACTGTTATTATTTATTTAATTTTGAACACTACAAATCAGTTGTCTAAAAGAAAAAAGAATGTTAAATTTCTTTCTTACTCAGAAGACTTGCAAGTACAATGGTGAAGCAGAAATGGCATATTTCACCTAAAATTATTCTAATCCGCTTTGCTTCGTTAAAATATGTTTAATTGTGTTTCTGTATTATTTTATAGTTTTCTTTTTACAAGAATTCAACAAAGAAGCTGAAATTTGATTCTGACCTGCTCAGAACAAAACCATAATGGAGTCCGCCATATTACATAATTATGAAAACTGAGCCTGCAATGCAGTCTACCAGCAGTATACATTTGAAGCGTTGTTGATTTATCTAAACAAACTTCCTCATGAAATAAACCACTTCTTTCGTTTAGTTTTTACCGTTAAAAGAACGAAAGGTATTTCTTTATTATTAGCCTCGCTTTCATGTTGAAAGTCAATGAGCACATACTTCATGCTGATTTTTATCACCTTCCCATTATCTTCTTGCTCTAGACTTTTAATATGTTAGAGAGGGACCATTACTTGTTACAAAACGGCAAAAATCAGTTCTGTTGCAATTAGTGATAGGTTGGCTAATTTTAATTCCTAAAATGCCTGGACTAGTACCCTTATATTATGTCATGCTAATTAGCCCTTTTCGCCTGACTGTACCTGCAGAATTCAAACAATTTATATCTTGAAACGAGTTGTCGAGGGCCAAAATTACCATATGACAATGGAATAACAAAATTTGTCGCTATTTGGAATAAGGTGTCTTGCGGTTGAGTTCAAGAATTTCCCTGGGCCAAGGATCGTATGCCCTGATGTCGGAGTTGTGGAGTCTTTCGTCATTTGATGACGTATACTCTTCCCCTTATGAGGCAGATTTTAGGCTCTGTACTATTGCATGGAAACCGCCTTCCTATCAGCGACAGCGCTTACGATGCGTGAAAGTTCCCCGCTGTAAGTTTTGCATATGTAACTGTGCTATCGCCATATTTTTTTCTTTTGAAGCTATCGTTTAAAATGGCGACAAGATGGTCAAAATATTTTTTCTTATGCCTCTCTGGACTCAGTATTCTCCTTCTTGTCGTGCTAACTTTAGACGACATCCCACTAGCTAAGTTTTCAAAGCGGATAATGAAATTGTCGTTGCAAGTAAACAACACACATTCGCTTGGACCAAACAACTCACAACTCATGCAACGGGAAAGGACAAAGACGCTTTTACTCATCTACACCGTTTTTTTCGGGACAGCAAAGTGGATAAGAGATCGTCATAACTGTGGCTTTGAAAACAAGTTTTTATTTGCAGCAAACAAATGTCTCTCAGGTGATTTCGAATTAACCTACGACAAACAGCGGTTTGAGGAAAGCGACTTAGTCGTGTTTCACGCTAGAAACATGCCAAGTGTAAATCATCTAAGAACGCTGCTGAAAAACAGGTCCACTTCACAGCGCTGGGTATATGCTTTGTGGGAAAGTCCAAATGCAACACCAAATCCTGCTCCATTAAACGGGCTGTTTAACTTAACGTGGACTTACAGAAGCGATTCAGATTTCTTGTCACCATATGGAAGTTACGAGGAACTGAGTGAAGAAGAAAAAATGAATAAAATAAAAAACATACCGGACTATTCCCAAGGAAAAACTGAACTTGTGGCTTGGATGGTTGGTAATTGTGGTGCTCAACCTCGAATGGCTTTTGCCGAAACGCTGAAAAAATACATCAAGGTTGATGTGTTTGGAGGGTGTTCCGGAAAATTTGGGCAACAGAAAGGATGTGGAAATCTAACTGCTTGCCTTAAAACGTTCAAGTTTTATCTGGCATTCGAGAACGCTTTATGTGAGGATTACATCACTGAAAAATATTGGGGAAGGCTTGGTAAGACCCTGGTTTTTTTACCATTTAATAAATAGTTTCGGAAAATCCCGTTGGAAAGTAAATAGAACACTACTTTTGGGTCTTTCCAGCAGAGAATTTCCGCATGTATGCCAACTTTCCCAGATACGGCACCGATCTCCCGCTGTCCCGTACGGGTCACGCAATCTCTCGGATAAAATCGACGTTTGATTTTTGGTATGCTCTAGTTTGAAGTTTATTCCATTTTTTTAATCAAAACTCGAATTTGTTTCATTCATAGTACGGTCTCTGGGGCATCCTTGCATGTCTTAAGTCACTGACAAAGTAGCCTGTGTACAGCCGATTTTTTTTAGGACAGGGGCGGCTGTACACAGGCTACTGACAAAGATTCTTTCATCATTACAATGATGAAAGAGAATTTTAATGGTACGTACTTCATGTAAGACTTCATACATTATGTCATAATTTGGGGGATAGGTCGATTTGTGGGAGGAGGGGGATTTGTTGGAGGGGCCAGCGACAATCAGGTGGGTTGTACAAAAGAGAGGGTCTCCAGGACTTAGATCTCCAGAGGTTGGCATTTCTGTTTCCGGGAGAAACAGAACATCTGGAAAGGAAGTCCTGTTTTACTTAGTCTGCGTGGCAATCAGGCTATATTTGTCCGTGGTAAAAATATATAGAGAGGATATTACATGGCCGCTTGGAGATACGAAATTTCCCTTCGAGTGTTGAAAAATATTTTTTCAACACGAAAAGAGAAATTTCGTATCTCCAAGCGGCCATGTAATGTTCTATTTTTTATATAAGCACCAATGAAATGCAAACCATTTCACTTTAATAGTTTTTAGGTGTGAAAGGCGCGATTTATTATTTAGCCATAGCAAAGGTGATATTTTCACAAGCGAAGATAACATGTATATGAAAGGGTGGGGAAATCTGTCATTTCGGTCGTAAAAAAAGGCTAACAGATCAGATACATTTTATCTCTGTGGAAAAAGTCAAGAGAACGTTCTGTTTTTGTACTTTATTCATATTTTAAGGACAGTTTAATTTACAGCTGCAATTAAAATGGATGGAAAGTTTTAAATTACTAGGTATGTGAAAGGGATACCATTAGTCAATGGAAGGTATACGAAAGGGGTACCTTTCCTCGCAAAAATGGTCTATAAAAAGAACAAAAGCTGGACCTTGGGGCGGAACCTCCCAGTAACAAACACAAACCTGTCAGCAAAACCAGTCAACCTACAGACTTAAAAATGATATTTCTTGTCTTTTAAAAGCATCTAGTTTTCGTTTTTGATATCTTATACTTCGAATGCGCTCATAGAAATTGTGGAGATTCTATTTTCGCGGGAAAAAATTCTCTAAAATGTGTCTAAAAATAAACAGGTCATGGGCTCCTGAATCGTGGCTTTTTAAAATACTTGCTAGCCTAACAGTTTTTAAAATTTCCTGTTCTCCTTATTTTGTAAGTGTTTTCTTCTTAAAATTGACTGAATATTATGACTGAAATGAACTACTGATTGCGGGCCATGAAACAGGCCCTTTAATCAGGACAGATTTCTGGGACGATTATTAGAGGGTGACCGCTTAATACAGGCGCACAGCAGTAGTAAACAGCATTTCAGCCACGGGCGTCTACCATTTAAAGAGGGTCTGAATAGGGGTACATCGATAAAACTAGAAACTTCATTTTTTGGCTTTGTCAGACATGAAACAGTTAAATTTTAGGCATTTTAACACTAACAGTAAAAAATTCTTTGAAACAATAAATTTTCTCCAGAAAGAAGAAAAAACGGCTACAAAAAGGCCAATTTTATTTTGTTTAGTATATCAAGGAGTTCTCGGCCATTTTACGACAATATATTTCAGATTTCCGAAGGCTACCGAATATTCCCGAAGACTGCCGAAGATTTTCGAAGACTATCAAAGAAGTCCGACCATTGCCGAAGATATCCGAAGGACCCTCCAAACACTTAACATCACTTTCTTCGGAAACAGCAAATATTAAAAAATTGGCCAATTTAACAGCAAAAGCTAAAAATTATGGGCAAATAACACCAAACCGGCGATACCCTATTCAGACCCTCTTTAAATATTGCACAGTTTGGTAGTTTTCAGATCATGATTACATCTTTTTTTTATTCCAGGTGATATGAATGTCATCCCAGTTGTGATGGGAGGTGCTAATTACTCCAAGCTGGCTATTCCGGGGTCTTATATCAATGTTATGGACTTCAAAACCGTTAAACAACTGGCAGAGTACCTTCAGTATCTGGACAAAAATAACACTGCTTTCAACGAATTCTTTAAATGGAGACTAAAGTACAAGGTGTTTCGCAGCAGCCTTGATTTATCAATGTGTCAAATATGTAAATGGTATGTTTCAAAATCTCCCCTTGAACCGAACGTTTATGGTGACCTTAGAACGCATTGGTTGAAGAAGGGACGATGTAATGAGAAAAATCATCTTATCCAAAATATGTGGAAAGACGAATGATTCCTCAGAAATGGTCAAATGATATTGCTACACATTTACAATTCTTTCAAATGCAAATACATGTAACAATCAGGAGATGCTTAGGCCAGCTGGAGAAGGTAGTTTTAATTTAGAAGAGACTGATTTGTTAGTTATGTGACTTAGTCTGCTTCACGGCCGCTCTTTGTGCGGTCACGCAACGCTCCTCCCCACAGACTGGTCACGCTTAGCAGTCGTTTGTGGGAAGGTGCGTTGCGTGACGGAACGCACTGGATGAAGAATGGACGATGTAATGAGAAAAACCATCTAATCGAAAATATGTGGAAGGAGAATAATACCTCAGAAATTGTCATATCACTATATTACTACGCATGTACAGTTCTTTCAAATGCAAAGAAATGTCACAATCATGACATGCGCAGGTCAGTTGGAGAAGGTACTTTCCTGCGTTTTCCGTAGGACGTTTTTAATAAATGAATACCAAGAAAATGCAGTATTTAACTGTTTACTTTGAAGTACAGCGTTTGCAAAAAAGGGTAAAACATTGACGCCATTAATGAGGTTTCAAGGAAAGGGCGAGACGTCTACCCTTATGAGAATTACTAAATTGATTACCAAAGGGAGAACGCCTTGATCTTAAACCAAATTCTCTCAACTATTCTTAAAAGAAATGTATGGAGATCAGTCTGAAGAATTTGTATGTGGATCTTGGAGCTTAAAGAGTTACGTAACGGCAACGACGACGGAAACGAGAACGTCAAAAAAGCAATTAATATGGTTTAGATTAGAAAAACAACGATTTTTTGCACATTTCTTTGTCGTCGTTACACGACAACGGTTTGCCGGTTGGCATTAGATCCCAACGGCCTAAAGCCCCTACGACACGTAGTATTCCTTTGCTTCGTTTTCGAGCACTAACTATAGTAACACTGAAAATAGGCCGCTGGAATTAAATTCGAACAAGAGCCATATTGGCTCTTGATTAGAATTAAATTAGCTTTATCAAAATTAAACTTAAAAAGCACCTATAAAAGTCTGCGAACTTCTAGAACAGCGTTTCTTGATGTGTCGAAATGCGCGCGCATTAAGCTAATCAAATTATCACTAAAATTTGTCTTTATGACGTAAACTGAGTTATTTAATCATTTTCCAAACGAAATGGCGTTGTGTGAACACAGTTGTTGACGCAGCGTCTAAGATGGAAAAGAAAAAAGCGATCGTTGCTATTTTGGTTTGTTTGTTTATACTGGATAATGCTTGCGAAGGTAAGGGAACACTTATTTTAGGATAGAGTTTCTTTTTGCTTCAAAGCTACTTTTGTGGAGGAAAACACATAATCTAATCGCCCACTAATTGCTTGTAACAACAAAATATGCCATTTTTGGTTATTTATTCCTGAGCCGTATTTCCTCTGAATAGCACTTTGATGTACCTGTGATAGACTAACTGACTGACAATTTCTTCGGACCCAAATAATAACAACAACAACTACAACAACACAACATTATTGTAAGAATAAACTTAATTAATTACACTGTCCGCAGGTAGCAAAAGCTACTCTAGGAGAGACAGAAGAGCGACTGAGGGTTAGGGTGTAACTATTTTTAAAATAAATATTATTACGTAAATAAGCAATTGGCAAAGATTTCGCTATATAGTTGTTGTTACTGTACTGACTGATGAAAGTTTTTCTCACCGTTGTTGCTTAGGGTACAGTAAAAACGCGCGCGCAAACAACAGTAATATTTTATGAAAATGCACTAACGAGTTTAACCACTAACTAAAGCATTACTCTTGAAAACTTTGCTTCCATTTTGGCGTAAAAGTTGTCAAGCATAATTTATTATTAGCAATATTTTCCTTCTTGTCGTTGTTTTTCTTTTGTTTGTTTTTGTGTTTTTTTGCTTCAATGAAACCTCACGTTTTTATCAACTTATCCTTAAAATTTGCCGGCGCCGTGAAATTATAGAGTGTTTTCACCCAGCATCTATGCAAATTTATTGGAACAAAAGAAAGTGTTTGCATAAGAAAAGAGTTCAACTCCCAGGGGATTGGTTTGGAAAACCAACATGGCCGCCGTTTCATTGTTTTGGGACACCAATATGGCCGCCGTGACGTCATGTGAAAACACTCTGTAGATTCTAGATTTAAGTCTCTGTCATCCTAACCTGAGTATTGGGCTTTCGCTTCTCACTTCTCACTCCCCTCCCTTCCCCCCAACTCCCCCCCCCCCCCCGCCACGACCGAAGGCCTGTTACTCAGCTTATTGTTACACCGGTACGCCAGCTATAAATTATCTACGATTATTCGCTAATATGGAATCGGAGATAATTAGTAACCCTGTTCACCCATCTCTTGTTTGGTTGGGCGTTACTCTTGCAGGTTTGCCTATTCGAACTCAAGCTCCAAAGGACTCTCTCGCGTTCACTGCCTCCTCATTTTTTGATGTTGACGAACTAGAAAAGGTTCGTTGGGGAGGAACACAACCTGTACCTCCAAAACTATTCTCCTCACCGACTCAGCTGGATTCACTGAAAGAAACCGACAACTTACATGATACTGACTCAGATGATGAATTCCGTACCACATCAAAAGAAAACATTCAAGAAAAATTCAATGAAAATGAGCAACAGTCTTCTCGAGAAAAGTCTTTTCCGCGAAGCAAGCCCAAAGTGTCATCGAGACGTGGCAGAGGCTCCTCTAAGCAAGGAAGCAGACACAACAACGCTACGCCATACCCGGATGATATGACGTCTTCGAGCATTCGTTGGCAAGTTGCTCATCTTTATGAAAGCAAAGACGATGACAGGAACGTCAAGAAAAAGAAGAAGAAAACGAAGAAAAAGCCTCACGATCCTTCGGAATCTGGTTCTGCAGCAATTGTTGCAGGAATTTGCGCCGGTATCTTGATTTTGCTTTGTTTTATTTCTGGCCTGGTGCGTCTATGGTAAGTTAACAGTACATGTTATAAGCTGCACTTCAGCCAGGTGTTTATGTTGGTTCATACAAGCAGGCTATGCGACAAAAGTTAATCCAGTAGCTTTTTCCACAAAAGTTTAAAATAAAGAAATTTAAATCAATTTCACTAAAATCAAAAGGAATATCTTTCTTTAGTTTTTTTTATTATTATTATTATTATTTTTGGAGCTTCGTGAGAGTTTAAAAAATTCTCACGAAGTTCCAAAATTTCGAAAAAAATCGCCAGAGTTGCTTAGCAAGAATTTTGGCAGCCTGTTCTAGTACACTAGACAGCAAAAATTCATTCCCCTTCCAAGTTTAACTAGGAACTAATATTTCTAGTTTTACGTTAAACTAATGATAAGTTTCCCATAAATGATGCCCTATCCAAGACCAATTTCTCTGATTTCTATACCTTATTCCGACGAAATTCCTTGAAAGCTCTACCCGCGACACAGCGACATATTCCTATATCGTATTTATATAGCAGTTCCACAAGGCTTTCTCTCATTCAAACCCATCTTATTACCTTTTATTCTCAATGAAGCTAACAAAGGAGAAGTACAGCACTTTTCGTCATTCCTCTTTTGACCATTCTCTTTTTATAGGAGGAATTATAAGAAGCGTTCTCTACAGTCCAGTGACACTGAACTCGGCTTGGTGACTCCGCGGCCAACAGAACAGGAAGCAGCTGTCAGCGATGAGGAAATTATTTACGAGAAAAAAGTCACAGGAGATAAAAACAAAGTAGAATCCAAAAGTAAATCTGACTCAAAGCCTAAGGCTTCCCCTAAAACCGGTCAGAGCATCAATTACGCTGCACATCCACCAGTAATCCCTAGTAAAGGGCCAGAGGGTTTGGATTTAACGTCTGCATCTCGCAGCACAGGAGCCCCATTAACGGAAGAATGGACTGTTAATGAATCTTTCGACTCACTATATTCTGCAGTCCCATCCACAGGCTCGCCAATGTCTGAGCCATCTATCTGGACACCAAATGAAACGCCTTCGTCTACTCCAAACAACACGCCTTCCTTGACGTCGGAATCAGACACATCGACAGTCTCTAAAGAGTCTTTCCCTAAAATCAAACTGGAAACTTACTTTGCAGCTGCATCTGGCGAAAACGTGACGGCTTCAGACACAAAGGTAAACCCTCGACTCCACGCCAAGACCTCCACGGAATCCTCTTGTCTTTCCAAAGGATCTGGCGAGAGTGTTCCTATAGAATCCGACAAAACCAATTCCTCAGAATCGTGTAAGACTCCAGTGGCACCCTTGAACGAAGTTATTATAACAACGGAAGATGACGAGAAAGTAAAACTGGTGCTGGTTCCTTCGATTGAGTGTTCGTCCGAGGAAATTCTAATGACAGATAAACGGTCAAAGTCAAAGGAGACTGTGATTACTGACGGAAAGGTCTCAAGCAGAAATGAGAAGGTGTCGGCTTCGTCTCTTGACAGCGGAGATCGTTATCTGTTGGGATCTGGACAGGAATCGTCCTCTGGAGAACTTATCTACTCAAGTGAGGTTCCCATCATGCCGGATCATGAAGAAGTTACCTCATGTAAACCACCTTTGCCTCCGCCTCCAATGACACCGCTGGCCGCTTCAAGTGAACTCAGGCGAGGTTTGTATGCATCGAAGATTTAGATTAGATTTTGATATGTCCAGGAATACCTTCCCTTGCCGCACTTCCTTAGAGCTTCGTCACGCAAGCATTCCCGGTTTGCATGTCAAAGCCCAAAGCATGTCTGCGTCTGCGTCCTGGACTAGTTCAGGGCTTAAATCTGTACGAGCCACAATAATGGCGAAACAGCTGTCTACGGCTGCAACCCGGCTCTTTTTTGGGTTTGATCGGTGTCGTGCTGATGTCTTGGAAAGTTAATTTTTACGTAGTACGATCAGCATCGCAGAATTTAATTGGTATATTTTTGCTGATCAGGTCTTCTTTAGATATCGGACGTTCGTCAGCATATTCGTTTGGGGTCCTTTGCAGTTAATGTTCATTTAAACCTAAAAATCCAAACAAACCGATTTTGCCTGTCTCTTACAAGCTCAATATTGCCCTTGTACAGAGGATTTATAGAACGACTTGACCGACTTATCACTCAATTTCAATTTATCGCGTTGTCTTTTTTACTTGACTACGAGTAGTTCCCATTTTTCCTGAGGAAAAATGGGGACCACTCGTAGTCAATGTCTTTATTTATCATTTTCTTTTCTTTTGCCCTTATCTCCCTTGTTAGGAAAGGCATTTGGGGGACGCAAAACCAAGGAAAATAGGCTCTTCATTAAGCATCTGACGTCAGCAAAGTATTTTCAAGGTTTCCTTAGTGATATCCTCTTGGCTGCTTTCAAAATTCTGACCAACAATGGAGGATTCGCAGACAAAAGCAAAGAAAGACGAAGAGTTATTGTAGAACAGACGAAAGAAACGAAACCCCTCTTGGAAAGCATTCTACTCGCAAAGGTGAAACTAATTAATATTGTAAAATAAAGTAAAACAGCTTGGTGATTTTCAAGTCTTTAATAGAGCTTGTTATTTCCGTTCTTAACAATCCATATTCATATTTAAATGCGAGAAGTCCACCAGAGACCAAATGAAAATATGCCGCCTGCTAAACAGGAACTGAGAAGGCTGGTCTGCATGGCCATCTGATATAGTGATTTGAGTATACCATTATAAACAAGTAAAGTATCCTATTTCACGGTAATCAAGTTTTAAAATCTGATAAGTTCTCACCAGCGTCAGCGTCCAGCGTTGAAGACTAGAAAGATCTTCTTCCACGATTTTTATAGTTTGCTTTGTTACTAGTTCATATTAAGTAATTCAAAATAATGAGTAGTTCATAATTTCTTTTATAAATAAGGAGAGGTAAGAGACGTTGGTAAACATTGACCATAAACGACAAACCGTGACGGAATTTCTTCTTAAAATCATGAAATGTCTGCTTTCTGCTTCTAGTTAAAAGTTATAATTAACCTTTTATTATACAGGGCATTATCATGAATGAAAACTTGGACACAGCAAGAGACAAGAAATGCGCTTCTCGACGTCGTATCATCCGCAAGGCATTCTCCCTACCCGCTGGAAGCACCCTCCGATCACACACCCCGCTCTCACAGGAAGTCGCTTTTGCACGCTCTGTCCTTTTTCCCAGCTTCATCCGTAAATGGGTTTTGAGAAGAGCTTATGAAAGATGCAAGGTAATCGGGGAGATTGTGAAGAAATTGAAAAATCCTTCCTTTGAACACGTTCTCCAGATTGCAGCCTCAACTGTCAACCCTGACCCCATAACAAGAGATTTGAACGCTAAAGGAAACTATAAGCGAAGGGTAAGTAGTAAAAACCAAATCAAAGTGTATTCATGGCTCAAGTTAAACGAGCAGAAGCCATTCCTGATCCAGAGTAATGGAGCTATGTCACAAGTATATATATTGCTGTTTTAGTGATCAGTACTATACTGGAGTCAGTACTTAATGAGGGTCCCCAATAGGGTACTTCAATCCCGTCATCCCTCTCCAAATTTCCCCTCAATCCCGTAATCCCAGTGGTCATTTTAGGCATCCCGCATCCCGTTCATACTTCAATCCCGAATCTCGCCCCAATTTTGCTTTAAAATCCCGCATCCCGAAAAACCTATTGGGGACCGTCCTTAATGCCTTTAACCTTACACAAATTTTCCTGTAAAATTGTGAAGAGGATATATATCACACACATTTCGTTACGGAGCCCTAACCATAACAATTTTTGTGTGGATTCAGCGGGCATTGCATTAAGACTTAAAACCCAATTTTCACAAGTTGCAATCCACATCCATCTTTGCAATCAATAGCAACAAATGATAGGAAATAGTTTCAATACCTAAATATACAGAATATAGTCTTACATGTAGATAGATAACTAAGACATTATTTTTGGAATTCAGTCGTTTGAAGACACGTTGTGCTAAAGAGATAGAAAATAGTGCGTAGTCCCTTAACTTTCAACGTCACGGAGCATTATCAGGACACAGCGAGGGCATTTATATCTTTAGTATCATATCTTTAGTATACAGCTATTGTTAGTTTTCACATGACGTCACTAACATTCAAACTAAAAACCTATCAATCTTATCGAGATTTTACTTTCACGATGCATTAGAGAAGCTGAAACTAATTTGCACGCAAATTTTCGTTTCAAAAGGGTTCTTGGTTTTGTGATAGAGTACGCTTGAATTTTTAAGCTTTTGCATGACGCGGCATTTACATGACGGCCAAGAGAGCTGTCATGTAGGTTTAAAAAAATGACTTATTTCGGGAAATTTTGCTATCTAAACAGTTCGTGCATCAAAAAAAGTTATGAGTTTCTCGAAGAATAAATGCACGCTTTTGTAGCAAAACTCAGTAACAGATGTTTCTGTTGGTTTCCGTCCGCCATGTTGGTGCTCATCCAGGCGAGCACCAGCATGGCGTCTCCATACAAATCTCCATAAATTTGGGTAAAACATTTCTTCGGATATCTCGTATACGAAATATTCCTCTGACCTAAGTCTTGGCGAGGGTCTTTGTATATGTAGCTCCTTTCATTTCCCAGATTCTGGTCTTTATCTATTGAACAGTTTTGATTTTTATTTTGATCTATTTTGAATGGCGTGACACTGAAAACCAGCAATTTCGAGAAAGGTTGTCGGAAAAATGTGCATGCGACAATCCCGAAAGGTAATGTGGGATATGATCTTCAATACACTGTTCCTGACACTATAGCTGACGAAACTACTTTTGTTGCTTTCCTTTGGCACTTGAAAACATACGTCTATGGCCTCTCGAGCCATTCTTTCAAATTTCTTTGAAAAACAGTGAACTCAAAACTACTCACAATACCTTTCGGGATTGTCGCTTGCACATTTCTATACAACCTTTCTCGAAATTGCTGTATATGAATGAAAAGTTAGTACTTTTTAAGTTTTAAATTTATAAAAACAGTTTATTCGATTAGCTCACTTTAATTGATGAAGCTTTAACTCAGAGCTGATTGTGAATATTTAACTTCAGTTTCTAATCAATGTCCGTAGCACCTAAAGTTCAATCTAAGGTTTTTATACACGTCCCAAGTTGATTTCAAGTCTACAGAAATAAGATTTATCACCCACATTTTAGCTTACTTTTGTTTGTCTGTGCTCTCTTTAGATCATGAAGATCGATGCACTAATGCTGCAAAACAAGCGTCAAAAGAGTACTTTTTCATTAGATATACAGTTGAGCAGGAACGTAATTTGCGGGCAGTCAGTATTGAACCACGAAAACAACCCAAAAGAAAATTGCGACTGTTATTTTTGCAAAAAGCATTGGAGCAAAATGGGAGGACGTCCATCTTTTAGACCTTAGAGGTTTGTAGATTGCTGATTGCCGCAAAATTTAACAATTCCAATTTTTTAGGGGAAACTGTCGTTATAAGGACCAGTGACGGTCATACGATGAATGGTGAGTCGGTTCCTTTTGAATGTTTCACGTCAGGAATTACGAATCCATTTAACCAATCATGTTGCATCAAATTATATTTTATTTATACTTGATTGAAAAAACTTTGTCGATAAAAAGAATTAGCCTGCGAAGCGCAGACGTATTTCCGGTCGTCGCTTCTTCGGAGAAGGGAGAGAAGCGACGACCGGAAATACGTCTGCGCTTCACAGGCTAAAAAAGAATAAACCCTGAACGATGAGGCATCAAAGGATAAATGGGAACTGGCACAATTAAGGTAGTCGTGCGGATGCAAATCCCTAGAGTGCTTTGTTTAACCCTTTAAGTCCCAATAGTGTCCAAGATCAATTTTCTCCTTACAATTATCCATACACTGTAAAGAGACAAGTTATAAGAATCAATAAAATGATCACCCAAGAGAAAATACTTTGATCTTTGAACAAATTCTCTCAACTAATTCTTTAAGGAAATGTATGGAGATCAGCTTGGAGAATTTGTATGTGGATACTGGGGCTTAAAGGGTTAAGGCACGCGGTTGTTTTTTATGTCTTCCAAGAATGCTTTTAGGTCCTATCTTATGATCTTATGGTTACCCTCTTGTCTTTAACTGTAGACACCTCTTATGAGTCTAGCACAGGTCAAAAATGTAACCTTATCGCCATGAAAACTCTGGAAACCTTTTAGCTGGCCTTTTTAGTGGTGAATCCATTATTTCAGCCCAAACCTTAACATTTTTCTCTCTTTTTATTTCAGGTTTATCCTCCACTGATGTACTTTAAGTTTTACTTTACGACTCATCTTACTTCTCTACCGCTCCATTCGTGACCACAGAATTTTTCACGCTGAATGTTCAAAGAAAAATTCTTTGTATTAAGAATATATTTTTGTGTTTATGATGTGTGTGTTTTCTGAGTATATCCTATGCATGTGTGCGAATAAAATTCTTTTGGGAAAGAAAATGCGCGCTTGGTTTGATAATTAAATCGTTTTAAATGTTGGGTAGTTTTTGGCAGAGCGCATAAAAGAGACAAGAAAGAAGATTTCGTTTGTCTACTTCTACTTGCTAATGCTTAATACTTGATAAGGTTAGGAAATGTTCATTATAACCTTTCTTTGTGCTTCACAATTATTTTTGAAAAAGAAAACACATCAACAATAAACGGCTTTCCGATACTATAAGAGATGGCAAATTTTTTTTTCTATGTATTTCCTTTGAAAGGAGAACAGTTGATGTACTTGCGGTAGATTTCCTCGCGTAACAGCAACCCCTTACAAGCCGACAAAAGTTTTTCTCTGCGTTTGTTTAATGAGGGATACTGGGGGATAATCGCGCGCAGAAGACTGTAATATTTAATGAAATTCACCTTTAAAACTTCGGTTCCGCTTGCTTCTCTTAAATCTGGTGCGCTTAGGTTGTTAAGTGTAATGATTATTAGCAATAATTTTCCCCTTCTCGTTTAAAAAGAAGAACAGGAAATTCCAATAAAATGTCCAATGACTCGCTAAAGTAGCATAGAATCGGTGATCATGAACTTTGTTCACACATTTCTTGCCTTTAAGCGTTGCTCTTTCACCACCTCCTCATTGTTTGTTAACAGGTTGTGATTCTGCCGGCGAACGAACGTTTTCTTCTTCAACTGAAAAGCTTTCATTCGAAAGGAACACAGCCTATTCCTTTGAACTTTGAACTTGTTCTTCTTGTGCGAAATAAACGTGGTTCATTTCTTGGACTGAAATCCACATTCTACTTTGTAGTATGAGATTCATCAATTGAGTTGATAAATCTCTTACATCAATGATATTAAATAAGCAACCAATTCCTCTCAAGAAAGCGGCGAACTCATGTAATCTTAAGTGTCATCGAGACATGACAGAGGCTCCTCTAAGTAAGGATGCATACACGTTACAGCTTAACAACACCCGGATGTGATGACGTCTTCAGGTAGCTCTAGCTTAGTAGTATGGAGGCACGGACGAGAATTTGAATAACTGAAACTGACAATGAATGTGAAGAAAAAAAAAACAAGAAAAAGATCATGATCCTTTTAAAGAATCAAGCGGTTTTTTTTTTCTTTTTCTTCTTCAAAAAATTTAGGGTAACAGCCCAGGCTCCAGAGATAACTTAGCAAAAATTACCTTAAAATCAAAAGCTTTTAAAAAATACTGCGATACTTAGAATTTCATGCACAAGTCGGTTTTAATTAACGATTCCCTCCAGAAAACATACGAAAACATCATTCAAATGGCTACACAAGCCAATTATTGTGTGACTCCTTATGTTCTTCATCCTTTTGTGGATTTTCTAGCCGCTAAGACGTTATGTTTTTTAATTACGGCTGCGAGCCCCCTGGCGAGCACCTCACGAATCCTTGGATGTCCTGTGGTTCCTTGGGTGTATTTTCGCAATGTTTCCTGGGATAAATAAATAAATAATTAGACAAATTATTCGTCAAAATTCGTCTTCGGATTTGTACTTAGACGAATTATCCGTCTGACGAATAATCCGTCTACACAGATAACTCGTCTCTAGTATAAATTCTTCAAATACCAGCGCAATCTGCTAATAGAGACCTCAAGATCGAGGTTTGGTGACTTCAGACTACAAACGACAAACTGCGGTTTGCGGTTAACGGTTTCACTTTACCCGTCTGCCCATATTTGGTGGTAGCTTGAGGCCGCCATGTTTGTTTTAATTTATTTCTTTACTTCTATTCTAGCTGAGAAATTGTCTTCAAAATTACGCTTTTTAAGATAGAATTTGATAATCAATAAGCGAAAGAGTTCTAAAAAGTTGTATTTCTTCTCAAACGTGGGGTTGTGATGTTTTATAGGGTGCAAAAAACCTTGCGGTAAATCACTTACTTCTGGAGAGTGGTCTAGCCGTATAAACCGTATAAACCGGAACCTCAAACCGCAAACCTGACGGCAAGGCCCTGATCACTTGACTTCTTCACGTTCGCGGTTCGCGGGAAATACCGAAAAACCTCAATCTTAAGGTCTCTAATGATAAACGAGGCCGCAAACTCCTCTCGGGCCGCGATAGGGTAACTTTTGTCATAGAGGCAATTATTTACTCTTCTTCTCCTCCCTTATTTTGGCTCCCAGATTTTGGGAGTCACGCAACCAACCATAACCAGGAATCTCGAGGCAAGAGGGAGAACCCTGGAAACGAGGATGCACCGAACCTGCACCAGACCTCGCACGGACAACGACGCAAGAAAAAAATCGTCGGAACCAGGCTTCTCGACCCCAGGTGATATTAGGTTTCAAAAACTAGCAAGTGAACAATAAACAGCTTTGCGCTTCCAACAAGAAATTTAAGGATAGCGGTTCAGATTTCTTATTAGTAGACTCACAGGTTTTTTTGTTTTGTTCCCTTCCACTTTAAATTCTTTGAAATACAAAACAATCCACAGTATATAAGCCAAATAAATATTGAACCGCGCAAATGGTTTCTCGGGTCCAGCCTGTAAGAAAGGGTTTACTGACAGTCTCCATTGGTTTCCCTACGAAAAAATGTGGATGATTAAAAACCATACTCCTGGGATAAGCTCAGTAAATACACACATTAACAAACTGAAACAAGTAAAAGGAAGCTGTTTAATCAGCAGTGAAATAAAACTTGAAGTACATTAGTGGAGGATAAACCTAAAATGAAAGAAAAAAATGTTAAATGGTGGATGAAATAATGGGCAATGGATGTCACCACAATTAACTACAAATTATTAGCTGGATTGACGGTTTGAATTTCTTTAGAAATAGTTGTTTAGGTGTGTGTATCATTCAAATTATGTTTTACAGTTATCGCGTCGTCGAAGGAGACGCTCCCAATTCGAGTCGTTGGGTAGTCTATGATTTCGTGGGCAGTCTGTGCATGTTGCCAAGCGAAAGAATAAGAGGTTGTCATGCAAAATCTGCGCGTCACAAAAGCATCATGGCGTCTCAATACCATCATGCTCTGCCCATCGTGTTTCAATCCTTACCGTTTATATAACGTTGAATACCCTTCTCGTGTCGCCGAAAACGTGGTTTATGCCATCCAATGGCGAATGATATTGAGACACCAGGCACTAGACCCAGATGGAATGAATGAGATGATTTATGACGTGGCAAAAGTTTCCTTTTTGACTCGTCATACACGTGCTATAACATTACCAGTGGTTAAAAAGAAACTTTTGTGGTCACTGACCAGTTCATCATTTCTGTTAATCCTTGTTAACTAGCCATAGAGCGAGATAACCGCAGGCATTCGTGGTATAAAAATGGCGATGTTGTAAAGGATGCCCAATGATTTGATCTTGACAGATGGAAGTTATAGGTTCTCTTGATACCCGGTACAAAAGGATCCGGCTGATTCTAGATTCATAAATTTTGACCCGGAAGAAAGCTACTTTGTATGGCCAGTCGTCCATATGACGACATATAAGCGATACTCTTTAAGTTTTACAACTGTTAAAGTTTGTGGCAAAAACAGTAATACAAACCTCTGAGGTTTTAAAGAAGGAGGTCCTTCTATCTTGCTCCAATTTTTCTTCCAACAATAACAGTAGCAACCCACTTTGGGGTTTTCCTCGAGGTTTCATTTCTGATTCTCCGCAAATCACTTTCCTGCCCAACCTTATATCTGATGAAAAAGTATTCTTTTGACGCTTGTTTTGCAGCATTAGTGCATCGATCTTCATGATCTGGAAGAGAGCACAGACAAACAAAAATAAACTGAATCGTATCTCGTAGCCTTGAAATTAACTTGGGACGTGTAAAAGAACCTTACAGTCACTTCACAATCAGCTTTGATTTAAAGCTTCATCGATTAAAGCAAGCCAATCCTAATTATGCAGATATCACGGTGACTTTTGTATATTATTTTGATTATCTGCGTGATTAAATTGAACTAATAAATAAATAAATCCGGAACCAAATGTAATTATGGATTTGATACTTACAAAAATACTAACATTCATATACACCATCAATAGATAATAGTTAACATACAACAACAACAACTCTGTTATTTTAGTATTCCCACGTGAGTACATGGTATTACCTAAATTGCTTATCTTATAAATCTCAATTAAAGGCTATAATTAAAGAACAAGTTTTTGTCTATATTCCATACATGAATGTATGTAAGCAGCTGTAAGAATCGACATTTTTAAATATGAAGGGGCTTTTTCATGCCCCTTTTCATTGTTGTCAAAATTATTTGAAAGGGGGTGTCTATTACAAATGTCTCTGTAAAAGTTACATCGAAAATTATCGTTGTAAAGATTACTATTGAATAGAAAGTGTAATTCGTGTTCAACTTCATTTAAGTGGCAGAAGGGGCAAATTCGAAGATTTTCTGTAGTTTTTGGTACGGTATATCTACCGGTTTCAAGCGAAGCTAAGGTTGCCAAGTCTGAATTTATTCGGTGTTTTTTTGCCTGATAAACATTGGTGACTATGTTCAAGCAATCAATATTAATACAAATGCCTTTGATGTGTCCTGATTGTCCTGCGAAGTTTAAAGTCGTTAATGTACTATGTCGCGGCTATCAGGCTATTCGATATCTTTTTAAAATAACGCGTCTTCAAAACTAATTCCAAAACTAATTAATGGCCAGGTTATCTTCACGTAGGGCTGTATTTAGGTATTGAAACTATTTTCTATCATCTGTTGCTGAGGATTGCAACTTGAGGAAATAGTCTAATTTCGAGTTCGCTATGACCGCTGAAATGAAGAAGTGAAAACGCACTTTTTACAGCCTTAGCCTCCATCTGAAGTAATATATTCACAAATTCCAACGAGAAAAAGACCTGTCAGTGTCTATTGTGTATATTCAAATTTCAAACACTTACTTGCCAGAGTTTCTGAATATTTTACTCTACGTCGAGGCTAACCCTGTATGAATGTGTCGTTAATGTTTGTATTCAGCGATAATTTTTAATTCGAAACTGGACTATTGGCCCAACTTTAATTTTGTAAGTTTTAATGCAATGACCGCAAAAGACACTCAAATACTGTTATGGATGGCTAGGGTTCCTATCCTTGTGACCCTGGGGGGGTACTCCTGGGAATTCTTGGTGGGGGTGTGCCGTCCTGTTCGGAAATAACGAAACTGAAAAATAACTAAAAATAACCTCAGGGCTAAAGTTTTTTTTTTTTTTTATAATGAAGACCGCCTGTAGTAAAAATCTATGTGGTCATAACTTTATTTTACAATATTAGTTTCACCTTTGCTAGTAGAATACTTTCAAAGAGACATGCTTTCGTTTCTTTCGTCTGTTCTCTAACAACTCTTCGTTTTTCTTTGCTTTTGTCTGCGAATCCCCCGTTGTTGGTTAGACTTGGAAATAGCCAACTGATATTACCAAGGAAACCTTGGAAATATTTTGCTGATGTAACAGGCTTAATATAAAGCCTATTTTCCTTGGCTTTTCTTCCCCCAACTGCCTTTCCTGGAAATAGAAATTTGTCATTATCAATACGACTTTCACTGAAGATAACAAAAACAACAAACACCAAAGAAAGGGCGAAATAAAACAAAATAATAAAAAAAAAGTATACGGGGCGATAAAATTGATACTTGATAAGTCGGTCTGTAGTCACCTGAGTTTTAAGGGTTGCAAAATTCCACCCTCCCCGTAGCCTCCCCCCAGACTGTGCGGTTATCGGAGGCGAAACGAAGAGTGGAGGCCAAGTATATATTCAAGGTTATACAATTTAATTGTTAAAGGAGATTACACGAGCAAGGCCTAAGGTCTACTGAACTATTGTACAATCACGTCGGGATATATAAGTCGAGTGTGGTTACTAAGTAAGAGGATTAAGGGCTAATCCCACACAGACGTCCTGTGGGGTTTGTTCGTCACGCATTCATTTCTCCCCCACGTCCAACAATACGGCGTGAATCGAGACCTCTATTTTTAAGACCGCGCGTCGGTTTTTTTTTTTTTTTTTATCCCCCGTTGCTACAACGTCTTTAAAGCTGCACCCATTGTAGCTTAAAGACGCAGCAGTAACCTCAGTGATTTTCTAGTGAGGGCTCAACTTCGCAACCTTGTACAACACAACCAGCCCCGTGGCTCTACCCTTGCGGAAAAAACTGTCTCACTTGCAAATACATATCTGACGGACAAACTTCATACACATTCCACGCTACAGGCGAAACCAGACCTATCACTAATCACATTGACTGTAACTCGAAAAACGTCATTTACATGATACAATGCAACCAGTGCTCCAAACAATACGTAGGTGAAACCAAACGACGACTTAAAGACCGCTTCAACGAACACCGCAGACCAGTTGATAACCCCTCTAATATCTCTAAACCCACCACAGTCTCAGAACACTTTCTTACCAATGATCACTCTGCTAACGACATCACCCTCATCCAAATAGAGCTTACCAAATCTAATAGAGACAGCGTACGGCTCTTTGTTATCACTTATTTTTCTATTTCAAATTTATTTCAATCACTACTTCAACGGTTCTTGTTTTCAACGTTCACTTGCTATCATAGTCTCATATTGCACGCTATTTCTTATTTTCAAATTGTAACGTCTCATTATTTGTAAGACCCTGAAGAAGGAAGGCCGTGCCTTCCGAAACATTGGTCAAAAGATAATATATTCCCGACTGTAAAATCAGCCTTGCTTTTTTGTTTTATATTTTCACTTATTGCTGATTAGATCCTTTATTAGGATCCGGTCCTTCTTTTTTGTAAGCTGGTCCTTGCTTAAAAAATTGAATCTGAAAAAGGGCAGGATTAGCTCCTCACCGCTAACAGCTGCCCCCTGTTCTGTTGACCACGGAGTCACCAGGCCGAGTTCAGTGTCAATGGGCTCCCCACAACGCTTCTTACACTTCCTCCTGTAAAAAGTGGAAAAAAAAAACAGTGAATGACTAGAACTGATGAGCTCGATCCTCCTTGGCACCAGCAGCTCCATCGAGGATAAAAGGTAATAAGATGGGTTTGAATGAGAAACAGCACTGTGTGACTGTTATAATACCGTTTAGAAATAAGGTATAGAATAGTACATCATTTTTAAAATATGGGAAACTTATCACGAGTGTAACGCAAAGAGATTCATAGCTAAAGGGGAAACGGGAAGTGATTTTTGCTGCCTATATTCTATTTTCCAATAACTGAGCGAATCCTTGCGCCCTGATTGGTCGAGAGCTATGATCTATGAGAGCATAGACCATGGAAATGGCATAACATGTTACGCGTGATTTTCCGAGAAACTTCACAGAAAACTAAAAATAAATGTTATTGTAAAAATCAAATCGACCGCAATTTTCCATCGTCTACACTCTTATAGACCATAGAAATGACGCAGTACATGGACAGTACCATGCAGGAATTACAACATATAGGATCTAATTCCTTGCCTAAAACATAAAGTCCAATGGAAATATTTTGAAAAAAGCAATTGTTTTTCACAACTAACACAGAATTCAACCCTCTTTCAGTCTTGGTATGTGATGATTATTCAGTGACGTTGTCTATTTTTTATGGCTTCTTTAGGCATCTGCTAAATTAAATTGCGCACTTATTTAGTTCGATCGGCAAACAACAAAGGAGAGAAAGCAAGCGAGATGTGCTGTGTAAGAAAAGACAAGACTTACGTTTACTTAATAACGTAATTATGACCGTTTAACTTCGCCATCCTTTCGTCTTAAATCTCTTACTGCATAGAAAACGATTCTGTGCTTTTCCACAAAGGGTATCGTGTTCCAGGCGTATCAAAACCGTTCCGGATAAAGTCCAGAATCTGGGAAACGAAAGAAGGTAAATATGCAAAGACCTCACCAAGATTCAGGTCAGAGGAGATATCCGAAGAAATGTTTTGCCCAAATTTATAGAGATTTGTATGGAGACGCCATGCTGGTGCTCATCAGGATGGGCACCAACATGGCGGACGGAAACCAACAGAAACATCTGTTACCGAGTTTTGCTACAAAAGCGTGAATTTATTCTTTGAGGAACTCATAAACATTAAAGTAATAATTTTTCTGATACATAAACGGTTTAGATAGCAAAATTCCCTGAAATAAGTCATTTTTTAAATCTACATGACAACTCTCTTGGCCGTCATAAGATCACGTAAATGCCGCGTCACGCAAAAGCTTAGAAATTCAAGCGTACTCTATCACAAAACCAAGAACCCTTCTGAAGCGATAATTTGTATGGAAATTAGTTTTCAGCTGCTCTAATACATCGTGAAAGTAAAATCTCGGTAGGATCGATAGTTTTGTAGTTTGAATTTTTTGGTGACGACAAGTGAAAACCAACATATTTCATGGGGGTTTGATAGAGGCACGCCCTTCTAAGATGTATTTACCCATCAACCAATGCAACCTCATCCCTTCAATATGGCGGATGTTGACAGCTTACTACTCTCGTTGATCGAGAAAGAAATACCAGAAGGTCGCCAGGCTTTGAGAGATGGGCACGAAAACCTGGCTAAAGTGGCAGCTTACTGCGAGCAGAAGTACTTAGAAACGAATAATCGATATAAATCGGGCTCCGATCGTGGACAAGCGCTGAAAGAGACCAGAGCTGTACTGGACGAGACGAAACAGTTTGCGACACAATCTTTGGCCAGTGTTGCCTATCAGATAAATACCTTGGCTCTGAACATGTTGAGTCTGTTAGATCAACAAGTCTTGAAAATGCAGGATATGGAATCAAGGATAAATCACATCGCCGAGGTACGTTTGCCACGTTGATAAAAAGGTTTTATACCTAAACCTTTAAAGGGGTACTGTCTTGTCGTTTTGATTTGGAACTAAATATCTATCCGTAGTGAACGAAGTTGTATATTTATAAGTTTTCACGAACGATATTAAGGGTAAAGCTGAAAAGCGATTCTCTAAAAAACAAAATTAAGAGGCATTTGTGTCCAAGGAAACACAGTTTGCAAGTGACAGGGTATTTTGCAGTTTTTCCTTAGGCCGTGTCTTCCGTCCGGAAATTCTTTTCTTATTTGTTCCGACCTCAAATTGAATTTATTTTTATGTTATAAAGACATGAGAATAATGTATCCTCATTTTATAAAGAAAGCTCTTATTTGCACCCTGCAAAATCTGTGTGCTCAGTGAGAATGGATGACGTTTTGCACTCAAGCCAGTTCACAGATGTTCTATTTTATTATTTAATAGAGATCATCAAATGTGTGTATGACCAATTTTAGGGGCCAAAATTTAATTTCTGGAACATTCGTTATCTGGATGAGTGGCAATCAGATTGTACTTGCGCAGATATGTTTTCACTGACAAAATACCCACTCGCTCCAGCCACCTAGTTAAACCAAATGAAACTAAGTAAAGAAGACAACTATGCCGCTGTTATTGTTATTTTTTACTGGTGTTTACTGAAAGCACACCATCATTTGACCATCATTTACCAAGGCTGCTCTACTTTCCACATCGTAACTTATCCTTTGAGATCTATAGAACCCATTAACATCAAGGGAAGCTGCTGTTTGTATAATCATTGCAAGTTTCTTGGTTTTATTAAATCTGAGCCACAGTGAAGTACTAATAGTTTGCTAGAGGGATCTCCTGCTGTCAATCAGCCTGCCGTCAGTTGTTATCCATTGAATAGCAGTATCCACCAGATGAGTCACTATCCAGTTGATCACTTCATTTGTGTTATCCATGGGAAGAGATTTATCCAGTGGATAGCATTATCCACCTTAAGATATTGTTTTCTGTTACACATTTAAAAAATACGTCACCATCTTTATACCATAAGTTCATCATCATTCCTATTTGTTTATTAGACTGTTGATATCCACAAGGAAAAAGTGGCACGGAGAGAAATCGGTGTCTTGGCTTCTAGTAAAATGACAGGACGAACACATAGGATCATTGCTCCAGCTGAGCAGGAAAAAGCCATGCGATATGCTCGAAGGACCACCGACTACTCTATCCTGGATAACATAGGTATATATGTAATAATGTTAAAACATAGGTATAATAATGTTTCAAAATATCATTCCAATGCAATTCTCTCTCTGTGTGTCAAAAGTCATTCCTTGCAGGAAAGGAAGCAGCGTGACCGAGTGGTTAGCTTATCGGACTCGTAATCCAGCGGTCCCAACTGCGAGTCCTCCTGTGGCCCTCTGGATTTGTTCTTTGTTGTTCCCACTTCAAACCCTTCGCTATGCTTGTAAATGGCCAACTGGTTGCCTCCTGCCAGTTGGGGTTTTTAATCCTGTTATATTTGAATTATTTGATTATAAGTATCATATGAGCAGAGTGCCTGTAAACCAGCTGGATAAGCTAAGTGCACTTTCCACTGTAAACAAACCTTTAACCCTTTTTTTAATGTTAATAATTAATTATTGTAGATAGCCCTGTCATTTAAAAGCATATTCACCTGGATATATTCATAGGGGCTTTAAATAGAATATCCGACAGAAACACATCTAAAACTCGATTTGCTGATAATTGTTTTAGAAATGGAAATTTACTTCTATTAAACATTATTTTTTAAAAGATCATAAGTTGACCCTGTCAAGTTTTGTAATCGTAGAACAACAATACTCATACAAGATACTCATTTTAATAACTATATTTATCCAATTATGTTGTTTTATTGCATGATTTTTGCACGGCTCTCTGGAAGAGCATTATTAGGAATGGGATTCTGTGTTTAAAGAAAGATGATTGATTGAATAATTTTTGGAATTTCCGGTCAGATCAAAGTTTAGAAATACGTTGCAGTGAGGTCATGCTGTCATGTTATATTTTAGTGGGTAAAGGGGTTGAGGGGAAGAATTGCATTGTTGAAATGGTCCCAGTTAATAGTTATGACATTAATAATGGCGGGAACTACACTCCTGAAATGGTACCAATTCTCTCCTGTTGACAACAAATGGCAGTCAAGTGAAAAAAGTTTGATATTCACTGCCTGTGTTGTATTTTTGTTTTCTTATCTTTTAGGTCATGGCGTAAAGACAAGTGAGTCACAAGTGACACGACGCAAGAGCTCCAGAAAATTAAAACCACAGCCACAAGATACTCAAGCAGCTAAGGGCAGCATGCGGCAACAGTTCTACAAGCGACCAGCTATAAACACAAAACCTCCACCCCCTCCAGTACCACCCCCAATGCCCCCATCTGTACCCCCTGGAACAATCATTGAAGCTGAACAACCCCCACCATACCCCTCTGTACCTACCACCCCTCCCCCTCCAGAATCTCCATTGTCTTCAGGGAATGATGCCATGGTTGCACCCCCACCCCCACCACCACCACCACCACCACCCTCTGCAGGTCCATTTGTTCCATCACCTTCTGATATTCCAGCTCCTCCCCCACCCCCTGGGCCTCCAAATTCTCCCCAACCCCCACCCCTTGGAGGATCAATGTTGTCTCCACCCCCACCACCACCTCCTCCTTTGCCAGGTGCAGACGGCGAAGCTAACCTAAACTCACCAGGTGAGGCATTTTGTTTCATTTGCTGGTTTTCATTAGCTCGCAACATTAGCCCTTCTCATTTATTGCTCTGATAATCTTTGCATATCTTAATTATATGTTTGAACCTTGAATTTCAAGTTTTATTGACACAGTAACCATTACATCAGCCTGCATTGCAGACAGAAAGAGACTGCTGTTTGAGTTGAATGCTTATGGTAGTTGTTAGCAGAGAGTTAAAATTGTTTTGGTGAAGTGGATGTAAGGAGAGCAGTCTGCATATGAGAGTAATGACATGTGTTAAGGTTGGTTTTCACCAGCGATGGAGTCGGAGTCATAAGCGGAGTTGTAAGAATGCTTATGACTTGGTGAAAATCAAAAATCGAAGTCGTAAGTGGAGTCATAAGCACTACAGAATTGGAAGAATCAGAACGTTTCCATTTTCTCCTGACTCCACTTCCGATTCCTTCGCTTACGTTGCGCTTATGATCTAGTGAAGACCAGATTGTTGGAGTTGGAAGCAGAAGCGGAAGGATAAACTAATCACAATGCATGTCCCCACACTTTGTGATTGGTTTAGTTCTTCTGCTCCTGCTTGCGGCTCCAACAACTCAGTTTTCACTTGACTGTAAACGTCGGAGTTGTAAGCAAAATCAGAAGAATCAGAACGCTGTTTTCAGTAGATCTTAAAGTTCTACGCTTCTGATTACAACTCTGACTCTGACTCCGTCTTTAGTGAAAACCAGTCTGTATTGAAGCTATCTTGTGGCAGTAGTACTTTATTTGACAATAACTTCATATAGAAATCTGTAGACTACATTTTTGAACAAGTTCTCCTCATAGTTCTTCAAGAAATGTCTGGAAAACAGTTCAGCTTTAAGTTAATGTAAATACCTGAGAGACTAAACCCACTGTATACAATCTTTTTTTTCTACTTTAGATCCCACTGATACTTATGAATCTATTGTTGGTAAGAAAAATATGTTTAATTCATGTTGAAACATCGGGAAATTACGTAATTGAGGGGGGGTATGTGGGGTAGTTGGTAGCCTTAAGTGACTTTTGATAAAATGCTAGATTGTCCTTTTAAATTACAATGTATTAATTTGTTTGTGAAACAGAAGGAGTGTCACACAGGGCCCTATTCAACACACACTTTCAATATTATTGTGTATTATGTTTCATGTACAGTATAGAGAAATTGGGAATTTTGCTAAGGTGGCTTTAAATTTTTGAAGGGAGAGTGTATTTATGAAATGGGTTTGGGTTGAGGTTCTGTAGGGGAGCGGGGGGGGGGGGGGGGAAGGGGACTCTATAAGGTCTTTAAGAAAAGGTCTGAACTTGGCCCATGGTTTCTTTTTTACTTTTCCTTTTTTGTCACACAGTCTTAATAATATTATCCAAGTTTGATTGCACAAAAAGCCCTTTGCACCTTGCTGGTTAGATTGTAGTTAAACAAAATACTGCACAGCACAATATGCTCTTGTATAAGACAGACAAGAAGTTTTGCATCATAGCTATTTCCTTGTTTGACAGGTGTCTCCCATATCAATACTAAGCTCCTTTGTTTGAGTGACATCTATCTAAAAGCCACCCTTTGACATCCCTTTTCTCCTATATTCAAAATTTAAGTATGCCTTGGTTACTCTTTTATTCGGCAGGGGTTGCACATAACGACCCAGTCATTCCCATTGATTTTAGAACTGCTCCATTGACTCCCTACTAATCCTTCTAAAATTGAGTTGCTTGGACCTTAATGTTTACAACTCTGGCCTATTGTAGAAGAATTTTTTTGTAGAAGTCATTGGGGCATAATGGTGCTTATATCTCGTTTTTGTTACATTGCAATGTTATTGGTCGTCTGTCAGTTTAAATGGATCGAAAAGCACCAATTACTGATTACGAGTCTTCATAGCCAATGACATCACAGCTTAACTGACAGACGACCAATAACATCGCGACGTAATTGACCAATCAGATCAATAACCAGAGTATAATACCATCAACTGACATGATACAACTCACTTAGACTCTGAAGATGACTACCACAGCGGTTGTTGAAATGTCAGTCACTGTCAACAAAAACAGTCCTATTCAGGACTATGTTCACCTGGATGATCAAACTCAACCTACTTTTTATACACCTTTTGTTCTGTTGTTTTAGATGCTTTGAGTCCATTTCCCCCACCCCCTCCTGCTGCAGAAGATTTTTACCAGTCGCCATCATCACTTCCGATGCCAGCGCCACCTGAAGACATGTACCAAACTCCTCCTCTTTCAGATACCCAGCCCTGGATACCTAAAGAATATATTGAAAAAGGTAGGTTCCAATACCTTGACACTTTTATTGGAAAGGTGGGGTTTGGATACCTTGAAACAATATTGGAAAGGTGGGGTTTTGATACCTTGAAACTATATTGGAAAGGCGAGGTTTGGATACCTTGAAACAATTTTGGAAAGGCGGGGTTTGGATACCTTGAAACAATATTGGAGAGGCAGGGTTTGGATACCTTGAAACTATATTGGAAAGGCAAGGTTTGGATACCTTGAAACAATTTTGGAAAGGTGGGGTTTGGATACCTTGAAACAATTTTGGAAAGGTGGGGTTTGGATACCTTGAAACAATATTGGGAAGGCAGGGTTTGGATACCTCCAGAGCTTGAAGATAACTTGAATTCCAGATTGTCCTGTGGACTAGCAGCTCCTACGGTTTGCTTGTCCGAGTCCATTGCTTGCTTGCCTGAGGCAGTGATTAAGTTACAAGCACGTGATTTACATTTCCTTTTGTGTGTGTGTGTGCTGCGCATGATATTGTTCCTGCTGCAGGTGTCACATGTGTATTTTGCATATGATTTGTCGCTATTTCAAGTTGCTGCATCATGTCCGTGTACCATGGTGTCTCCCAACCATTAAACCACAAAAGATACTTTCTAGATGGCTTTTACAGAAAGAAAATGCTTAGATGATGGAAAATAACAAACTGTTTGCTTTCTTTCAGTGATTTCGCTCTATAGTTATGAACAGCAAAGAGATGACGAGCTTACCTTCTCAGAAGGAGTCATTATATATGTCGTCAAGAAGAATGATGATGGTTGGTTTGAGGGAGTTACAGAGGGAGGAACAACTGGTCTCTTTCCTGGAAACTACGTGGAAGTTTGCCTTTAATATGAAAAATTTAAAATCTGTATTTTTCTAAAAAGAAGAAGGGTTATTATACACAAAACTTAGATTTGAGGTGACTAAGTAAACATGGGTCGTTTTTTTTTTTCCAGGCAGAGTTATTAGGTTTCATTGGTCATCGAAACCAAGTTGTTGAGAGCTGATTTTAGACAATTATTGGATCAGAGTTTTGTGTATCCGGAATAATCAAGGTTGAGGTAAGTGTTATCAGCCCAAGGCTTTTAACGCTTACTAAACCATGACTATTCTGGGTATCACCAGAACCGATTTGTTATACATTGTCTTGAAGAAAATAAGGACAAAGACAGTATCACATGGGACACAGTTTGACATTGCTTTTGGAAATCATGCATTATGCACGCAACCTACAGATTAGTCAGTAATCTTACTGCTAGCAGATAACTAACTAATCTGTAGGCTGCAGTGATTTCCAAACTAACTGTAGGATCTAAACCAATGAATATAACTCGATTTACTGGTGTGCCTGGACTGAAGTTGATTTTCCAATGATTGAGGACAAAGGAAACGCATGCCCAATGGATGGATGATTAACTTAAACTCAACTTGTAGCGTTTAATTTGCAAGTTCCAGTGATTGATTGAGGCATAGTTGTAGACTTTTTATGAAAGCCGGAAAAAGTCAAGCACAGAAACAATTTTGCTGCAGTTCCTTGACCATGCACAATCTTTTTTTTTTTGTTCACACACTGTGACCGAATAAATTAATGAGTCAGTTATGTCCAAATAATGACAATGCTATTCAGTGTTGTGCAAGGTCATGTCGGAAAAAGTGAATAAAACATACAGCAGATTTATAGGATTTATAATTATTTGTAAATATCCATCTCCGTTTAAGTTAGAGCCTATTACAAGGGGGTGGGGGACCCGAGGTTGGTGAGGTAACCCTCTTAGTTGGCATAACCCGCCTGACCATATTATCTCTCATTTTTAATTTGACCACGTTTACATGATAGGTGGGGTGACCCGCCACATGTTACCTCACCTATCTGGGGTCCCCACCTTCAAGTCTCTAGTAAACTGTTGTTAATAGCCTATGGTTCTCTTTCCTTTTAGGTATATCTAAATTGAAATCAGTAACTGATTTTTATAACTTGCATTGGAAAGTTTTGGAAACCATAATAATGTGAAAAACGGTTTCTTGGTTAGCAGCACCATGAATGTTTGGAAATCAAAGTACAATTAATTTTGAAATTTTTAAATGCTCCGTTTTTCTTTTTGAACTTTTTTGTCATTATTATCTGGTAATTTGTAATAGTGTAATAGTGTATTTGTCGCGTTTTTCAGGGTAACGAAGGCAAGCTCGAGGCGAGAATTGAGCGATCCACGCCCGCCTTGCGCTTTCTTTACTCTCCTGCAAAACCAAAAACAAAATAATGCTTGTTCTGTAGATGCTACTGAACACGTATAGCTCATAGTAAAAACTTGAGGTGCTTATAGGCATTTCACTGATAGATTCGTATTATAATACGAAATGAATCATAGCGTGTATATAGCATTAATACTTGAATATCTTCAGAATATCAGAAAGAGTTTTCTTTGATAATGTTTTTAAGCCTTGTCTCGTTAATGTTTTTCGGTTTTGTCGCGCCCTCCAAAATGGAGGCTGCGTTACATTAATCCGTGAAAAATCAGTGCCAGTTTTAGTTAGGCTGGAACAGACATACCCTTACTAGTAAATTTAGTGGACTCAAATAGCTTACTCATACCGTCCAACCACTCCACAAATACGAACATCTATTAAGGACAGTCTGTTCTACTGATCCCAGGAAAGCCAACCTTCTCACAGTCCCTTCCTCCTCGGGACACTTTGACGTCCTTGACCTGAAAGGAATGTTCGAGAAATCTTTTTTTCTGCTTTTTTTTTTAGTGCAAAAATCTGCTTGTCATTGTACCTTATCATAGAAAATTTTAAAACGCTTCATGAAATTAACGCGAATTTAAAAAATTCGTGTTAATTTAAGTCGCGTTAATTTTTGTTAACGCCGGTTAATTTCCGCGATCTTGACGTCCATTATTTCGACCCTAAATTCTCGATACACTTTTGATTTTCTTCACACCTATGAAAGAGAAGTATTTTATTAAGGTGGAGATGCGCCAATATCAGTGAAACTGTGAAGAAGTCTCGAACTGACCAGTTTTCTTTACTTGACCTTTTTTATTACGCCTGTGGGAAGAAACATGAAGCACGAATAAAGTTTCCATTTCGGATTATTCGTTTAACTTTGTTCCAGTTGTCTCAAAAAGTTTTGTTTCTTTGTGAACGTCGGGTTAATTTATCTCATTTTGAAATGTTATCCTCTCTTTTGCATTAAGTTCCTTTATAAGAAAGTCTTCGTCCCTTAATTAATTAATTCGCGTTAATTTCCAATACCTTAATTTCATGGAGCGTTAACTTCCTATAAAAAGGTAGTACCTTTGCTTGTAGGATTTGGGCGCTATCTACTAACAGGTTCTAAGCAAGGGATTTTAAAACAAACAAACAAACACTGCGAACTTAGAAGGTTTGAGATAGATATCGTCACTGTATCGTCACCCTGCAGGAAACCAGAATGACACCAGACTCGCATCTTCTATGCTTTCTCTGGCGGGGTACTGGCGCCAAACAAACAAACAGTTGGGAGAACGTGGTACAGCCTCGTTATCAAAATTCCGTCATGCCGGCGCACGAATGCGAAGTATCTAACTTCGGGTAAACTTTAGACCCCTGAGCCAAGCTTGTGTCCCTTGCTCCAAGGGAACAGATAAGTTGTACGATGGCAAATTTCCCAAAGAAGACGCTAATTGTCTTCATTAGTTCGAGGCTAATGAAAAGATGTTACCTCTCAGTGAGAATTCCCTTAGAATACAAGTCGTTTCTAGAAACTTACTACTGTTACTAGCACTCAGGGCTGCCCATAGAACAGCCAATTAAGCTCGTTGGTCGTACGGTATTCTCCCCTTGGGGGGGGGGGGGGGGGACCCTGGAACCCTTAGCCTATACCAGAGCTCGTTCAAGTGAATTTTGCTATCCTATACAAGACTAAAATCCCAAAATCACCCCCTACCCCAGAGTAGCTGTTTTCGAGAAACTACTGAGGTCACAAACACAGTCCAGCCAAAACAATATTAAACCGATTTGATTTTTTCATATTTTTGAGTGGCAATTCGCGGTTTCCCTAGCCTAGACTAAATCTTCAACCAATTTATCAGTTTCCTGGAATATGATACCCTATTCTAGACCTAAACTCTCTGATTTATATACCCTATCCCGGGGTAAACTGCTTGAAAACCATACCCTTCGCAGCGGCACATACCTATATAGCCCATATATGGCAGTACCCCCCCGGAGGTATTCCACTGATGAAATAGCCGATGAAAGACCTCCCGTGGGAGAGCTACTTGGGTCAATTTTTGCTTGGTATGTGCTGCTGGCTTCTCACAGTCCTTCGTCGCGGCCTATTCCGTGATCAATTTTAGACCCGTAGACACTTTTGGGTAAATCTAATATTCGCGATCCCAACTTAGTCACTTTCTTCTTTATGTATCTACAAAGTCTTTTTACTTAGGTCATCCTGAAAGGAAGTGACACGTTTGTTGAACTTAATTAATGTAGTAAAAATCTTCCCATTTTTCAATTTCTAATTTCCGGAACTGATATTCTTACCCCAAAATCACGAAAATGTTCGACCCCATTCTAGTAACTCTATTGACAATTCAACCCCATTATCAGTCAATCCAGTTGTGAAAATGTACCTTATCCAGGGGCACATCCCCATAAGCCTGTTACTAGGAAGTACCCCCCGGAAAAGACCTGGACGTTGAAAACGACAATTTGGCATTCTGACACTCTAACGATTTTCTGTATCCTGCGCAGGCGCTGGAGACAGCTGGAATCCCTCTGTGGTCTGTATATTCGTGTACGTTGACTGAGCCATGCCCCATGGGTCATGCTCGCGAGGGTAATCAAGAAAGTCTTTTTACGGGTAGGCTCCGCCCCAACCCTTTACCCTTTTATATACCATAAACACTGTCTTTATAATACAGTAAAACGTCTATTAAGCGGACACCTTCGGGACCTTCCTAAGTGTCCGCTTAATAGAGGTTTGTAAAAATTGCGCAATGTTTGTTAACGATTAACATTCAACGGTTTCTCTGTACTGTGATTAATTAAGCTCCATGTTGTTGGAAACTAAGGAAGCTAATGAAGCTGTGCTGTACTTTGCGCAAGACTTTAGGTGATCTTTGATCGCGGATGACATGCAATCATGATACTGCCGGGTATAGGTCTAGTCTACAGCTTATTGACAGCTAAATGTATTGATTTATCTTTATTAATCGACTACAGTACGTATTTCAAGGAGGTAATCCAATGCTACTGTTGTCAATTCAGTCCGGAATAGGAATTATCCAAATACGACTTATTTTAGTGTGTCCGCGTCCGCTTAATAGAGGTTTCCGGTAAATAGGAGTTCGTTATAAGGGAAATATTTAACAATTATTCTTCGAGGCTGAATGGGCTCTGAGTCAATAGCCCAAATCCAACTAGTGGTCTATTATCAATGCTGCGTTCTGATTGGTTGAGCTACCATTAGGCTATATGTTATAGCCCACTAGTAGCGAAAAGCGCCGGCCTTTTGGCGGAAAAAAAGATTAAATTATAGCTTTAAGCAGCTAATTTTTTTTATTCTCGATGTATTTTTGACTAACTAGTTGGATTTTACTAAAAGACGTTAATTTCGGGACCCGGCTTAGTGTCCGCTTGATAGAGGGTGTCCTCAGCTTAATAGAGGTTTCACGAATAAGTCACAAAACCAGAACGTTTCCCCGTCTTTCTCACAGCGATAAAACGCACGTTTAAGCCTTTTGGGCCTTTTATCGACCAAAATGACAGATTTCCCTACCCTTTCATATACTTCAACTAGTCAAATACTTACCCTTTCATATACCTGTCGGCGAGATTAAAGTTTTGGCGGCGGAGCCGCGATCCAAAAAAGGGAGTTGGGTCGAGGCGTTTGAAATACCTTCACGGCTTCGCCGCTCGTGAGCCAAATCTCACTCGACTAGTACAGCGGCCTCGCCGCCAAAACTCACTCGACTAGTACACAATGCCGCCAGCTACGCAGGGTAACCTGATCGAGGCCTGTGAAAGGAACCCCTTTGAGCGGGGCCTTCTCGTATGACGTCACATGACGTCACATGATGTCACTAAAATTCAAACTAAAAAACTATCAATCCTATCGAGATTTTACTTTCACGATGCATTAGAGTAGCTAAAACTAATTTGCACACAAATTTTCGCTTCAAAAGGGTTATTGGTTTTGTGATAGAGTACGCTTAATTTCTAAGCTTTTGCATGAAGTACAAACATAAACCACGAGGGACTGCACTGGAACGCAAACGAATATGCCGAGAACGTAGGATCTGTAAAGACCTGATCAGCAAAAATAAAAATGTAGACATATAATTATGCAAGCAGAATACTGCAATGCTGATCGTAGTGCGATTTTATACTGCATCAGAGTTTTCTCTGTTACGCCATACTGACGAGCCCCAAAAAGGGCGAAACAGCTGTCTATGGCTACAAACCCGCTATGTTTTGAGTTCTTTCGGTGTCTTGTTGATGTCTTGCAGAGTTAAATTTCACGTAGTACGATCATCTTTTGCATGACGCGGCATTTACATGACGGCCAAGGGAGCTGTCATGTAGGTTAAAAAAATGACTTATTTCAGGAAATTTTGCTATCTAAAAAGTTCATGTATTAGAAAAAGTATTATTTTAATGTTTTTGAGTTTCTCGAAGAATAAATTCACGCTTTTCTAGCAAAACTCGGTAACAGATGTTTCTGTTGGTTCCCGTGTGCCATGTTGGAGCTCATCCAGGTGAGCACCAGTATGGCTGGCAGTTGGCTGGTGCTATTCACGGTGACCGGTCGTTTCGCCAACGAGTCGTTACTTTCGCCAACGTCCTCTTACGTCGTTTGCCCTTCAAAAATGTTAGGTCGTTTCGCTAGCATGTTATCACGTCGTTTATTTTCTAGCCTGCAGGCGTTTTCTTTTGGCGCGCAATTTGCTCGCGAAATACGCCTGCACTGCAGGCTATTTATTTTCTTTCATAGTTAATTGATATTAACAACAATGAGTGTGATCAGAACGTTGGCGAAAAGACCTAACTCGCAAGAGAAAAGACTCAAGACGTTGGCAAACAGGTCGTTGGCGAAACAACCGCAGACTCGGACCGTAAACCCTATTCCCAGTCCTTAGCTTTCAAGTCCATTGTACACTCCTGAATTTCCATGTCACAGCGCATGATCCAATGGTGTTGCGTTTGGCGCCGTAAATTTGTGATCGTCAGCATGGAGGATAGGTAGCCTGCAAAAAAGAAACTGGAAATTTCCCTGAAATTTTTGCCATAATGGGCATTATTTTCTCAAGATGGAGGGTTAGTGTTTAATTTTTGCCTTCTGGGCCGTTGAGAAACATTCGATTCACGCAAAGTGGTAAAAGTGCAACCACTACATCCATCGCAGGCGCTTTCATTACAAAAGCTCATGAAATCACGGTTTTACGTTTTATTTTTTTGTAGAAAAAAGAGTCATTAGGGGAAGTATTAGAGGTCCTAGAGAAGGTGAGAATTTTCATTATTAGAGTTAAAGGTTTTATGCAGTTGGAAGTATGTTAATTTGCCACGTTTATTTTGGTAGATCACGCACTTAAGCTCATTGTGCAAGTTTAACAAACTTAGCTTGAATATTTCACTTACTTCCTGGTTTTTTTGTTGTTGTATGAACGGAGTTAAATCAGTGCTTTAGAAGCCATTTTTCTAAGCATTATGATGCCTTGTTGGATAATAAGCACAAAGGTTATGTGCTCCAATAGCCAGAACAATAATTTCCAAAATTATTAATCAATGACTAGGAAGCTAAATTCTTGTACAATCAACGGCACAAGTCTGTTAAAGCAGAGGTTTGATTTTTCAGTTTAAGTGCCCTTAGGTACATATACATAACACCAGTATTAAGAATGGGCTTAGCGAAATTACCCGTTTATTTTGCCAGACAAAAAATAATTGTTATAAAAGGAATTGAATAATTAATAACTTACGCCTAATTTTAACGAGCAACTATTGGTCACAAAATCGATGTTGTCATAGATCTATATGACTTTTAACTGTGGTCTTGCAATATTCTGAATTATGTTTCGCTGATTTCCTGATCACATTGATGCATAAGGTTACTTATATTTTTAAAATTCACAAAGTTCATTCTAGAAAATAAAAATGTCGAAATGCCAGCAAATATGATTACAAAATAGGTGTAGAGTTGTATATTTTCCAAATCATTTTAAACTATGTTTTCTCTGTAGTAACTCCTTTTGCTTGTCACAGGTAGAGCAACTCCTTACAACTTAAATAAAATTTTTTTGGAAATAATACAATTTTTTTCTTTTATGATTAATGAAAGTGAAATATATTAAAGGTCTGCTGTGCTGCTAGTGAGGAAATGAATATTCAGCAGGGTAAAAATTAAGAAGAACAAGAGATATCACAGTTAGGACACACTGTGATAAAGATGGTGCTTAAATGAAAATCAAAGGGAGTTAGCCCAAGTTTAACATCCACCATCGAGGTTCTCTGTTAGGAAGTCAAACTCAGCGACACACATACTGCTTATGTTACGTACACTCCCAACACATTTAGTCTCATCTCGCTTCATTTTAATAATGTTACTTCAGATGCTCTTCTTCACGGTGGCCATCTTGTTATGCTCAGTAACAGATGCTCAGTGCAAAACTAACGAGTCACCTTAAAGTCACAGTTTTTCTGGGTCTCATTGCCTCCTCCAATGCCTTTCTATAAATATTAATTTTTTTTTATTGTAAAGATAATTCCTTGCTCTTTTCTTTACAGGATCTCAAAGCCTTAGAATCAAGTCAGCAGAGGACAGAACAGCTTCGAAAGAAATTCATTGGCTCCTTAATTCTCTACTCTATCCTTCTTTACATTGTGGCGGCTCTTGTGTGTTATTTTTATGATTTTCCAAAGTCTTGGAAAGCAAGAGCAGTTCGTTCAATTCCACTTCTTGTGTTTCCTGTTGTGTAAGTGGACTATTTTTTAGCTTAGAAATACTTTCATCAGGGGTGTTGTCGTCGTTTTGCTGTTCTTGAAGATTCATTTGATACTCAGTGTCTCAGTATTTTCTAACAATTCAAGTTTATTCACCATTCACGTGTCGAAATCGGGCCCGCCTCTTTTCACTTCTACATTACGAGCATTAACAGAATGATTTACAGAATCATTCGCTAAAAAGGAAAAAGGCCAAATATCCTGATAAAAAATTCTCTTAAGGATGAAAAACTCTTGGAAAAAACTACTTACACTAGCGTGAATTGTTTCCGGGTCTTTGGTTTCTATATCTCAATTCTTCTCTTTGTGTCAAGTGCTAGCTCAAAACTGAATTTTAAACATTGCGCTTGAATGCAAAAGTACCCTTCAGGGAATTTAGGGGACGTGTTGCTATTGGCAATGGATTTAATTTATAACAAGGGGTTTGATTCTATGTAGTTATTATTAACCCAATCACCTTGGAAATGTTTGTGGTTGCTATCTGACCAAAAAGTAGCAAAACTACCCAAAATGTTCCTTACAGAAGTTACTGGATTCAAATCTTACTGCTACACCTATGACATCCCGAAAAAAAACCCAACTGACAGGTGAAGAATTTGCAAACACAAAGATGGAAGCATTTTTTAAGAAAATGGCAGTCAAGTGGCTCATGGCTCTCCGCAAACCCCAACTACTCAAGGTTTGGTGGAAAGATCGAATCAATCATCGAAAGAGGATATAAGAGCATTAATATTGAGCACAAGTGTTCAAAAAATGGTTTGAAAAAGCATCAAAAGCAGCTTGTACTAGAAACATAAGCTACCATCGAGCAATAAAGATGACCTTAGGTAAAGTTGTTTATGGTATTAAAAGCCATAGAGAATGTGAACATCATGAAATCCTGAGGAACAACCCAGAAAATGACAAACATTAACTAAAAACCAGAAAAAGTACAACAATGTAATGGTAACCCAGAGCCAACAAAAAGTAACCTAGAAATTTAAAGTTGGAGAAATTGTCTCTATAAAAATTGATCGTGTTGACAAGACATCACCTCTGCATTCAAATCTTCTTTGTTTCAAGAAATGAAAAGCCATTACTCTGGGGCAATACTAGTGTTGTTTGTTTGACTGAGTGGAAAAGGACTGGGTACCAACCTTAATTGAAAGCTAACCATTAACCTCAGGGTTGTCAAAAGTAGCCGGCTGCCGGCGAAAATCACCGTCTACTTGGTTAGTATCGGCCGGCTACTCTGCTTAGCATTTCTTTATGGATGGCATTTTTAAATAAAATATCACCGGACTGGTAAAGAAACATCTCCTGAAAACTATAGCAAGTGTTTAATTGTATCATTTAAATTCTATGCCTATACTTGGTAATTCACCTTAGATTTTCAGTAATTTTGGAGAGAAAATAGTCTGGAGAATGCAGAAAACAGCATTTCAGAGCATCTAAATAATTATAAAGATTTTCTGGGGGGAGCATGCCCCCAGCCCCCACCCTGAGGCTTGTGCCTTTGGCGCTCGCCAGTTCCTCCAGAGCTGGCCGCTTACTTTGACAACTAAGCCGTCTATTTCAAAACTTTCTGACAACTCTGTAACCTTAACCCTAATCAGTAAAATAATTAACTAACCCTAATTAGTAAAATGAATGCTTAACCCTAATTAGTAAAATGAATGCTTAACCCTAATCAGTAAAATGAGCGATTAACCCTAATCAGTAAAACGAGCAATTAACACTAATTAGTAAAATGAATGCTTAACCCCAGACCCTAATGCTAAATATCTAGGTAAACTAAGACTATTTTTTAAACAGATATAATGAGACCAGTTTAATAAATTTTGTAATGGATCAATAATTTTGTACCAGTTTAAAAATAATTGTACCAGTACAAAGACAATTTGAACCAGGAGCAAAATTGAACTACCTTTAATACGGTAAATGATAACAATAACTATTTATTTTCTCCTTTCCAGGGTGTATTTGTTAAAAAGAGCTCTTCATTATGTCTTTGTGAGCAGAATGAGTAAGAATGGTTAGTAACTTTCTTGTATTATTTTTTTCTTGTTTCCTCAAATCACATCTAAAAGTCGTGTATGTAGTATCCAAGAAATTAATCTATCCAGGAAGGAAACTTAGTTAATAATAATAATAATAATGAGTACCAATAATAAGTACAAATTTCTGTGCGAAGAAATAGGAATTGAAGCTGAAGAAAGTGACAGTTGTGCCAGTTGTGATTGGGCCATTGGGAACTGTATCCAATATTTTTGAGAAATATGCGGGAAAGCTTAACATTAATTACCGTCAGACTTGAAGTGATCCAGAAAGCTGCTCTGTTTGGAACAGCTGGACTATTATGGAAAGTTTTCCCTCTTTAGGGACTTAGACATAAGGACTCCTTTGGGACCCTTGGGAACTTGTCGTTGCTTGCTCCCAAGGGTAATTTACCAGGCAATGTAAACCTTTTAAGCCAGAGATTCCACAATATAGTAATAATTGCGGCCCACACGGGGCAGCTACCTATTTCTGTCTTGAAAGGGTCTGAGAACTCGATTTGTCAGGTAGTTTGTTTGGAAGTTGTTTCATTGTTTAACCATTTTCCAGTCCCCACTGCCTAGCACCCTATCCAGCCTTTAGCAAAGTAAAATGGCGGCCAAAAGTTTTATCTGAGAATTTTGTGAGCGCTAGAAAGTGAAAATTTATCATTTTTTCTGAACATGTTTTGAAAGGAAATGGCGTTTCTTAATTAGCACTCTTGAATCTGCGACCTCTTGGTTAGACAATCATGAGTGTGGCAGTTGAGAGTTGGACATAAGTGTGAGGGAAAGTTTAATATTTTCTGTGACGTAGCCATTAGGTTACTCATTTACTTGCATGTCAGTTGTAAAGTTAAGTATTTTGGGAAGGTGGTGAACGTTTAAGCAAGGATTCGAGTCTGTTGTTACATTCCATGAGTCCAACCAGTTATCAGCTGTGGATCATTGTGGATTACAAGCACAATTGATGAAATCTTGTCATGAGGATACAATTAGTTTCAAAGCGCCCTAAAGAACCAACTCAGCATAATTTTTTTTAGCAGATAGCCTTCCTGTTGTAGTTCACTACTTTTTCTAAGGAGGTGAATGGAGCAACGTGTTGTTAGTGAGGGGTCTAACTGAAAGCTTCATTTCATCAACAAGCAAATCCAGTGTGTAAAAGTTAAAAACTGTTCATTAATATTGTCATTTTTCTAAATCAACCTTGATAATATTGCCACAATCATACCCTCGTTTTCAGCCATTATTGTCCCAATAAAAACGTTTTCCTTTGGTGACTATTTAGCAGTCTTAAAAAGGGCCCTCTGTTTTGGTACATTATAATAATATTTTTTGTCTCCTACAGCTAGAAGGCTTGAAGAGTTAAAAGACAAGAAAAGACAAGTTGTAAGTGTACAGTCAAGAGTGACGTTGATAAGGGGACAGAAACCATTGCCAGCTTAAAAATGTTTTTAGATTTTAGCTGTTTCCCAATTTACCTCAAAACTGCCTGCATTTTTGAGTAACTTTGAAAAACAATTTCTGTCAAATAATTTTGCCTGCATGGTCTTGAAAGTATGACTTGTGTTTTTTTGATTGGTGAAACTGTCAAGTTCAGTTTTTGAATGCTTTTACTTTCATTTATTGGCTGTGTCAAAACCTTTTTGTTCCCTTTTGGACAACAGCAATTCTAAAAGATCAGTTTGAGTACTTTTATAGCTGCCTGCGCAAACTAAAAGAAACTTGCATACAGTTTTTCTCTCCTTGCTTAGCCCTGTCAATACTGTTAAATACATCAAAGTGTGTTTAGACGTTTTGCAAAGACACTGATGTATCAACATTGTATCTGAAAAGTAGTCTTCCCACCAAGATGTTATTTAGTAGTTTTATTGTTTTTTAAATTGATTGCCATTCTACCATGTAATATTAGACAGAGTTTCTACCTTTAATTTCTTAACAATCGATGTCACATTAAGATAACTCTTTCTTCTTCAGCTTGAAGAAGTCATGGAGAAAGAGACCTATAAATCTGCAAAGGATCTCCTTGATAAATATGACCCTAACTCAGAAATAGTCAAGGTACTATAGTAGTTCCCCTTTGAGTAAAGAGGGAGGATATTTTATCGCGTCAACTTAAGCAAACATTCTGTGAGCTGATTTTGGTCTTGTCAAACCACTCAGTTCTACATAATTTTTGAGCTTAAGAAATTTATCTAAGAATTTGTGTTGCGTGATTCCTTGTTTTGAAAGTACTAAACCTGAAGAAACAGCGAATCCACTTTAACCTGTTTCTTTGTAATTAAATTCAAAGTAAAAATGTTGGAATCAAAACCCATGGTGATGAACTCTGCATCCCATGCTCCAATAAGAAAACTTTGAAAATCATTTTTACATGAAATGGAAGGTACGGTATTTTATTTTTCTTTGTTCCAAATTCATTATCAAAGATTAAGAGACCATACCCAAAATGTACCCAAAACAAAAGAAAGTAAAATTTGAACTATAACATACAGTTGAAACTCTACACAACAGCTACCTTTGGGACTAGAAAAAGTGGCTGTTGTAGAGAGGTTTAAACAAGAGTCAATGTATGGACTGTTGGCCAAAAAAGTGGCCGTCATGGACAGGTGGCCATTACTGGGGGTTTGACTGTATAAATATTTGGCAATTATTCCTATTGACTCAGAGGCCATGAGGGTTAGAGGAATAATCGTTTTGGTAAAATCCAACTAGTTGGTCAAAAATATCGAGAATAATAAAACTTTAGCTAGACTTTAATCCTTTTTTGCCGCCAAAAAGCCCGTGCTTTTCGCTACTAATGGGCTATAACATATAGCCTAGTGGTAGCTCAACCAATCAGAACGTAGCATTGATGATCGACCACTAGTTGGATTTTACTAATACATAATATAACATAACCATCGACTCCTTAGGTGGAGAAGAAAGAGCTGACACCCTTGTCTCCAATGCCAGGTGGAGCAAGAAGCCCAACAGGAACAATAACAGGTTAGAGATGGATCTGTGAAATAAAATACATTATACAATATTCTATATGATATTGTCCATATACCGGTGTACCGTAAAATTCCGAAAATAAGCCCCGGGGTTTATATTTTTCAAAGGCCCTTTTTGAGGGGCTTATTTTTGAAAGGGCTTATCTACAGAAAGATGGAAATTTGCATTTCAAAATCGATTGGGCTTTAACCATGTTATGTTCCATTTAAATTATTTGTTTCATTGTCCCCATAAGGGGAGAGGATAAGTAAAGTATTATTATCATCATTATTATTATTATCATTGTGAGATTTCTGTAGGGTTAACTTGCTCAAGATCCAGTCCCGAAATTAAACAAAGTTTTCTTGTAAAAATACCTTTATATAAGTAAAACATGTGTCTGTGACATTTTTTTCTGACAGCCCACTTAATATGGACACCTACTTAATACAGACACTATGGCATGTCCCTTTGGTGTCTGGATTAACTGGGTTCCATTGTATTGATATTTGCAGAGTTAAGGCAGAGAAATGCTGTGCCTAAAGTTGAGGGTCCTGGTGGGGCTCCATTACAACGTACCATCTCTGAGCCCTCACTGGCAGAGGCCATCACCTCACAGCTCAACCAATCAGGGACCTCTAATCAGCTAAAAGAACCTTTGGAAGCGAGAAAATCCAACAGCCTTATGAATATATCTTCTCCATCTTCAGGTAGTTTTTGTTCATTTTGTTTCTTAATGTTTCATTAATTTTGTAGAACCACTTGACACAGTGAAATGTCATTGGCATTGAAAGTGACCATGACTTTGTGGATAATGTGAATTCAGACATAGCAAATTTAATTTCAGGAAAGGCATTTGGTCATCTGATGGTAAATTCGGAGTAATTAATTTTATTGCCCGGGCTATCCTAAAGGGCTTGGGAGCTGTGGATTTCCCTGGCTATTACAAGCATGACCCCCCCAGCTACTTTCATAGGGGAGTCCTTCTTTATGGAGAAAGTTGTCTGTAATAGAATGTTATTGTTTGTTGTTGTTTTATCATTTGATAAGATGCTTGTTTTCTTCAGTTGCCTTATCTCCAATTTCACAAGGTGTGCTACGCCCTCCTGGCTCCCCTGTGCCAATACCTAAACCAGCAAAACCAATCTTGCCACGAGAAAGAACTGCAATGGATAAGGTCTGTTTCTTGTTATTTGCTTTGTTTTCTTGTGGTCGTTTCATTCATCTGTGTGGTCAGTTTTCACCACTTCACTTGAGTTGACCGTGTTCTAAATTCATGTATCTTGCAAGGAAATTTTCATTTAGCATTCTGCATGACTTGAGCAGGTACACATACTTTATAAGAAATGTTTTTCTCTCATGTGGTTTTACCCTGCGAGCAGAGGTTTCTCTCTTGCATGGCTTTTAGTGTTTACAAAGTCATTGGTGTGGCTTGTCTGTCACATGGTTAGTTTGTTTACGCCATGTGAGAAACGTAAACAAACTAACCACGTGACAGACAAGCCATACCAACGACTTCGTAAATGCTAAAAGCCATGTAAGAGAGAAACCTCTGCTTGCAGGGTAAAGGTAACATGGTTCCAGACTCAGGGAAAGAGCACTTGTACTGCAAACCTATATGTAAGAGACGAAGGAAGCCTTGATACAGCTTGGTGGGGAAGAAAATGTTTTGGAAAATAGGCCATTACTGGCACCAGAGTTCCAAAAACTCTCACTTTTAAAACAAGGCCAAGTGCAACTTTCATTTGAATTCTTCAATTTACAATATTGTAGAGGAAACTGAGCCAAGTTAACTTGCGCAAAGACTTTTGGGACGATTCCTGGGGACAGGGAAAACAAACTAACCAATAGCTGACCAGTGTGTCCCCAGTGACGATCCAAAAAGTTAACCCAACCCAGTTTCCTTCTTGCTTTTAACCCTTAAAGCTCCAGATATCCAAGTACAAATTCTCCATACGTCTCTTTAAAGAATGCCAAGAGAATTTGAAAAAAGATCAAAGAATTATCCTTTAGGTGATCATTTTGTAAATTCTCATACACTTTTCTCTTATATGATGTATAAACACTGGTGGGAGAAAATTGATGTTGTTCACTCTTTGGACTGAAAGGGTTACAGTAGCAAATGAAAAATTATTTTGCACTTAGTGAGCGTTGCTTTGGAACAGAGGCTTGGAGCTACTCGGAAATGCCCATGCAGATTGATACGACAAAACATAAAGACATTTCATGGGCTTCCAACGACGGTTTCCTCCGTTTAACCCTTTAAGTCCCAATAGTGTCCAAGATCAATTTTATCAAAAGTGGGTTGAGTTTGATCGTCCGGGTGAACGTAGTCCTGAATAGGACTGTTGTTGTTGACAGTGACTGACGTTTCGACAACCTGTGCGGTAGTCATCTTCAGAGTCAATTACAATTATATCCATACAATGTAAAGAGATAAGTTATGAGAATCAATAAAATGATCACCCAAGAGAAAATACTTTGATCTTTGAACAAATTCTCTCAACTAATTCTTTAAGGAAATGTATGGAGATCAGTTTGGAGAATTTGTATGTGGATACTGGGGCTTAAAGGGTTAAAACACTTCCAGAGTAATTTTAAGGGTTTAATTTGCATGCATTTTGATCCAGTCAGCAATGATGAGGGCCCCGTCTTTAGAAGCTCCGTAGTTTTGTTTGTGCTTGTGTTTTAATGAGTAAAAAAGGTATGTACTAGATAAAAATCAATCTTGTTGAAGGGCCATAATTAGTTAAACTTTTCTGTGCCCTTCTCCATTCATAATTTTTTTCTAACCTTATGTACGTGTAGTTTTTGTCTAAACACCTTGTATTAATTTTTATTGTATAACTGATCATATTATTTTTTCATAGAGTGCAGTAGGGGTGCACTGAGGGGTGAGGGGAACTTGAGTCTTTATGAAATTACAAGCGCTTCAGTATTATTTTTCCAAAAGTGTAGCTGCAGTTTAGTGCATTATGAAAGTGAAAATTTTTTGATTCCTCTCTCCATCACATTTATGAATCTGAAAAGTTTAGGTTTCCTTTTTCCCATGAAAAATAGCCTAACTTGGTGTGTGAATTGTAAAAAATGAAACTTCAGAAAATCGTAGGGAATTTATTAGATAAGCTTTGAAAAGTGTACATTAATGGAATAATTATAGTCATCTAGAAAGTTTTTGCCATACATCCTCAAGTAATAAAAACTTCTAGGAAATATATTTGCTTCTCTGAACATATATTTTACAGAAAACAGTCGTCGGGTGCCCCTGACATTTCTTGGAACGTACCTTGATTCCTCATGCATGCATGATCTCACTCCTGTCTGCCATACGCTCTTCTCACACATGGTAATATGCCCGTCCAACCTGGTTTTTGAGTACAAGTTCTTTTGAAATGCTAATCAGACAATGTTTTCGTATTTGAATTTCAAAAGAATTTTTACTCGTAAATGAGGTTGGACGGGCATATTACCATACGTGAGAAGAGCGTATTGAACTTACATAGTTGCAAGCATCTTTTACCATGGTATTGACCTTGGAGTAATGTTTTTACAGGTGATAGAGTACCTGGTTGGTGATGGACCAAACAACAGATATGCCCTGATCTGTAAACAGTGCTGCTCGCACAATGGAATGGCACTTAAGGATGAATTTGAATACACAGGTACATTCTTGACAAGTATATACTAAGTAATTTGATGGCCAAATCAAACTTGAGAATGATCAAGCACTTACATCAGGAGGTAATGATTTTAATACTTAAAACTCTGAGATAAGGGTGCTTAACCCACTAAAAAACTTGATCACACATCTTATACCAGAATTGAGAATGGGATGTATCACTTTATACACTGCAACAAACCATGTGTCCTGTAACTCAAATGACTGGACTGGTGAAGATTTTAGAGATGTTGAATGAATTTTTTTTTCAATCGAAGTTGCCTCTCAGAGTCTGTATTCTTCTTCCCCATCTATCCGGTTTCAGAACAGAATCTTCTATAGTTAGCAACTGCATCGCAAAGTGGAAGTTGGGTGCCTGAGATATCCAGGAGCTTTCACTGTTGGCAACCAGCTCCTAGGTGGAGACTGCTCCCATGGCTGGCAAATCCTGGCAACCCAGCAGTGAACCCCTATGTGCAAGGGAGAAAGCAGGCTCTCAGCACATCCTTGAGCAAGTCAGTGGAAATAGGGAAGGGAGAGGGGGAGGGAGGGGACCACTATAAACTGAGTCCCCACAAATGTGAGACACCAAGGATGGATGAATGCATAGGTGGCAAGCAAGGGGGGGCCCGGAAAAGTTTTTTGGGGGGGAGGCACCACCCATGTTTTGGTGCCAAAAAACACTTTTATGGACGTATTTGACTTTACCGGTGACATCGGTGATAAAAGCGCACATTTTTTACCCTCAGACAACTCAAGAACTACCTAAGAAGCACAATGATACAAGAATGCCTGAACAACTAATCACTAATGCATTGTCCCAAATCGATTAGAAACACACCAGACACTATGAAGACTGCAAAGAGGTTTGCTTGTGCCAACGAACGATGCAAAGGGCATTTTGGAAAATTTGTGTAAGCGTATGCGCATGGCTGAGTGAAAGATGAGCCCCCCCACCCTGTTTCGAAATGCTCCGCCACCTCTGGAATGAATGCTTACTAAAAACTGCCAAAACACGCCAAAATGCCAGAATGCTAAAAACAATCACAAGCAAGAAAAATATTGCTCTGGAAAATGATAAAAAAATGGCCAAACACACAAAAAGCCAGAAATCTCAAAAATGCACTAGAACATGCTACAACATATATAGCTGCAAGAGCATGTGGGATACTGGTGCATGTGTATTGGTGTCTCATAACACCACTGGCCAGCAAGATAAGATTAGCGCTCCTTTTTGTTAACTCTGTTAATTTCCATTTAGCTGCATTAAAAGAGTTATCAATAACAAATGTGAGTAAATTTAAACAGAGATATTCTACAATATCATTACAAGACACTTTTCAGTATCTGGCATTGTTTCATCTATGAAGTATTATTTTTATCTCTTTTAGCATTTAGATGCTGCTACTGTTATCATTTAAACCCTGCAAAAAAGCAGCGCCCTACTGCTCCAAAGCTGGACTATGACACTTGGACACCTCCCAGACAAGTCTCTGGGGTAGGGGCAGGGGCAGTGGTGCGTCATCGAAAGCCAACCAACTCTGTACAGGCCATGTTGGAAAAGAATGGTGAGCATGTCAGACATAATACAATACAATACGATAAGTTTATTAACGTGTCCCAAATTGGGATTTTCAATGTTAATTTACAATCACCAGATGAAAACATAATTACAGTACTCTTAAAAAACTACTAAAGTTTATCAAGATAAACTAAAATAAATAATATAATTATGATCTTGAAAACATTACATAAGGTGAAGTATATATAGATGCCCAAAGCTACCTACAGGCACGATGTTTAAAAAGGTCAATGTTGATACTGTTCTTGATATCCTCGTTTAACTTATTCTATGATCTGATGCTATTGCTTGAAAGAAAAATGATCTTTACTCAGTCGAGGTTCTTCTAAATGTAGAGTCTAAGGAATTCTTTTGTATGGTATTGTGACTGTGGATACTAAAACACTTAACCAACATTGGCTCAAGGTGACTTGCAGCAAGGCCATGAAGAATTTAAAATTAATCTTTGATATAATCTTCAAGTAATATTATTTTAGAAGTAAATTGTTACGTTACAAACAAACATCACACATTCAAATTTCATCCAAGGTTAACTTAAAGGGGCCATGTCCAAGGATATTTCTGTTTTAGTTTAATTGTTCACTTGAGTCATTACTTATAATTAGTGCCTTCAGTACACAAAATACTGGGTCTGTAGAGTCATGAAGAAGAAATCAAACAAAATAATCAGGGAGCACAAGCCATAGTAATTTTTTTGGTCATTTTTCAGGCACAGCATTAAAACTTAAGTCTCAATCCACGTACATCCTTGTCATCCGTAGCAATAAATGACCGAAAATAGTTTCAATTCCTTCTTTAATAACAAGACTAGACCATTATTTTTGGAATGCAAATGATGCGAAGACACTTTTTAGCTTTTTAAAATTAAAATAACATAACACAGCTCCTTTAAGTTTTCTTGAGCAAACTAAGTATTGATAATTACATTATTACTTGTAAATTCTTTCAGTGCCACAAAAGGATGATAAGAAATATGCTATTAATGGTGAAGCTGTGGTCAATGATAACTCAAATCCAGAGGATACCAAGACAAAAGGTAGAACATTCATTCATACCAGTATACACACTATTTACAGGTAGTCGTTACACATTTGAAGGGGGAGCATGAGGTTACCCCTGTATTAAGATCTCTCCTTCCAGATAACCCACCCAGCTCAGGAAAGTTTGGCCACACAAGCAGGGTCTACGTCCCCTACTCTTTTGAACAGTGGTGCGGGTTCTTTTACGTCCCCCCTGCCCCCCCCCCCCCCCCCTCAAAAAAAAGAAAACAGATATTTAGTGAAAGTGCTGTAAGATTGAACCTACAGTTTGTTGTCCTTGTCCGAGCTGACTGGAAAGTGTAACCATTTGCAGATGTCATTACAAAGGTGTAATTTTTTTCTCAGTTATTGAAAGACCATGAGTGTTGATCCAGCCAGGGTTTGAACCAGTGACTTCTTGCTCAGCCGACCGGTGCTCTTCCAACTGAGCTAACCAGGTGGCGGTTAATCAAATTAGCATTGACAGCTGATCCATATTATTATTATTATTATTATTGTCCTCACATAATGTTTGCTTAGAGTCTCTAGGGCCGAGATCAAACCATGATCCTGGGGCACTAGGGGATAGCCAGTTTTTAGCTTGATAACACCCTCCTCAGAATGTGTGCTGTACCTAGCAAGGTTATCTTTTGTAGTTCACTGATGCTTAATTGGCCGGGGATTCTTCCAAGATAAGTTTCTAGTCCCTTTTTGATAGCACCAAGTGCTCCAATGATAACTGGTA